>CM060663.1:5717847-5937847 GCA_030686955.1 Odontamblyopus rebecca | reverse complement strand
GACACTTCACTGTGACTTCGAGTCGCCCTTGCTGTATGAAGGAGGATTCACTGATTCACTTTCATTTATAAGGCTCTACTTGGACTATTGCCCACCTATATTTGTGTCACAGAGAACAGCCGGGTCATATTCTCTTCGCTCACAGGATCGTCTCTCGCTCTGTTCCATTCGCTCGGACTGAACTTGGCAAAAAAGCTTTTGTCAACTCTGCACCTTCATCTTGGAACATGTTGCAGAAGGACTGAAACTTGGTTAATTTCATTTCTCTGAGGCTTTCAAGTCTAATCTAAGAGTCCTAGAGGAGAACCCCATGACAGGCACTTGTTTCACATAATTGTTTTTATCTCCTCTGTATTTGTCTGTAATATTATAACTGTATCAATTTACTGCAGCCTCTTGGCCTGGACTCCCTTGAAAAAAAGAGGTTTTTAATCTCAACAGGACTTTCCTGGTTAAATAAAGGTTAAATAAGTAAATAAACAAAATCCTCCAGATAAGATAGTCCTGACCAAGACCAGCTCGAGGTCTTTGGATGGGTCCAGTGATACTGAAGGACGGGCCAAATACAGAGGACACATTTTCCTTCAGGGAGAATAAAAGTTATCTTAGCCTTTCCTCCTATCCCCACCCACAGCTCTGTACTTATTTGGAGCTCTTTGAAAAGTTTAATTACTAGTCTGGACCATACATGTTGTAGAGTTTAAAATTTAAACAAATGAAAACCTGCTTCTTGCTACAGTGAGGTGCCATTATTCAGACGTGGGGCCAAAATGATGAACAAAAGGAACAGTTTGTCGTCCAGAAGTGAAGTTATTTTATAAATGGGTTTCAGAGGACATCACAACACGCTATAGGCCAATCATATTATACACATGGGGGGCAGCAAAAAATGACTTTGGTAAATTGGAGACTTGAATACAGAGTTCAGCCAGAGTCGCCACAAATAGAAATGACCAGGTTCAAAGTAGACATCTTCGCTTTTTCATTTCTTCCCAGTCTAGCTAAAGATTATCCGTTATCTTTGCTCACAAACTACGCAACAAGGACTCAAGACACCGGCCTACGACATTTCACATTTTATTAGAAAAGACAGCAACAGTTTGTGACGGTTCCAGAATATAATCACACATTGAAAATTAATACCCCATCTGCAGTTTACGATGAGACCCAAATATCAACCTGAACCTCCACCGTGTCCTAGAAATCCTTATTATGCAACGCTACTATACAGTCTGTACATTGTATGCTTCCATTCCTGATCAGAACACAGAAGACTGAACGCGTCATCGTGAAGGAACGGTTACAGTGGTGAAAATGTCGGGAAATGAGCCTCCTGATTTCTATAGTTGAACATTGAAGTTATTGCAGATGCTTTTGACTTGCTTCAAACTGTTTTTTTTTTCTTATACCAAACAAAAATCTGTCCTTGAAATTAGAAATAAATTACAAAAAAAGCCAATAACGCTGCTTAAAATCAGAAAATATGAATCAGTCTTATTATGCAATTCCAATAATATAATCGTTTCCCGTGGCCCCGACCCTTAAATTAACCATTTTATTTAAATCTTTTGAAGTTTTACATCCAAGCAAGCTGTTTTTGGGCACTTCCTCGTGGAGTCAGGTTGGGGTGGGCGATATCGCACAAGATTTTCGCAGTTTTGAAAGAGCAGTGTTATGGAATACGTTGGCATTCGTGAACCCTTTGCTTTATACTACCTTTTACAAGCAACTAAAGCTTAAAGTTTCTCCAGACTTCATTGTGATTGGATAAACCCACCCGTCACTCGGAGTATAACCGACGTGAAGTGGCCGTGGAAAGTTTGAGAGCGTGGAACTTCAACGAACAGAAAGCACTGACTCCCGGGAAGCATTTCGAGATTAGGGTCACATCTGAACGAGCCATTGGTAGAAAATACTAAACAAATATAATGTACATGAGACGGCATGACCCCTCGGCAGAATGTAAAAATTTAAATTAGAGCCTATGACAGACGCAGGAGCAGGCGTGGGATTTGTTCAGTCTCTTGTATATTATGACGATCACGCTCCTTGCGCCAAACCCCGGCCGGCCCGCAGTCCTTTTGTCGTGGAAACAGCCAGACAAAGTTCAAAGGTTACTGCTGGCCTTCCTTCTTCTCTCCTTCTGTCGAGCTGGAGGAGGAGCCGCCGCTGCTGCTGTCGCGCTCTGCCGCCATCTGCAGGACACACACGGACAAGGTCAGGGCCAGGAGGCAAAAACAGAGACCAACGCAAAGTATTGTCCTAAATGAAACGCCAAGAGGTTCCGCAACGATACAAGTACGATGCTTGTTTCACGATAGATTTTTTTGTGATATTGTAGAGATGCTAACATAGGGAGACCACATTTTCAAATTCAAAAACTGGGACACCCCCGGTTTTTCGTGGTTGGTAATAATAAAATTGTGAGTGCGTAATTAAGGAAAACCGTTCTGTGCTCGGCTCATTCATGACGAACATGTGACTCAGTATAGTCACATTTTCTTCGTGTTTTGGTCATTTTTAAACAGCTTTTCTGTAATCAGCTAAACAAGTGACAATTAATGCCTCTCTTTACTGTTGGCGGGTTTCAAATTGGTCAAAAATAGGGGCATCGGGGACATTTCTTGTACAAAACTGGGACAAATCAGTGGTTTTGGATAAATCTGCCAGACAGGGGACACAGGGCTCAAAGCTGGGACTGTCCCGGGGAAATAGGGACGTCTGGACACTCGAAACACCCCTTTTTTTCTTTTAAAAAGCCTCGAAAAGCCTTTGGGGCTATATTATTGTCATAGTGTAAAGTTTTCTGTATTGAAATTGTTGTTCCCTCCATTGCTGTTGTTGCAATAAAACTATGAATTTAAGCGAAGAATTTTATAATTCAATTTATCGTGACAGTCCACGATTATATCACGATATTTTGGATATTGTCACATCCCTAGTGAACAAGCTGATGTTCTCTGGACATCAGTAAGTGTGGAGGGTGCTTGTGTGCAGACCTTCTTGTAGGCCATCTCGAAGAGTTTGAGCGAGGCCTGCTGCAGGTTGGACGCTGCCTGTTTGATGTTCTCTCCGGTCTCTGAGTCTTTGTTGGTCAGAAGGTCTCGTACTTTGGTGATCTCCTCCTTCAGCTTGGCGCACTGTGGAGCACACCAGAGCACGTTACACCTGTACTAAAAAACGGCGAAGTCAAAGTAAATGTTCTGACGTGTACCTCGTCTGCAGGGAGCTGGTCTTTGAACTCCTCCATCTTGGATTCTGTGTCGTGGATGATGCCCTCGGCCATGTTCACAGCCTCCACTCGGTCCTGCACACACCGCGACTCGCGTTAGTCATGCTACAGAGCAGTTTTGTAGATTACCTTATCTGTACATGAGGTTTTTTTATGTTAAAAGACGCAGAGAGTGGAATAAACAACTAGAATCTCATCAACAAAGACTGATATGGAAGAGATGGTCCAAGCCTAAAGGAGTGGTGGACTGGACTTGGCATGTATGGCTCAGTCACCTTCCTCCTGCGGTCCTCCTCGGCGTACTTCTCGGCGTTCTTGATCATGTTCTCGATGTCGTCTTTGCTCAGACCTCCAGACGACTGGATCACAACTGCACACAAACATCTCCCATTAGAGACACTCAAGAGCCGGACCGTCCGACTCAACAACACACATTAGAACGGCGAAGCGCTGCTCTCAAATTACACGTCCATTATTTAACCCCAAAAGACTGGATTTTTTTCTTTGCTTTAAAAACTGCCCCTTTTACCCTATAATGAAGTGTTCTACATCCTTTTGTTCAGTACAGCCTGTTATTTCACAATCTGCTGCTGTAATTGTGTCATGAGGCTGTGATAAAAGCTACAGGACCAGAAATAGAGATGGAAACAAAAAAAAAATGAAAATAAAATTCACACTCTTTTATACAAAACACACAGCAAACATGTATAAACAACTTTTTGGACATAAAAAATGCTTAATTTAGAGCCTTGGCTACAAAAACGCAAAATATCAAGTCTGTAAGTAAATTAAAAATCTCCTTACAAAACAAAACAAAAAATGAAATCGGCCCATGACTTTTCTGTTCCAGTCATGGAAACAGCTCCTGTCAGGTTCAGGCCAGAGCCACAGCACTTCTGCATTTCCAGGTGTTTATTACATTTGTATTTGTTCATTTTGAGTTAAATAAACTTTTCAAATAAAAATAGAAAGGGATGCGCAATTACACACACCAAGATGTGTAATTTGCCATTTATGTGAGAATTAACTCCACTTAGAGCGACTTTTTCACTCGTTACACACAGTCAGGAGTCGACCATCTTGACTCACTTCACTCTTTGGCAAAGTTTGGCTCGATCAAAATGGACGGAGCGCATGAGTTTGGGGAAAACAAAGTTCCTATTGGACACTCGTTTTGCTCACGTCATCACACAGCGTGAGTGTGACGTAGGATAAAGCCGCAGAAATGTACGGAAACCTCTATGTCTGCACTTTCAGAGGGGAAAAGGACGTTTCTGTCTTTTACGGTTAGAAAGTTCTGCGCGGTTATAGAAAACATATTCCTCTGTATCGTATATGATGCTGTAGGTTTTTGAGTGTTAAAGTGCACTATGCAATTTTTCTGATCCATCACCCGCTTGTCTCCGTGCAGATTTGATTAGAACATTCTTGATGAAGCAAAGTATGACATTCAAATTTACACTACCAGGGCAAGTTACAAGTCAGGTGTGTGGAGAGGTGATCCCACAGGATGTTTTTCACAGCAATTTAAACCTGTATAATTTTTTTTTTTTTTTTACTAGAAAGTCTAAAAAGCAATTTAATTACCTTGTGGTTTTATAATAGTTCTGTTAAAGTTCAAGATTATTCTAAAAATAGGAAAGGTCAGATTTTCTTCTTTCATACCACTAAAATTGAAATCAATTAGTCTCTATTAAAATACACTTGGATTGCCAAATGTTTGAAAACTAAAATGCAAAAAAGCCAAACTGGAAATTTCCAGGCAAAGCAATGGTACCCCACAAGCAGACAAGTTTCCTAATAGAGCTTTAAACTCCTGAAGTAGCAGATTGTCTTTAGAGTTTCGTGTCAGTATCGGACTCACTCTGCTGCTCGCGGCCCGTGCCCTTGTCTTTGGCGGACACGTGCACGATGCCGTTGGCGTCGATGTCGAAGGTGACCTCGATCTGGGGCACACCTCTGGGAGCAGGGGGGATGCCCACCAGAGTGAACTGTCCCAGGACCTTGTTGTCAGCAGCCATCTCCCTCTCGCCCTGGCACACTTTAATCTCCACCTGCGTCTGGCCGTCCGCTGCCGTCGAGAACACCTAACGCACAAAACAACAAATTTTACAGACTCGGTCCCAAGTGCAAAGTGAGCATCATTCGCTCCTGCCTGTACCCAATTCTTTCTCCTTGTGTTTATGCTAAATTTGTCTTGCTCCAGTGCAGAAAACTACTGAGATTTAAGTCCACTGGGTACGGTCTGCATATACCATATTTTCCGGACTATAAGGGGCTACCTTTTTTCCCAGGCTTTGAACCATGCGACTTTTACAAAAGTGCAGATATTCTGTGGATTTTTCTTCCACCGCTAGGGGCGCTCTAACTGGAATTTCAAAAACAAGATAGATGGAAAATTAATGCAAAGAAGAATATGCTTCTTTTTATTTAGCAGATATAACACGCACGACAAATTACTAACTGGTAATTATTTTCAAATCCTCGCCCTTCATCATGAAAAGCACCCGAAGGAGTTTGTATGATGCAAGTTTTAAGTTGAAGGCATCGATCTTGCTCCAGGAAAGAAACCGTGTAGAGCCCTGCACCTGCGGGACCCGCGGGACCCAACAGAAAACAGTGCGGCGCGGGACACATTCTGAAATCTTATTGCGGGAGCGGGCGGGAACGGGACTGAAAATTCTGTCCCGCGCAGACCTCTACTGTGCTGCTGCATGTAAGCTCGGGTCAGTGGTTTCAGGAAGATGATTAAAGTGACTTGTGGTTTCACTGCACAGGAGAAATGAATGTTCAATTACTGGTTCTTTTCTATTTTTGACCTCGTTTTAATCAGCACAGTTGCTGCTGTGTTAAAAGGCACTGTTCAGAAAGAATCTGTTCAGGTACATAAATGTACATTTACAGTACAAAATCGTTCTGTATGTGCAGTAAATATCTCATTTTTCAACAGATATCAGCGGCTTATAGCCCAGTTGCAGCTTGTATATCTTTATTATTTTTTTTTTTTAATAGAGTGGATGAGATTTATATACCGGTGCACTCTATAGTCCAGAAAATACGGTAATTAAAAAAGAGTTTACTGTCCAATAATCTGGAAGTATGCAGCTAACATGCTAGTTCCAGTTCTCAGAAGTTAAGCAAAGCCAGGCCTGGTTAGTACTTGGATGCTGAGAATTTCAGTTGCCTCGGGGGGCTGCCAGTGGAAAACAACTGTTGTGTCCTTAGGCAAGACACGTGGCCTACATTACAGCGGTCAGAGGGGGCGGATGGTGCAGATTAGCAGACTCGCTTCTGTCAGTGGTGGCAAGTTCCTATTGTAGCCACAGCTTCCCTGGGGCAGACTGAGCGTGGAGTGAATGAATAATGCACAACATTATAAACTGTACCATTACTCAGCGGTTAGTAGCTGTAGTAGTGGTAGTAGTAGTTGGCTATACCCTGATGGCTAATCTCTGTGCTCAGACTCCTTGTGGTGAATATTTAGGAAGCTTTGAATAACTTTCGAGCATTGCAAACTCTTCAAAAAGAACTAGTTTTTGACATTTTAAGACAGAAAAGATGAGCTAAAGCTCCTAGAGGTGGAATATGTGACTTTTTCATGGATGTGTTTTTGTTTTGCCTGAATGGTTCCACAATATGGCATTTCAATTTTCAATACACATGTACACTCACAGGAAGAGTGCATGTTTCAGCTATAAGTACATATAAAGTACTTCACCAGGATATGCACTAGTGGTGTAGTCGAGACCAAGACCTGTTCGACCGAGACTAGACTAAGACCTTTGAGGGTTGAGACATAGACAAGACAGCCCATCGAGACCACCTTTGTAATTTTCTACATTAATTTGTCATTTTGACACATATATATCAATGTTTTTATAAATGTATCTCCATTTTATCTGATTAATGTTAATTTAGGCTTTAAATAAGGCAAGCACACTGTACTGCAGTTAAACACTCAGAGTATTTACCAGCCGCTGCACATTTACCAAGCCAAACATCACGATGAACACAGATTTGTTTGGCATTTTATGAGACAAATTTCAGCCCCCATATCACAGTAGGCCTGCTGTGCCGACACTGTAGCATAAACATGGAAAGAGGCGCTCCAGTGTGAGGCAGACGGACATGTGGGTTTTAAAAAGTTTAACCTGCGCTGTGATACATGCCGGTACACAAGGGCACACGCTGTAGCGGACAAGTCGCACGCTGGGGAATGCAAGATAGAAGAGTTTATTTAATACCATACTGTGGAACATTACAGCAAACATCTCCATGAAGACCAGCAGGAGGCTCACTTTTCATTACAGTCAATGCACTTGTGGAAGTTTTGATGTCAAAAGCACTAAACCCGCTCAGTTCGTGCGTGGTACCTGGCTCTTCTTGGTGGGGATGGTGGTGTTGCGGTTGATGAGCTTGGTGAAGACGCCTCCCAGAGTCTCGATGCCCAGGGACAGAGGTGTGACGTCCAGCAGCAGGACGTCCGTCACGTCTCCGGCCAGCACCCCGCCCTGGATGGCCGCCCCGATGGCCACCGCCTCGTCGGGGTTCACAGACTTACTGGGGGCTCGGCCAAACAGGTCCTGGACCGTCTGCTGGACCTGAGGGGGACCAGGGAGAAGGGGTTACACATGAGCAGAAGGTTCAGTCACTAGATGTGGTAGGGAATAGAGATGGTCCCATATTGGAATTCTGTATTTGGGAATCCCTCCGAGTTCCTCCTGAGCACCAGAGGGCCGTGTGGAAGCCCTCAATGATTCCAGGATTTATAAAACTGCATTTACATTTCTAACGTTTGATTTACCACTTGAGTTATGACTCCTGTGAGTAACTTGGAAAACACCCCCCAAGTTAGTTTGGTTTTGACTTAAGATTCAAAGGAGCAACGACCCCACTTGGAAATCGGACTTGGACTCGTGGACTAATGATCCAGACTTGAATAATTTCTAGGCCCGTCACGGTAATTACAATATGGACTTATCGATATCAATACATGAAAGCTGGAACAATAGATTTTGTGGATCAGTATTTATCATGGGCAATAGCGATGAGATTTTTCCTATTTTTAATGTAATGTAAGAATAATAAAGTAAACATTACGTAGTAGTATAATAAATAACTACTATGGCTTATTATCAGTTCATTGTGCCATTTATTTGTTGCACTTCAGGCTTTTTAATGTTACTGTCTATTTAAAAACTGGTTTAACATGTTTGTCCATGTCGAGAAGTTTGGGTGCTTTGGTTTGGAGCTCTTAGTGTGGGGCCTATGGTCGGGACGGGGACTTCAGGCGCTTTGTCTTGTCCAGTTTGTCTTGTTCTGTCTATTTCTGTGTCTGTCTTTGTGTGTTTTGTCTGAGTTGGTCCTGATGACCCGTTTGTCCCGTTTTATTTTTAAATTATTGTTATATTTTGTAAATTTTTTTGTCAATGTGGTTTAATCTTTGGTCGTCAAATTTTTCACACATCCAATTTTGTTGGGTGTGCATTGCCTTGAGGCCGGTGATACAATACAAATCATAATATGCATGTCATGATGTATCCCAATACTAAAACAAAGGATATATACTACAATTTATCAATAATTACTTCTAAAAAATATAGTCAACCAACACCTTCACAAGAACAAAATTGGATGAAATATATAATTTATTACCGTATTTTTCGGACCATAAGTCACACCAGCCAAAAAATGCACAATGAACAAGAAAAAAAAACATGTACAAATTGCACTGGAGTATAAGTCTCATTTTTGGGGGCAATTTATTTTATAAAATCAGAGACCATGAACCGACAATTCATCTTGAAAGGCGAGTTATTGAAGTTATACTAATAAAAACAACCCAACAATCCATGTGTCATTTGTTCGTTTTTCAATATAGAACCAAAAAACAACTCTTTTCTTTATTATTTGTCTCTAAAACCAAAATGAAAAAATGGATAGTGATTTGTTTTTTTCATTTTTGATTCATATATTTGCTCTATGGGCTGTCAGTGTGAAAAATGTAATATATAAGTCGCACCTGAGTATAAGAACCAGCCAAACCCTTAAAAAAAGTGCAATTTATAGTCCCAAAACATACGGTACCTTTTTAAATCATGAGAACAGTGAGTGCAACTAATGAATTTCACTGAAAATTATTATTTAAAATCAATTCGACATTCAATATATCACTGAATCGATTTTTTCTTACACCCATATTGAATACTATTTTTTTTATACGTTTAATTTATTTGTTGCATTAAAGCCCAGTTTGAGTAAAATTATTCTATCACAGAGATTTAAAAAAAAAAACCTGTTTACTGGGATTATCCTGCTTTGTGTCAGTGGCATATTATCATTTATCGCAATATTTTTCTGTAGCGATCGTCATGCAGTTCTACACGGCCTCACTGAAGCAGACCTCTATGACAACGCACTCACCTTGGGCATCCGGGACATGCCTCCGACCAGCAGCACCTCTCCGATGTCTCCCTTGGACACCTCGGCGTCCTGCATGGCCTTCTGACACGGGGCCACGGTGCGCCGGATCAGGTCGGCCACGATGCCCTCGAACTGGGAGCGGGTCAGCTTCATGTTCAAGTGCTTGGGCCCCGACGCGTCCATGGTCAGGTACGGCAGGTTGATGTCGGTCTGAAAACAGGAGAACCCGTCACAACTGCAGAAATGTGTGTAGTGTGAACCCAAACACTTCTAAACATTCAAATGATGACGGTAGGGGGTGTATGTGAGAAGTAATAGTGCTGCGTTTTTTTTTTTTTATATCCTCGGCAAACCAGGAACTAATTCTGGTGCCCTACGATTCCCACTCACAGGACAGGATTTAACTTTTCCCTGAATGATCTAGAGCTGTATCAGAACAAGTATAAGAGCGCATAGATAAGTATACGCCCAGGGATTACACAGATATAAGGTCACATGGGAATAGAAAAGAAAGTTCTATAGTTTAATGTCGAAAATCACATTGTCTGAAGTGTTACCTGCGTGAAGTCGGCCCCATCAAATGCAAACCTACACAAAAACTATGTCAATCGTTTGTGCGATTCTGGTTCTTAAGATATTTGTGGTTTTATTTTCGGCCGTGACGTCATGCAGCTCCTCAAAGTGTTATATAAAGCTCAAAACAGGCAGAAAATTATAGAAAACATTTGTATTTTGTTTGTGCTGTGACCATTTTCTTTTGTGCGAGTTTATTAAAAGAATTATTCATTATGATTTCTGCGGTAATTATAGGACGTCATTTCCGCTCAGTTAATAATTTTAGAAATAAACTCGCACAAAAGAAAATTGTCACAGCACAAACGAAATACAAATATTTTCTATAATTTTTTGCCTGTTTTGCGCTTTATGCAACATTATGCAAAACGGACTTCTTGGAGCTTTTTTCCATGTTATAAACCCTGGTGTATCACAAATAAGTGACGAGTCCATTTGTCAGGGTTCCTACTCTTAATAATTTTCCATGATTTTTTTGTGACCTAAAGTGAATTTTCCATGACTTTACGGCTCCCTACAGATGCAGAATTGAGCATCCTTTTAGGGTAAATATGAAATCTTAACCCTTGCCACTCCCCTTATGGTTTGGTATTATAGATTTTTTAACATTCAAAATCCTGTCAGTGCATTTATTGTCCTGCTGGAGCAGACATTCGGAAATACCGTATTTTTCGGACTATAAGTCACGCCAGCCAAAAAATGCATAATGAAGAAAAAAACAACATGTATAAGTCGCACTGGACTATACAGGGGAAATTTATTTGATAAAATCAGAAACCAAGAACCGACATTTCATCTTGAAAGGCAAGTTATAGAAGTTATAGTAATAAAAACAACCCAATAGAGAAGAATCCATGTGTCATTCTTTTGTTTTCAATATAGAACCAAAAATACTCTTTTCTTTAGTATTTGTCTCTAAAACCAAAATGAAAAAAACAGATGATTTGTTTGTTTTTTTTTATTTTTGATTCATATACGATTCATATATTTGGTCTATGGGCTGTCGGTGTGAAAAATGTAATGTATAAGTCGCACCCGAGTAGAACTCAGGACCACCCAAACCCTTAAAAAGTAAGTACGACTTATAGTCCGAAAAATACAGTAATCAAAATAGCCTAATGACAATTTAAAAATTCTATGACTTTTCCAAAACTTTTATTAAATTTACAAAATTCCATGACTTCCATGACCATGAGAGGTTTGCACAGGGCGGTGTAGTGTGGTCTCACCTGGAGGGCAGAGGACAGCTCACACTTGGCCTTCTCCGCAGCCTCTCGGACTCTCTGCAGAGCCATGTTGTCCTTCAGCAGGTCCACCCCCGTCTGCACAACAGTCATGTGAGTATTTGTAAAGCTCATAGTAATAGTGTTTGATTTAAATATAGTTGTAGTTTGTTTCATTCTGTTAACATTGTAATATTGCTGAAATACTGCAAACAATGAAAATGTTGTACAAGACGTTTATGGAACATCATGAACATTTGTTAAAGCAGAATAAACCCTGCAGATCTGTAACTTGGCCTGGTGGGGACACCTCCATAGAAACAAACCAGTTAAATGCCATACTGTGGAATAGTGATGGGCAAATGAGACGGAGCTCCGGCGCACGTCTCATTCTTTCGTGCTGCCTCAGAGCTCGTCTCGCAGCAGCCGCTCACGTGACCGAAGTGTCCAAGTGTCAGTCCCTCCCCCTCCTGGTTCACTCTGCGTGCCCATCACTTCAGTGTATCGAAGAGTTTCATTGGCTCCGCGAATGTTCTGCTCTGCGATTGGTTCAGAGTGTTCAGCGCACTATTGTGGTTTGACAAGCGCTAAACTGCTACAGTATAAAAGATGCACCAATATTTCTTAAAAATGTTGGGTAGTGAGGAGAATTGTGTGACGTTAGTGGTGATTTTGGTGACTTTTGGCATTTGTTTCATTTTGGATGGCATCCACAAGTGGAAAAAAGCGATCCATGGTTTTGGGTTCCCAAATCATGGGTTGTGTGCTGGTTTGCAATGGTTAAATTTGTCCACTAGAGGTCAGTGTTTCTCCGAGGCCTCAGACACGTCGAACTATTTGAGACAATATTGCAACTGAGGTGTCAAATGCTTCACGAGGCTCCATTCGCCCATCATTACTGTGGAATATTCTAGTCAAAGCCATAACATCTTTGTAGTGGACTTTCCAGAGAAGTCAGATTTCTCAGGCCGTTAACCGCCCATCAGAGGTGTGTGGTACTGAAGTTACATTTCTCATTTACATTCGAGTACATTTTTAAAGAAAATGCACTTTTCTATCAACATACGTTTACCCAAGTAACATTATTATTGTAGTAACAATACTCTTACTTGATTGAAGACTTTGGTTCCTCTACCCACTGTAAGTCTACAAGTGACAACCACTCCTTCAGATATGATTTACTTTCTTATTTATGTCTATCCTTTGAAAATACCAGGTTTTGTGCTTTATTTATGTTTTGTCATTATAATTATATTAAATGTAGATAACACTTCAACAGTTATTAGTAGTTTACCCAAATACATTTAAACCCTTGAGTAATTTCTTGGACCACTTCTTTGTGGTTGTTATTTTAAAGTAGGGTTACTCTTCGTGCCATTATTGGACGCTGTTCCCAGCTCTGTTCCCATCTCTACATTGCGGGGAGCGTTCAAATCTGCAGCTAAATCTCTGGAGTTCACAGTTCATACCTCTCTCTTAAACTCCTTGACGATGTGGCGGAGCAGGTGCTGGTCGAAGTCCTCTCCTCCCAGGAACGTGTCTCCGTTTGTGGACTTGACCTCGAACACGCCCTTCTGGATCTCCAGGATGGAAATGTCAAACGTGCCTCCGCCCAGATCGTACACAGCGATGCTACGACAGAGAGACGCGTTCAGTGTCACAGCGAGTAAGGGCGTACGGAAAAGTAGGCCTGTCATGATACAATTGGTGATACAAAAAATTATTACAATATCGCTGAGTACATGAAAGCTAGGACTAGGTACCGTTTGATTTTTGTCGATACCAGTACTTTAATGATACCTATTTTTCGATACCGGTTCCTGAATGGTTCTTTTTTAGGTGCCTGTATTTTTTTTATGTAAATTAATGACCAATATTATTACTTTAACTCATATTTGAAAACAACGGGCTACTATACAATGTTACAGTTATAGCTCCAAAGAAATGCACATGAACCACAGCGCTGATCCTGCCTTGGACTCGCGCGCTTAAGTTTCACTTTTGTTTTCTTCATACACGCTCTTTCCATCTAAAGCCGGGCGTACACTCAGAGCTTTTTGGCTCTTTCTCATGCAACTGTTTGTGAGATCGGGTTGAGTTGCGGCTTAATCGTGTGTCGTGATTCATGTAGTAAACATGAGGCAACAAGAACCGATGAATAACTCACGACCAACTCCCGATCGACAGTAGGTCACAAGAATATCAAACCTGTTGGAAATTCAGTCGCCTCTCGTGAGGGTTTCACTGTTGAAGTCGTTTGTACAGTGTGAGAACATGAATCCTGAGCTGTGAACTTTTAAACCCTGTGATTTGGCCGTTTGAGATGAGGCCGAGTGAAGCGATCAAAAAATATTGCAGTGTACACCAAGCGTTTTGTTTTAATAAATAACTTTATGCGTCTAAGGCACAGTTACCTGGAGGATTATGGAGAACTTCACGAGAACTCGGTCACACACTCCACACTAGATATATTTACAATGCCACATTTACTTGAGAACTTTTACTGGGGCCGAGGAAGAGGAGGATTTTGGTGGAGTTTGGTTCCTGTTAACGCAAACCCCGCAGACTGTGCCTGGATGTGAATTTATTATTGCACACTTAGAGACACTGTAAAAGTATGGAAGCCCATTTCTGCCAGTTAATAAAAATTAAAGCCTCACAGAAAATCATAATTATGAGTTTGAAAGTCATAATTATGAGTTTAAAAGTCGTAATTATGAGTTCAAAAGTCATCACTATGAGATTAAAAGCCATAACTATGAGTTTAAAAGTCATAATTATAAGTTTAAGTCATAATTAGAAGTTTAAAAGTCATAATTATACGTTTAAAAGTCATAATTATGAGTTTAAAAGTTATAATTATGAGTTCTAAAGTCGACTCTGAATCTTCCCTTGTCATGGAAGCACTCGGTCATTTTCCTGGAAAGTTCGTCCTCCAGGAGCTCCGGGCGTCTCCACATCGCTCCATTTCCTCGTTCACTTGTGAATGTTTTAAAAGAAAGAAATCCAAATAAATCCTATATGAATGACGACGTGCAAAGTTATGTGATTCCATGGAGCTGGTTTAGTCCAAACGGGATGAGGTTAAAACTTATAATTTTGACTTTTAAACTCATAATTATTACTTTTAAACTTGTAATTATGACTTTTAAACTCATAATTATTACTTTTAAACTCGTAATTATGTGAGGCTTTTATTTTTTTATTTACTGGCGGAAATGGGCTTCCACAGTAAAAGCCCGCACTGGAGACTTTATGTGCTTTCGGGTGGGTTTCAAGTTTAAGTTTAACGCTGCACTGTTTCTTCAGCTCCTCTGTTTTACCGGTACGGTGATGCACTGCACTTTGTCTGGACACATGTAGGACTATGAGTGCTGTACAATCTTTTATTCAGGGCGTAGTCGTGACACGTGGGCACCTACGCCGCTGTTGAATCAGTGCAGTGTATGTATTAGCTCGTAAACACTCGCTTTTAAGGTCAAGGAACAGAAAGTTGCCACCCAAAGAAGTTTTTTGGTACCAATACTTACCGGACCTTATTGTGCGTGTATTTTCTTTGCACTAGTGTGGAGATGGACTTTTTTTGTAATAAGTTAGGATTTGTGCTGTAGCGGTTTGAAGGAATAACTTCTATGGTAAAATATTGGTTAATTCTTCTACTTATTTGTTTACTGGGATTATCCTGCTTTATGTCAGTGGCATATAGTAGTGTTAATATCTCAATATTTCCCTGTGGCGATATATCATGCTTCAAAATGTGTCTTAGTGACGCAGTCCTGCACTTGTGTAGAGCGCTCACATTTTGTCCTGGGTCTTGTCGAGTCCGTAGGCCAGAGCGGCGGCGGTGGGCTCATTGATCACGCGGAGGACGTTCAGCCCGGAGATCTGACCCGCGTCTTTGGTCGCCTGAAACAAACATGTGGAGGAACATTAATGGCCTGTGTAGCCGCTTGTGTTTCAACGTTAGAGTTACTTTATTTTGAACACTTTAAAGCTCCATGCAGATGTTATTGATTTGTCTGGAATGTTCCACAGTACAGCATTAAACCTTTCCATCTTCATGGAAACCAAACCAGAGCAAGCTACAGGTCAGATCTGTGGAAAGGCGACCCCGCTCACAGTCAGAACGCCTGTTTTTATAGATATTTTCAGACATAAAACCACCTGTAATTGAATAAATGTACAGTAGAGCTGTTTAAAGTCACACTGTGGAACATTCCAGGCAGAACAAGGAGGTGATGGAGCCCCAAGCAAAATGTTAAAGTGCACCTTTAAAGTAGAAAAAACCACAACATACAGACTCCATACTTGGAAAGCCGTTCAAAACATGTATATTTAAAACTTGATTTCTGTCATAAATAAAGATCAGATCAGACACACAAGTGTTTATGGACTAATAATAAAAGAGTTTCTGGCACGCATGTAAACGGACTGGATCATTTGCTTTTAATCTGAAATGTGGGAATTATCGCTCTTTTAACAGCTGGAGCTAAGGTAATGATTTATTTAATTGTGTTTTATTCATAATCACGCATCAACAGATCATCAACAAACCAGCGTTTTTATCTGCTTCAACCAGTTGGGTTGTGTCTAGTTAAACACCTGTCGCTGTACGCCGCTGTTTTTCAGACTCTACTGACGGCTTTAGTGACAACCAAGGACCACAACTCTGGGGGCAGGGTTCGAGACTCTGGGGGGGAAGGGTTTGAGACGCTGGGGAATGGGTTCAAGACTTTGGGGGAAGAATTCGAGACTTTGGGGGGAAAATTCGAGACTCTGGCAGCTCCCTATAGTCTCCTGTACTCATGGGAACACTGTACATCATCACATTGCAGTACACTGTTCACATTAACATACCTGTCTCTGGGAGTCGTTGAAGTAGGCGGGCACAGTGATGACCGCGTTCTTCACACTGGTGCCGAGGTAACTCTCTGTTTGACAAACACACACAGAGACTTACAACTCCAAACCTGCACAAAATGAACCCATGTGCAGATGTACATGAGCTTAGCCATACCTGCAGTCTCCTTCATCTTCATGAGCACAAAGGCACCAGCCTGACTGGGGGAGTACATTTTCCCGTGAGCCTCCACCCAGGCATCTCCGTTGGACGCCCGCACGATTTTGTACGGCACATTCTTCCTGTTCAGCAAAAAAAAGACATACTATTACATACTGATCTAGTTTGACTGCCACGTGTTGTAGGCAGGTGTAGTTACTTGTGCATATATGAAGCTATGTTCTGTGCTTACATTTTGACATAGGTAGGGGGCAGTGTCTCCCACAGATTTTGCAGAGATTTTATAAACCAAATGTATATTTTTCCTTTGCCGATAACAGTCTTTGTATTTTATTTAATACTCAATATGCAATGAACCTCTGAAGTGTTAATTCCTAACCTTATAATTCTGTCCAGGTCCGTTTTTTTGCCTTTGCCGTTTTAATGTTTTTCTTTTTTTGTTTGTTTTGTTTTCTTCATGTCAAGCCAACATCTCGCATCCAAATTGATCAGTGAGGAAGCTCGGGAGGTTCCTAACCAGCTGCAAGGAGCTGTGAGGCATTGCACTGCGCAGATCAAACCCAACGTTTCCAAATACGGTGGACCAATTTGTAAGTTATGAACTACAGCAAACTTTTAATTAAAAAGTTCTGCATAAATGAATCCAACTTTATAACACATAAAGCATAACTGTGTAAAGCTACATTAGCCTGTGAGATGTTATAATCAAATGTGTCGAAAGCAATTTTGCACATATTGAAGTTTCACAGAAGCAAATGGCTAATATGGGATAACCGGAAACACTGGGAGGTCGTAGGGCAATAGAAATGTATGTGCTATAGTTTGTTTTGTTTTTTTTAAATATGGTCTTATCAAATATTGGGCCTCATTCATGAAATGGAACAAATTAGTACTCAAGGCCTTCTTAAGAACATTTTTGGTATTCGCAAAATTTTTACTTGAACTGAAAATGTTCTTCAGGAAGAACAAATCCTACAGTCAGTCAGGAACACTTGTGAGAACAAAAAAAAGTCTACTGTTTTAGAATATTATTGCTCTGATAATGCAACAAAAAAATGTAATTCCTCCATGATTTCAAGTTGTATATTTTCTTATTATTTCCTACACAAACAGACTTTCTCCAGGCTGCAGTGAGCCTCAGTCTGGCCCAGCCCCAGTGCTCTCCTCTGTCACAAGACTAAACACCCCCCTTATTTCAACATGTTTATGGCTTAAATATTCCCTCCATGATTGTGTTTGTGTGAGTTTGGACATTTCAAATCGCTGCTGAAGCTTAAAAAAACAGCCGTAGTCTGTAGACATGCTCCTCCTGACCTTGTTCACTCTCTGCCTCATGCTTTAAAAGAAGACACGTCAGAATGCCAACCCCATATTGGCCATATTTGGAAGTTCAGAGGGCGTTTCTAACCAACTACATATTCATTTTCTGTGTAGACAAAATGTAAATTAGTGTGAAGGTGTTCATAGAAGGGTGTTGGTGAATTCGGCGCAACTGTCACTTAAGAAAGAATCTGCATGTGTAAGAACGCTTTGTGAATCTGGCGTAGAGTTCTCACCGCATTTTCTTAAAGAGGAAATTATTTTAAAAAATTAAGATTCATGAATGAGGCCCATTGTTTTTATTCTGCATAGTACAGTGTAGTATAGTGCAATGTTTTCCCCATATTTTCATGTCACTGGATTCTACATTTGCGTGGCCTGGGCTTTACTCACAGGTCCTTCTGCACCTCGGGGTCGTCGTATCTGCGGCCGATCAGCCTCTTGGTGGCGTACAGTGTGTTCTGGGGGTTGGTGACGGCCTGGCGCTTGGCGGGCATGCCCACCAGGCGCTCCCCCTCTGCAGTGAAGGCCACCACGGACGGGGTGGTGCGGGCGCCTTCTGCGTTCTCCAGCACCTGCGGTCAAATGCCATGTACGGGTCAAGGAAGTAGCAATAGATTTCTTACAGCATTATTAACACAGTATTATAATATATCGTCTTTGGAGATCCACCGTTTTATTTTTTTTCATGGCTGATGCAAATGGTTAATAATCCAGAGAAAACAATGGTCAAAATGAAAGGCAAATTTTTCTTATTTTTCGCAAATTCCAGTGTTTTTTGGCCTCCCACAGTTTAAAATTCTCTTGCAGCGTCTAAAAAAAGATCACGGCCTTCACACTGGCGTACCAAAATTTCACTTTGCTTCTTTGCATCGTCATAAAAAGTAAGGACGCTGTTCAAAAATACTGTTTAATTATAAAACACAGGCAATGAGTGACGTTTACACGAAAATTCTAAATGCAGAAAGTATTTGTGCCATCGCAGTCTGAACGTTATCTATGGAAAACACTGAAATCTTTTATTTAAACTCACCCACTGCCCCCCTTATCTTTTTCAAGCACAAACCTATAAGAGCATTTGTGTCTTTGTTCTGAAACTAAAAACTTCACTTTAAGACTTAACAAAACACTGATCATATGTACCTTTTTTCTGCACTTTCTTGTGATTTAATAATAGTCATTATGTTTGTCGGCGGCGATTCTCACGATTATATAACATGTTCCGCAAACGCTAGACGATTATCACAACGGCAGGAAGTGTCGCGAGGTTGAGTTGCGCAACTTCCGGTCAGTGCTTTTCTACGGCAAAATCCCTGTGGAAAAGTGTCCCATATTTTTTGAGCAGCTTCATAAATCTGCACCAACACCAAATCTTCATCCAACAAGGTCGACAAAGAACAGATTCTGTCCATGAAGAATTTATCCACAAGGGAAGAAAGACGAAAACTTAAAGGAAACGACGACGAGCATTAGTGAAACGACTGAGCAACACTAACATTATGGTCATGAAGAAAACAGAAATAAATTGTTCACTCAGACTGATTGTCGAGTTAAAATAAAAAATCGATTTTGTGATGTCGATATTCGCACAGACAGAGACTTGTGCAGTTTAAATGCTACAGATGTTCACAGATTAAATGTCGACTATTTACACTGCACAAATCTCTGTCTATGCGAATATCGACATCACAAAATCGATTTTTCTTTCTTCTCTTGACTGTTGTGGATAAATTCTTCATGGACAGAATCTGTTCTTTGTCGACCTTGTTGGATGAAGATTTGGTGTTGGGGCAGATTTATGAAGATGCTCAAAAATATGCAACACTTTTCCACAAGGATTTTGCCATAGAAAAGCATTGACCGGAAGTTGCGCGACACTTCCTGCCATTGTGATAATAGTCTATTATTGTTGACCTTTTGATCGTCGATTCTAATAAAAAGAAGCTCTGCCCGTTTATTTTCCCCCATGTATCTCACTCTGCCTGTCTGCGGAGGAGCTGTTTTAACGCCAATATCACTTCCCTCCTACTAATCTAATCCCTGTCACAGAAAAACAATGCAAGTGGCCTTTTAAATAAAGCAATCATGTTGAAGAAAAGTCATTTTTTTCATCCTGCAGTATAAAATAAGATGACAATCAATCGTGACCCCCAGGATTGTAATCGAATCATGAGACGACCATAAATTCCCACCCCATTCAACATATTGTACTTCAAAAATGGCTAAACTCATAGTTGCAGTTTTAGCCCTAATATGCAGTTTTAATCTTGTTTCCTTGGCAGTTTCATTTGACTAACGTGCATAATTTAGCCACATCTGGGAGTATTAACGCTTAACAAAGGTAATAAACTATACATTTAACACATAAAACACATCAACAAACATGTTCAGACTGATCTTAAATGAATAAAGGGTGAGACTCATTAACCTATTTTATTTGAACATGTTCTGCAGCAAAGCACAGAGCGATGACGGCTTCACTCTGGCAGCACCCGAGGCTGTGTCAGCGTCAGCATCACTGACCTTGGCCTGTTTGCCCTCCATGACGGCCACACAGGAGTTGGTGGTGCCCAGGTCAATGCCGATGACTGAGCCCCGAATGGCCTCTGACCTGCAACACACACAACAGCACAGGGTCATATACAAATACACTCATATATATATAAAAAAAAAGCCAAACCAAAATTATTCACAGGATTTATTACTGATGAGAGCAGTTTTATTTTATTTTTTTTAAGCAAATCTGTTAACGGACCATTGTTGTGGTGTCATTAATAAACTGAAAGTAGGTAATTATACAGAGGAGCTCTTTCAGCCATAGACTGCGGCTGCCGCGCTGCTCCACTGAGAGACACAGGAAATCTTTCCTGCCTGTCGCCATCAAACTGTTGAACGCTGCACTTTAACTCACTTTAACTCACATACTACTCAATCCTTTCATCCTATTCCCTGCTCACACATGTATATAGTCATAAATAGGTCAATGATGTAAATAATTTCCCAGAGAGAGCTATTTTTATCTTTTATCTTATTGTATTTAGCTTATTTTGTAACTTGTTTGATGTACATGCTCTTGGTCGGTTGCATCTGTAACAAAGAAAATTTTCTTCGGGGATGAATAAAAGTAATTCTGATTCTGATTCTGATTCTGATACGTATTGTGCTGAAGAACTAAGATCTGATGAATAAAATGCGTATTATGGTTGTAAATGGATGTTTTTCAGGCCTAACTCTGTGCACTAATAAATAATTAATGGTTTATGTTAGAGCCCGATCGATATGGATTTTGTTGTGGCCGATTTGATAACGATAAATTGGGAGTTGGAGCTGCCGATATATTTATGACGTAAAAATTCACTGTAAATCTTCAACTGTTTATAAAACTTATGTTTGGCTCTATTGGATTTTCAATTGGGTTTATTTAGGCAGTAGTTTTTTATGACATTTTGTATGACATTCTAGCCACTAAAGAAAGTGCTGTAAGTAAACTATTAGCGGTAAATGCGTGTGCGCCGCAGTAATTAATGATCTGCTAAATGCAGATAATTCACACTTCTGTTCACAGCTCATTTCCATATCAGTGTGTGTCCAGTAACATATGTACGGCCACTATAGTCACTTTACAGTCGCTAATAGAAGAGAAAACAGCCTGTTTATGTGTGCGAGCTACAGCAGCTAATCGCTAACCAATGAGAAAGAACCAAAACGAGCTTCAAAACCGACACATTTCAACACTCAGCCTCACACAGGCTCCTCTCAGATCACAAGTCTGCACCAGGAACTGTCCTTTAATCCAGACTCACACTGAGCGGCCGGAAAAAGAGAATCCCAGTGTTGCGCACATGGATCTACGGCTGCGACTGTAAACAAGTGCATGTGGCGATGCGTTCAGGGGCAGTAGGGACACAGACAAATGACTCCTCAGATAAACACTGACGCGGAGCCACATATTTGGACATTCATCTGTCTGTAAATTGGATTAAATGGCCAGAATATAGAGTCTGAGTTTTATAACAAGGTAAAATGTCCATGTGGAAAATCAGCCCATATCGGCAAGATTTTGGCTGATAGCCGATATGTTTTCGAGAGCCCATATCAGCTGATAATATCAGCCAACCAATACATCGGTCGGGCCCTAGTTTGTGTTTCAGAAGCATCTAACACTCCCCCATCTAAGGCTCGCTGTGGCTCTTATATTTTCTCTGTTTCTTCCAACCTTTGAAATTTGTAGCTTTCTGGCATTTTTGTTTTGCAAAAAGTAGCTCACTGAAGGACAAAGGTCAGAGAACCCTGCAGTAAACTGTATAAATCCCAATCATGATTAAAATAAAGACTGGCATGACGACTACTAAAGATATACAGCAGCCTTAAGTGTGGTGGTCAGTAATTACTGCCCTTTTACCTTAATCGACTTAATAACCCTCAATAAATGACCATCTGATTCCTCAGGTTATTTGGTTTATAGTTCAGGATACTCACGCATAGTCCCTTCTGGACAGAACTCTGGAAGCATCTGGATGGAAGCTGCTCCAACAGGCCTAGAACACAACATGACACGGTCAACAACGAAGTGGGGCCATGAGCAAGTATCGTTTACATAGAGCTTTACTTAAATACAGCATAAAGCACTTTTTTGACCTTTATTTAACCAGGATAATCCCAGTGAGATGTTTTTAGTTTTCCATCATTTCCAGCACATTTATAGAAAACATTACTCAGACTCTGGGCATAATCCAAATTGAAATCATGTTTATATTATGTTATTATATCAGTTATATTGGTTTAGTATAGTTCAGATGGAGGGTGTAAAAACATTCAGTTTTAAAAGCCACTATGGGTTAAACTAATTGAGCAGAACAAGGGGCCAGATCATTCGAAAACTTCATTCTTTATTATTCTTAAATTGCCAGTACTTTTTCTAATTGGTTGATACAGTTAAAAAATGCAAATATCAGCAACAATGACAACCCTTAGCATCTCCAAACCAGAATTCTCGGTCTCTAATTTACAACAAAGTGCATATGATGCTTTAATCATTCTACAATTTTGACTTAATTTGGTGGGATAATATCTGTTCTAAATGTGTATAAATATAAATGATCGGTTTGCAGCAATCAAGAATTTGTGAAAAAAGGTTGAAAATTGTTAAAAATTACAGGGGGTAGAGAGTTAAACTAAAACATATAGATGACACACTAGGGAGGATTCTATACTTTACACATTATTACGACAAAATTCACAATAAAAAGGGCTAAAGTAAAGTTAAAGTATACTTGATTGCTGCAAAAGCATCATTTCTATTTATATACATTTATAACAAGCATTATCCCACCAAATTAAGTCAAAGAGAATGATTATAACTCCTGCTCCAATTACACTGCTTTAACCCATTTATTCATATATTAAAGTGCCTACAACAGGTTAGAATGCTCATTTTCCTAAATTATTATGGTTAAGACTGTGACAAAAATAATAATTACCCGTTTAGACATTTTTTATGTTTAAAATTTGACTTCAGGATAGGAAATTGTGATTAGAAATACTTGACATAACTGTAACCACAATGAGCACTGGGGCAAGACTTCTTTTAATATACAAAAGTTATTATTTGGCACATAATACAACTAGAAGACCTGTATTTTATTATATTTAAAGTATAAAAAATGTGTTTCTAATGTGTAAATTGTGCCAAACTTCTTATAGAAGTCTCCCCAGTGTCTCCTCAATATGTTTTAGAACTCTCCGCTCCCCAATTTTCAACTTTTCTTCACAAATTGCGTCTTGATTGCTGCAAACGCATCATTTATATTTATATACATTTATAACTGGTACTATCACACCAAGTTAAGTCGAAATTGGAGAATGATTAAAACGCCTGTACTGCAATTCTAGCATCTTTAACCTATTTATTCATCTGGTATTAAAGTGCTAGACTGGAGAAGAAATATGGTGGGTGGATGTAGCACTGGTACATGAATGTAAATTAAATTAATCCACGCATTTGTTCTTTTGCTCTTCACTTCACATGTGCAACATTGCAGCATGAAGGGGGCGGGGACACGGACTGAAGGTCATTTCATTGAGGGCCTCTACTTCATCCCAAAAACTCAATCAACAAATGCGCAACAGTTCACAATGGAGACGTCACTGATATACTCCAATAATTTGGAAGCATATCCATTAAATCTACCAATACAACTTGAGTCAAAGGCTTTGCTATCAATTACCAGCCTTAATGTCAATAAAGACTGTGCCGTTTTACATAAGAAGGGGTTTAAGTGTCACTTGCAGGTCCAATAGTTTGTACTTTTGCCTGTTTTAAGACATTTTAAGGGATATTCATATTTAACAATTCAGATGTATACATTTTCACATCTGACACTACATATACAATCAAATGTTTTCTTTTGGACTACACCAACTACTTTTTTTTGCTGTGATCAATCCCATTTTTCATAAGATTTCATAAGTCACATGAGGCGCCGGTAGCAGTCATGTAACCGGTGGCCTTGGCTAAGAGGTGACACGCTAAGCTAACCTAATCGGTAAAGTGCGCATTTAATAACGGAATTTCGCTGTTGCGCTTCGATTAAACCGGGATGGGACCACGGAAATACGAGTGCTCACCTTCTTGACGAGGGAGGACACGCTCCGGACGGCGTTGACCGTGGGGAGAGTCCTTGACACGCTCCTGGCTGCGCTCAGCATGGTGACGGTGACGCGGATCGGGCAGGACGCGGGACGAAACGTGGGGAAAATCCGAACAAAACGGCGTTAAAATGCGAGGCGGGCGGGCGGCAATGGTGTCTCGGAGCGGTGCGGGGAAGCGGGCCGAGAGCTGAGAGTGTAGCCGCGGCGGGGGTATCGCAGATCGGCGTAGGAGAGCTCGTCTTCACTGCTGCAGACGGGAAAGGAACTGCGCTTCTGGAACGATCTAAAAACACATGTTGCACCACGCACCGCCCGAGGACCCCGGGATAGCTGACCCGAGCGCCGCCTGACTCAAATCAAGCACTTTAACCGAATTTTAAATAATAAGACGTGCGTTCCGATCAAGTCTGAATGTATGTATGGAGTTAAATAATAAGGTTGATGAAAAGCGAATAGGAAATTAGACAAAGGAAACGGTTATTTGTCTGTTTTTGAACATGCCTGATAAAAGACACGTGTAAGCGGTGGGCATATGAAGGTCATGATGTAACCGTGAATCTATGGATGTAACAGGAAAAAAGGTGAAAACGAAAAGTAGACAATAAATAAATAAATAATCAATTAAAAAATGTTGAAACATAATACATGTTATTAAATACAAAGCTGAGTATAATTTTTCATGTGTACTTGCTACTTTTCCCTAAAGGTGCACTGTGTACTTTTTCTGGTACTTTTGGTACTTTTTTTTTTTTTTTACATGATGAAATGTACAAAACTTTGATGGGAGATAACGCTGCCTTGTATGTATGTAAAAAAAAAAAAAAACATTCACAATATATTAAAATAAAACAGGAAAACTTACAGCAAGACCAGTCCATATACACCATTACATTCAGTCCATACATTGTCATTGCACATTTTTAAGATTCAAAATATAAATATTTGGAGACATCATCACATAGTAATTGTATGTCCTTGTTGGAATCCTTTAGGAGTGACATAAGGAAAATATGGCCGTAGTTCAGATTTAGAACAGAAGGGATGGATTTCTGTTTTGCCATTTACTTTTATGTACAGTATGTGATATTTACACAGAATTATAATTATATTACAAAGCCTTGATAGTTCGTTTGGAAATTTGTTTACGCCATAAAGTACTTGCTCCAAATGTAATTGAACAGTTATGGACATCTTAATTTTCAACCAAGTCATTAGATTATTCCAAAAATGTTTTGTTATGCCACAGGAGAAAAAAATATGTTTGATTTCCTCCTCTTGAGAGCAAAAGACATGTTGATGGTTTATCTGGTATGTCCCAGTATGGCATTAAACATATCCATCTCGCATTTACTCAATAACATCGGTTTCTATTGATTGCATTCTTACTGTGAGTGGGCTCCCTTTTTCAATTCAATTCAATTCAATTTATTTTGTAGCGCCCAAAATCGCAACAACAGTTGCCTCTAAGGGCGCTCCAAGATATGGATGAGTAAAACATACACACAGACATATCAAAACAAGAATAAACAACATTCATGTAAAGCATTTCCTCACATCTGATATGTAACTTGGCTTAATGGCGTCACCAGCTGTCTCTATAGAGATAAATAAGTGTAATAACATACTGTGAAACACCCCAGGCAACATCTCCATGGAGAGAAGCTGGTGATGGACCCTCCACCAAAAAGAGTTACACAGTGCACCTTAAAGTAAGCCATGTAACTGCACTTTTACTTGAGTAGCCATTTGGAGTACTATTTACACCACTGTATAAGATGTAAGAACAGTCTCACGTCATTATATTATGTACTATATAATACAATAGTCCAACAGAACATTGAATAGACTCGAAAACAGCTGAACAATTTTCATTTGTAATGCTGAGGCTGCTGTGAGTCACTTGTACCACTAGAGGGCAGCAGTGACCCATGGCTCTGCTCGCACTGTGACGCATTTGCATCAGCCATGACGCAGCATATTTCTTTTACAGTTTTTTTTTTTTTTTTTTTTCACTTTCTTCGACACTAAAACCTAAATTTCGGAACAAATTCCCAAACTTGCCCCTCAAGGAATAATACTCAGTTCATCTTGGCACAGCGTTACCTCCATTTTAAGATCAAGGCTACAAAACACTTCTTGTAGAACCTAAAGCACAATGATAAACTTTAGACACAGATTGCAAAGGACACAACTTGAACATGCAGGAAACTAACTCCAAACCCTAACCTTAACCATTTACCTAACCCTAAACTTAACCAAACCCTAACCCTAAACTTAACCAAACCCTAACCCTAAACTTAACCAAACCCTAAACTTAACCAAACCCTAACCCTAAACTTAACCAAACCCTAACCCTAAACTTAACCAAACCCTAAACTTAACCAAACCCTAACCCTAAACTTAACCAAACCCTAAACTTAACCAAACCCTAACCCTAAACTTAACCAAACCCTAAACTTAACCAAACCCTAACCTCTATCTCTAAACTTAACCAAACTATAACCCTAACCAAACCCTAACCCTAAACTTAACCAAATCCTAACCCCTATCTCTAAACTTAACCAAACCCTAACCCTAAACTTAACCAAATCCTAACCCCTATCTCTAAACTTAACCAAACCCTAACCCCTATCTCTAAACTTAACCAAACCCTAACCTTACCAAACCCTAAACTTAACCAAACTCTAACCCTAAACTTAACCAAACGCTAACCCTAAACTTAACCAAACCCTAACCCTAAACTTAACCAAATCCTAACCCCTATCTCTAAATTTAACCAAACCCTAACCCTAAACTTAACCAAACTCTAACCCTAAACTTAACCAAACGCTAACCCTAAACTTAACCAAACCCTAACCCTAAACTTAACCAAATCCTAACCCCTATCTCTAAATTTAACCAAACCCTAACCCTAAACTTAACCAAATCCTAACCCCTATCTCTAAATTTAACCAAACCCTAACCCTAAACTTAACCAAATCCTAACCCCTATCTCTAAATTTAACCAAACCCTAACCCTAAACTTAACCAAATCCTAACCCCTATCTCTAATCTTAACCAAACCCTAACCCCTATCTCTAAACTTAACCAAATCCTAACCCCTATCTCTAAATTTAACCAAACCCTAACCCTAAACTTAACCAAATCCTAACCCCTATCTCTAATCTTAACCAAACCCTAACCTTACCAAACCCTAACCCTAAACTTAACCAAATGCTAACCTTACCAAACCCTTACTTTAACCATTTCCCTAACCCTAAACTTAACCTTAACTTAAACCATAACCTGATCCCTAACTTCACATAAATAACCCCGTTCTTAAACTTCATCACTTTGTCACAGCAAACATGTCCAACCAGGAAATAACAGCAGCCAGCAAAAAATTAAAAACTCATATAATTTGGGCTGTATTTTCTAATTTCAAAATATAATTCCCACTTTTTTCATCTTGCAGACCAAACCAACAAACAAACAAACAGAAATAAACAGGTCACTGAACAGAATTAAAAGATGTCGCTGTTGTTTGATTCTGGTGTCAGTAATAGCGGCTAAACGTTAAATCATGGTGTTTTAAATGTTTGACTGTGTGACCTTAGACTCAGCAAAGAAAACAAAGCGAAGAAAAAAATACATCTACGTGGCAACTCCCTTCAAACACATATTTTAAGCTCACTACTGGTAACAGGACAGATGACCCCCTGCCCGGACTAACCCCAGGCATAGTTTGGTATTGTGTTGTTTGTTTTGTTAACTAGTGTTGTCAGGATACAACAATTGCAAACTTGATTTTGTTACTAAGCAAAAGGTTCAATACTTGATAGAACAATAATGGAAAAAAGACAACAGACTGTAATTTTCAGCACAAATAATAGTTTCTTTAAGTGTGGTTCTATACTGGTGTATTACTCAAAAGGTCAAACATTCAGTCTCTTTAACCCCCAGCTCCCTTTTCAGTCCTGACCTTTGTAATCTTCAGTCACTCATCGGAGACCCCAGTCCAGACTCAGTCATTTGTTCAAATTAACATGAAATCCCTGCATATAGTGTGATTGCTTTTAATTGTGCTTATCGCTTGTTTTGTCCAGTGTACTTAACTGAAAAGTACCTTTAGTTACAATAAAATGAAATAAAATGAGCACCTTTCCCTTCACACCGACTGACTTTCCTCATTCTGAGAAACTAGAGATGGTGCAACACTGAACAAATGGGTCTGAGATCAACAGTACAATAGTACTTTGTTTCTCCCAGTGTCATCAACCCATCGGGGATCCATCTTTAGCTGGATCCGGTCAGAACTATTGTGCATGTTTTGGAGAAACATGCAAACTATGAACAAAAAGGGAAACACTAATAATGCCCATGAGTTTGAGGACTGACTGACTTTTCCTGGTCACTTGAATCCTCTCCAGGTGATGCAATGTTGGTCGTGCTGTACTGTTGACGCCAGAGCCGTGCTTGTTCAGTGTTGCACCATCTAGAAGTTTCCCAAATGGGTGAGATCCCAGTTTTACAGCAGTACAAAGCCATGAGGCTGCTGCATGTGTTAGTATGTGAGCAGAACCATGCAGCTGTCCAGCTGGTGTGTGCCTCTGTTGGCCTCAATCCTCCTGCAGTCGTTGAGTGCAGCGCCCCCTCCAGGGCACAACTGCACTGAGCTGCGCCAGCCTCTACAGCAGGGCCATCTGCACCAGGTACTTCATACTCTATAACATACAACAGGTCTGTGAATGGGCCTTTTGTGAACGGCCGGTGGGTTGCAGGTCCTTGGCACATGGATTCTGATTGAAGCTTACGGAAACAACGACCTCCTGGACCTCCAGCTGAAGACCATCGGCAGTGAGTGGATCAAGATCAACACCACTGCAGAAGCTGGAGTTATGAGACTGGTGCAAGGAATAAGGCACAAGGAGCAGAAGTATGCTTATTTTATTTTTAGTCCCTATGGCGGGTTGGACTATCATTTTATAAAACACTGTCCTCCTGATTCCGCCGCTCCTCCCCTCACGCTCCCCTTTAGTTCTCCAGGTACTGCCCGTTTAGCTGCTCTATCTGAAGTGTGGTGGTGGGCGGAGTGTAAGAGTTTAATCCCAACTTTAATCCATGAATCTGAAGATGTTTATTCATCTTCATCAATCCATATTATTATTGTGTCCTTGTGCAATACCTTCACCCACCTTGTATGTTGACTGTAATGATGTGTGAAGTTGAAGGTCGGAGAGGCTGTTTATATGTGGTATTACAGTACAGTGTGGTACAATGGTATAATGATTAATATTCTGTTTCTTTTTTGTGTGTTTAGGGAAAAATACTGTGGCTTTTTCCAAAACTCTGAAGTGTCTCTGGTGAATAGCTCTGCTCTGCAGATAGAGGGTAAGTCCCCACACTCTGCATCCTCCCAGGGCCTCAGGGGCACTCTACCACAGTGCCTCCACAGCATAAACCGTATATACGAGTGGACAGAGCTAACCCATTAGCCGCTGCATGCCAAACAGGAAGTGCTCCAGGAGGCTCTTCCGGCTCCTTCTCTCCCTTTTCCCCATTGACTTACACTGGGATCTTATCATCCCTCTCTCTGTAACTCCTGCAGTGAGTCTCGTCATTTTGGTCTTAAAATGTTCATATGAACCCGCTCTACATGATTGTGATTTTTTTTTCATTATTTTCTCCGTCAAAAAAATCCTATTCATAACATAGAGCCTGGCTCCAGATTCTCTCCTGTAATCGTGGCATCGTGAGCCTCATTTGAGCGGCGCTGAGGCTGTGGTGACGTCACACTCACTTAGTCCACTCAGACATACAGTCTATGCTCCACAGTCACATTATAATACATTTTATTTATATAGCGCTTTTCTAAACACTCAAAGACACTTTAATGCTATACAGATGCCACTAGCTGGACTTTTATTCCAAGAGCAAACACAAACATTCTCAAATGTGTTTTGATTTACAAAGCATTGAAATGTGGTGCCATCCTTTAAGTTCAAATTTAGGTGTCTGTAATGTGTAATCTAATGTGTTTATCTTTTTACTATATGAATCGTAAATATTGTCTGGAATGTTTGGTTTGTTTATCAGAATCAGAATCAGAATCAGAATTACTTTTATTCATCCCCGAGGGGAAATTTTCTTTGTTACAGATGCAACCGACCAAGAGCATGTACATCAAACAAGTTACAAAATAAGCTCGTTTGTCCTACATATAATGGTTAACATATATGTGCTCCTTACAGTGGACCCTTTCACCTTCTTCAGTTTCCTCCACACCTCCTGTTCTGAATGTTTGGTCATCCACTCAAACAGCCGTGACCAGGATCATGAGCTCATCTTCCTGTACGGTCAGTACAGTACAGTACAGCGTAAGCTGCAGCACAGAGCTCACAGTGAAATGTCTCTGAACCGTATACTGTCATAGAACAGGGCTTTGCAAAAAGTACATCTTGGGAGATCAAATTGTCTTGACACTTGTGAGATTATCCTCCGTCTTTCCATTTGGCACATTCATGAAAGGGTTACGCACCGTGCTGAAGCTCTGGAACGTGGTGTATTTTTTAGCAGCTGTAACTAAAAGACCCCTCCACACAGACACATGTAACTCACATAACCAGACAAAGAACACTTTAAACTCTAAATTTGTATTTTGTAGAGATTGAACTAATATTCACACAAATAATTAGTACTAAAGTTGTTTTAAAAAACTGCAAAATAATATGATATACACTACTCAAAAAAATTAAAGGAACACATTGTAGATAGATAATGTGGTTTATAATGAACACAATGCAGGATAAACAGTTGAAAAACGAAATACCATAAAAACAAGTCTGTATGTAAGTCTTATGTCCTGAATATACTGCAGGGAGGAGCCAGAGTGTTGGTGCGTCTGAACGAGAGATGTTCAGGAGACAAGCGTCCTGTCTGAACTTCCCAGAGCCCACTGTAGCCTCGTTCAAGTATGACACTGGAGAAGGTGAGACAGGATTAAGCTTACAGGGTTTTACATCATTTAAGCAGATAAAACCAGTACTGACCCATGTGTTCTCCTCACAGACCTGTGCCCCATGTGAAGAACAGGAGATTTGCTTTGAATGACATAGTTCAACTGTATTTGTCATTTCACCTATGACCACGGGAGACAGTAACAGGCTGGACAAGCTAATGTGCCAAATATGAAGATAGTGGTATTTACACGAGTTAAACACAAAAGGTGAACATACTTAACCATGCATCAAGATGGATTCGCTCCATATTTCTGAGTCCACAGAGTTCCCTTCTTTAAAATAAACAAGTAAATCTCACAAAGTTAATAAAAACAGGCTTTGTTGTTGTGAGTTCAGTCGTGTGAAATGTGAAAATAAAAATCTGGGACATAAATTTAATAATAAAGGTAAAGTTAGCACATTTTACATCCTGTGTTTTGTGGATAAAATGATTTAGTTTAGTCTTTATTGAAGGGACAATGTACAGAGACGTTAAAGCAGAACTAAGTAACTTTGGTAAATAGTCACATTTCTATACAGTGCTTTTCCTCTTCACTCAAACCGCTTGACAAAAAGGAACCAGTCACTCATTCACACACAAGTGTCCGGCACTGGGGGTGAGATGGGTTAAGTGTCTTGCCCAAGGACGCAACGACAGCATTCATCATTGGGAGCTGGAATCACACCAGCGACCTGTGGGTCAGTGGATTTGACCGCTCCACCAATGATGTTTATGTCAAGAGCGGGATTCGAACCGCAAACCTTCGCATCGCTGGACAAATGCTCAACTAGGATAGCAGTATTTACTCACTTTCAACGCAGAAGGTGAACATGCTGAATTACGGCATACTCAGAGGGAATAAACAAGCCGGCCTGATCCGAAATAAAGATCCTTAAAATATGTCAAGCTAAAAAAAACAAGATGTGCCGGAGCGGTCGGTTAAGTGCCAAGTGTTATCTCAGCTGTAACAGAAATAAACAACGGCACCTGAGATGGGGCAGTCACCGAGGCATGCAAGTTCACCGAGTATAGACAGAGGCAAGGTTTAAGTTATCCACACGAAAGGATTTATTCTTTAAATATTTTAGCTTGAAATCATCCCTATCAGTCCCATCATTGTACTTGATTTCACCTGTTCGTCACCACAGTTCATACATGTCAGTCTGTCCTGAAGTTTGTTGCTCATCTGGGACATTTCATGATAAGGGCAAAACCACTTTGTCTTGTTCAGGAGTGAGGGGAGGATGGAGCGTGAGACTGACAGGCGGATCGGTGCAGCGTCGGCAGCGATGCGGTCGCTGTATCGGACCGTTGTGGTGAAGATTAATCGGTCACTCTACGTTCTTACTCTCACCAATGGTCATGAGTTTTGCGTAATGGCCGAAAGGACGAGCCTGCGGATACAAGCGGCCGAAATGAGTTTCCTCCGCAGAGTGGCCGGGCGCTCCCTCAGAGATATGGTGAGGAGCTCGGCCACACGGGAGGAGCTCAGAGTAGAGCCGCTGCACCTCCACGTTGAGAGGAGCAGCTGAGGTGGCTCGGGCATCTGGTCCGGACGCCTCCTGGCTGAAGGAAGTCTCGGGGTCCCTGCTTAGACCGCTGTCCCTGCGACCCGGCCCTGGATAAGTGGAAGATGGATGGACAAGGCCACACCCAATATATAAAGATGAGTTATTACATTAGTTAAGAGCTGATTTCTACTGCACGTTACAAACCTCTAACAGGGCATTACGAGACCGGACAACACACTTCCATCACAGCCTCCACACATGCCGGAGCTGGCAACACACCGAGGTACGTAGCAGCGCCGCAACACCCTGGATGTTCAGAGGTACCAAATAGTGCCACAATGAAAGTGAAACAGACAAGACCAGAAGTGTGAGAGGTCAGAGGGCGAGTGATGTGAGTGACGACCGGTATAAGCAACAATGGAGCTCCTAAAATCTAATAAATCAAAATACAAAATCATGAACAATCCTGATTAGAACAGTTATAACACGAGTCACAGCTCCTGGAACACAATAAAAACACAATACTGAGCTCTATCTAACTCTAACTATCAGTGTAACGTACTGTAGATCTGCCTGGATGCCGTCATTTATAGCAGTTAGATTTGTTATGACACAAATAACTCTTAAGTAAAGTAAAGGATCCACAAGATTTCACTTCCTTCAAAGCGCAGCCAAGAGTTCTACAACTTTTAGCAAAATGTAAGTGGATTTCATGAAAAAAAAAAAAAAAAACTTGAAATAAAGTTGATTTCTTCCTTATAAGTGGTCATTTACTCTCTGTTGTGGCGCTCACTGATATATTTTTCTTTGTACTGCATGATTTGGAACATGTTTTAATGGGTGACAAACGTGTTGTGTTTATTTCAGGCTGTAACTGTGCCTCCTGGTGGCACGACTGCTGCACCAGACGAAACTAAATTAATCGACTAAATTAGCTCAAACGCATCAACAGTTCCCAAGCTCTATTTAAGAGTGGCATTCAAGTATTCTGTTGGATAAAAGCCAAATGATGCCGTCCCATCAAACCAAACCTACACAAAAACTATATCAATCTTTTGTGCTGTTTTGTGCTGCAAAAAGTTTCATTTGTGCTTCTTTAGTTTTGGAGATATTAATGATTCTTTTACAGGTCAAATTGGGGTCTGTCAGTCCCCCAGGAAGCTTCAAAATGCTCTAAAATGTCCAAAATTGTGTCAGTCATTTGGACTTTGTGCTGTTTTGTGCTGCAAAAAGTGTGAAACAGCCTCAAAACATGAAGAAAGTTATAGAAAATGTATTTTGTTTTGTGCTGTGCCAATTTTCATTTGTGCAAGTTTCTTTCTAAAATGATTAATTATTCTCTCTGCAGTAATAATAGGATGTCGTTTCTGCTGAGCTGACGGAGGCGAACTCCACAAAACTAGTGTCTAATTTCTCCAAAACTAAAGAAGCACAAACAAAACTTTTTGCAGCACAAACGATTGACATAGTTTTTGTGTAGGTTTGCGTTTGATGGGGCCACTTCATGGAGGTTCCCCTTTTTATACACAGACAAATTTACAGGAAATGTGTATTGTTTTCTAAAGGCATGCGTGCATTCAGTGTAGTGCTGCGTCCAATTTTATACATTTCAAAAAAGAAATGAAATTTTACAACAGATCATATGGTTAAATTCCAACATTGAACTGGAATTTAGGAGTCAGACCCGTTCCCAGTGCATGGTGGACTCCCTCCCGGGGCTGCCCTTTTGCACACAGAAATTCACAGAGTTTCTAGGTGCAGTCAGGGGCCAGAGGAGGGTCCAGTGCTGTTTGCAGATTATGTTGTCCTGATGGCTCCATCGAACCAGGACCTGCAACAGGCACTGGGGGTTTGAGTCGAGTGTGAAGCAGCTGGGATGAAGATCTGATCCTCTAACTCCGAGGTTATGGTTCTCGGATTGGGAAAAGGTGGCGCCCTCTCCAGGTGGTGGACAGTCCCTGCTTCAATTAGAGGAGATCAGATAGCTTAGGGTCTTGTTCATGAGTGAGGGTTTTGGTCTGGTTTAGTCCTGGCTCCCCTCACTGAGCCAGGACTAAACCAGGTCTAAACCAGGTCTAACCCAGGACCAGACCAAGACCCTGCTTCAGTTGGAGGAGATCAGATATCTCAGGGTTTTGTTCATGAGTGAGGGTTTTGGTCTGGTCCTGGATTAGACCTAGTTTAGTCCTGGCTCAGTGAGGGGAGGATGGAGCGTGAGACTGACAGGTGGATCGGTGCAGCGTCGGCAGTGATGCGGTCGCTGTATCGGACTGTTTGTGGTGATGAAGTAGATGAGTCCAAAGGCACAGCCATTTACAGCCCAATCCACTCACCTGTGGTCAGGAACTTTGTGTAATGAACGAAAGGACAGGATTTTATGCGCTTGCAGGGACTATACATGAGATCAGTGGCTATGCCTAATTCCTGCTCTTGTTTGGTAAGGTGCCACTCCTTCCACTCGATGTTATATTTGGCTCAGTGACGCACAGATTGGGGAATTTGATCACGATGACTATGAGTCTATCCGGAAAAACCTGAGAGGTGATGGCAACAAAACAACTTCACCATCGCACACCTTTGTACAACAGGAGCGTGCGGGGTGCTCCAGTGGAAATGGATGACCGTGTGTTACTTGCAAATAACAGAGAGAAAGAACTAGAAAAATCGCTGATCGATGGGAAAACGCAGCCTGACGTGATTGAGAAAAATGATGAGAGCCACACTTGTAAGAATTAAAACCCCATGAGCGGTCGTGCAACACCCCAAAAATACAAACTATCACAAAGGACATACAAAGATAACCCAGAACACAGTTTTATCAATATACATTTTTGTTACCCCGTCTGTATTCGGTTTTAAAGGCCTTTAGAAGATAGTGATTTGAGACCTGCATTTCATGGGCTTCATCTTCCTGTTCGATGACCATTAACCATTCAAAAGTTAGAATATTTTGTTGATGAATTGTTAATTACCGTCAGTCCTAACTTTTCATCATTCAAGAACTCATAAAAGATATATTGATTTTGAAAGAATCCCCAAACATGTTGAATCTTTTCAGGATTTGTTTGGAATTGGCTTGTCACATTAATTTTGTGGTTTATTGTGCTTTTAACTGTCAACAATCGTGTCTATGGGGTTGAATAATGGTAAAAAGAACTTCACTTATTGTTGTATTGTTGTTATTGCTTCATGTGGATAAGCCCAGTAATTACAGGTCAACAAATCAACAATCTGACAGTTACACAGAAGATTGCACCAATTCTAAAGTTTCGAGAATGTTCTGATGCCACGTGAACGCAGCCTGCTCTCCTGCCTCGCCTGCATCGCCTGACCCTACGTCAGCGATGCAGGTAGAAGTGATTGGCCACACAGCCTCGATGGGAGTAGTCTACAGCGCACCTGTCCTTTATATGCCGCATGTTACAGAGGCAAGTTACACAGGGTAAAAAAAAAAAAAGAAAAAAAAAATGGAAAAACTAGACAAAGCCAAAAATAAGAAGAGCGGCATCTACTCGAACTCCACCGAACAAGGTAAGACTTTCTCTATTCCTTTACCGATCATGTACTTACGAGCTTGAGAATCTCAAAGTTTCTGTTATAGTAAATGAAACTGCTGGAGTGGATACTTGCCTCAGTCTAGTGTCATCTTCAGATAACTTGTAAAATACCACGGACCCACAGGGTCGGACTGTTCCTTGTGCATGGACATTTAATATTTGTGTTAAAAGAAGTAGTTCTCCTACTCTTAATTCACTGATAATGGAGATTTACTGTTACTGTTGATGTGTCTAGTGTTATAACCTTTTTCTGACTGTAAGAAATAGAAAATTAAGAAAATAAATGGCCCTTTTAATGAACAACTGTTGCCATAGGTTGAAACACTCAAAAAAGAGATTAAGATAAAGAGATGAATCACTGCTGAGTCCCTGTAATTATCGTGAGGCATTACCATTGTCCTCTCGGGGTTTCAACATTCCAGTCTTATTTGTCATTTCATTTTTTTTTTTTTGACCTCGTGAGACACGAACCAGCTGGACAAGCTGACGGGTGGAGTGGACAGACTCTCTGCGTCTCTATCGAACAAAAACTGATGCAGGATGTTTTTTGTTTTTTTCTTTTTACCTGTGGTTGAAGTATTTTAGCGCAAACAGCTTTTTACTCGTTACTTTTAATGTGTCATATATCAGGGTAATTTTCTCATTTTCAACACAAAGGTGAACATACTAATGGTGTAATGTAAAATCAGCTGAGAACTTTTTCTTACTCTATGACTTCCTTCAAAGAGCAGCTATAAACACATTACTAGGAAAATGTGAGTGAAGAAGAAAATTAAACTTTTAATTATTTTTTAAAAGACATAGTTTACACATTTTTATTCCGTTTAACTTTAATTCAAATTCTCCCCCAAATAAATGAGTTGGCAACACATTTATAATAACACATTTTCAATTACAAAAAAGAGTAAATGAATTCAGGTGAAAGTACTCGACAGACACCAATACACTGGGCACAGACGTTTGGATATTTTATAATTATTTACTGGCACTTGCAAAGTAAATAAAGTACTGTGCTTTTTACTGTATGATTTTCTACATGCTTTCATTTTGGTGACGTTTTTTATATTTGTTTCAGGTTCTACAGATGCTAAACCAGGCACATCATCTTCAAATGCATCTAAAAATTTAACATTAAAAATTGTATCTTGGAATGTAAACGGTCTGAAAAACAAAAAGAAAAACAAAGAGCTTATTGAATATCTAGAGGATTCAGAGCCAGACATATGTTTTCTCCAGGAAACACATTTAGAACCATCACAAAGTCTTAAGATTCTAGATTATAAAGAATACTTGTCCTCATTGAACTCAGCGTCATGTGGCGTTGCAATTCTGATCAAAAAAACGTTAGAATTTGAAAAAATTGAGGTGCTAAAAGATACAGAAGGTCGATGGATCATTGTTAATGGATTAGTAAATGGGAAATCACTAACTTTAGTAAACATTTATGGGCCGACTACAGACGAACCAATATTTTTTAAACGTTTGTTTTCAGATTTGCTTAAATATGAAAACATTATAATTGGTGGAGATTGGAATACAGATATGATACCATCAATAGACCGCTCAACTGGTATCCAAAGAAACCCAAAGTCAGCCAAGATGATTCGATATTATATGAAAAAATGCAGATTTTTTGATGTCTGGAGAATGTGGCACTTGGATACTGAAACATATACACATCACTCAAAAGGACATAACACTTCTTCGAGAATAGATTTCTTTCTCATAAAACATTCACTTATATCAAATGTCAAAGAAACCACTATACACGACAACATTGAGATTAGTGATCATTCTCCAATATCTCTAACACTACAATTTGACCCAGAGCAAAACATTACTCAACCATCTTTTTCCTCTTTGGTATTACAAATGATAAAGTATCTAAATCGACAATACAACATTATAGATTGGTCAACGAAAGGAAAAATATCATATGAGGGATAGAATTGGAACATTATTGGGATCTGAGTTTAGTCGCATTTTTATTATTAACGCATAATGGAAAAGATCTGACTGGTCCAGCTGCTCTGTGTCCTATGAAGCTGCACCTGCCGCCTTCAAACACACCTCCACCTGTCTCGTCCTGGGCACCGGCCCCTTCAAACACACCTCCACCTGTCTCATCCTGGGCACCGGCCCCTTCAAAGACACCTCCACCTGTCTCATCCTGGGCACCTGCACCGGTTCCTTCAAAGACACCTCCACCTGTCTCGTCCTTGGCACTGGTCCCTTCAAAGACACCTCCACCTGTCTCGTCCTTGGCACTGGTCCCTTCAAAAACACCTCCACCTGTCTTGTCCTGGGCACCTGCACCGATCCTTTCAAAGACACCTCCACCTGTCTTGTCCTGGGCACCTGCACCAGTCCCTTCAAAGACACCTCCACCTGTCTTGTCCTGGGCACCTGCACCAGTCCCTTCAAAGACACCTCCACCTGTCTTGTCCTGGGCACCTACACCTGTCTCCTCGAGAGGACCACTGAGCCTGTCTGCAAACAGAAAGTCACATCTGTGCACCTGCTTTGGAGACGAAGCTGGTGTGGACGACTTACCTGTTACAGAAAGGTGAGTTGTTACACAGTTGTAGGGAGTATTATCTGTTACATAAGGGTGAATTGTACAGTTGTAGGGAGTATTATCTGTTACATAAGGGTGAATTGTACAGTTGTAGGGAGTATTATCTGTTACATAAGGGTGAGTTGTACATTTAATAATGATAATTATGTTCTCACAGTAATCAACAGATACATAAAGGCAATTATTTTACATTACTAATCACAAATATAATCTTAAAAAAAAAAAAAGTGGGGAGAAGCAAAGGTTTTTTTTGCCTCCACCCCCTTTTACAAAGCCATTAAAGCAATAATGTGCTTCTGCCAGACTCTTAGAAGTACGTCACATTACTCCAGATACAAAATAAATCACTGCATTTCTGACAAATGACAAATAAACTTTAATTCCTTCTTCTGCATACTTCTCCATAATCCATCCTTTATATCTTCACTTAAACATGTTCATATTTGGACATTTTTCAAGCTCATCGCTCACAGAGCTCCAGATTTTGACCCCAAAAACGTTTCTTTGTTGTACGGACTTCGGCCATTTTAAAGAGATCCATTCCCCTTAAATTATACGCGCTTTCTCTTCCAATGAAATGTTTCTGAATATTTTTGGTAGGTCTTTCCTTTTTGCCTTTTACATTATTTTTGCGTTTAAGTTTTAAATTTTTTGAAGTGATAAATAGCTGGTTGGTGTGGTCCTAAAACCCAACGTTATGAGTTATTCGTGGTGCTCTTTTCTGTCATATGAACAGTGGTTCCAATCTTGTTTTAGAATTATTACCCCAAATCTCAGCACAGTACGTCGAATATGGTGCAATTAAAGAACAATAAAGTGCATGTGGAGCTTTATCGTCCAGAAAATATCGGGCCTCACTTAATACTGCTATGCTTTTTGAAATTTTACTACGTATATATCGATGTGTTCTTTCCACTTAAGATTTTCTTTGATACTAAAATCCAGAAATGTATTTTTCTTTACCTGTTCTGTATTTGCAACTGAATATGCTCATTATAATTGTGGTTTTGCTCAAATTCAGAGATTATTTGTTCCTATCAAAGCATTTCAGACTCAGTTTCAGAACGTAACTGTTGTATATTTTCACCAGCACAAAATCAGTTAGCAAATAAGATAACTGCGAACCACTAAAGTCCTTGAATCATGCGGGATCTTATATAACCTAAACACAATCTTCTGCTGTAAAATCTCATGCTTGTTTGCCTCACACTTTTCTGCAACCCTCACCCTGCGATCGGTTTGGTGTCTCTGCAGGAGGACTGGTCTGGTGTGGCTCGGATGCCCTCCCCTGCACCTCGATGCCTTGGAAGGGGCCGTGCTGCTTTCTCCACGGGGCAGTGTGCAGTGTCTGTGGGACTTCAAGTGGATTAATGATAAATTTTCATTAAAATGATAAATAATTGATAAAATTTGATTTTAAATTGATGAAGATGAAAATCCCTGCTGTCATTAAATCATATTCACATTCTTTTTATGTTGAGTCAAAAAATAAAAATTTTATTGCGGCAAAAATTTCTAAAATAAAAAAATTTGGTCTTGAAATTTTCCAGGTTTTTGGTCAATCTAATGTTGTCAAAATAATCTGCCTTAATAAGTAAGTAAATAAGTGAATATTCTGTTTAATTTAAGTAGCCTTAGTTAGATTGTAAATGCATTTGGCTGATTTATTTAAGTTATCGATAAATTAATAAATAAATTAAATGACTATTTTCTGAATTTAAGTCCCAAAAATGTTTCTGAAATTAAATTGAATAATTTAATCTTATTGGCAATCAATAAAAAAAAAAAACCCTCAAATTTATTGTAAAATATGTTAAAGTCTAACCGAGTTAAAGGAGCATTCAGATTCAGATTCAGAAAACTTTATTTATCCCCGAGGGGCAATTCAGTTTGCAGTCACATCACATCACATTGAGCAGCAGAATAGGCAAACACAACATCAGCAGACACAAGCTCATGGGGACATTTGAGCAGATGCAAAAAATAGGCATAAGATCAGGTGCAAAGTGCAAGAGGTCAGAGAAAAATAGGACCAACATTATTAAAAGACAAATTTCAAGTAAAATAAAAAGTTACCCAGACCTCTGCATTTAGGAGCCTGATGGCTGAAGGAATAAAAGGATTGGTTCTCCTTTTGGGGGTGAGATAGCGCCTCCCAGAGGGCATCAGAGAGAACCTCTCTATTAAAATGTGTCCAGAGCTGCCAATGATGCTTTTGGCCTTTCATTTTAAAACGTGTATATTATTTAGCAATTAAAAACTATTTATTAATTCATTAAAATTCAATATAAAATAATAAAATATGATCTACTATGTACCAGTAATAAAATGTTATATTTAAGGTTAAAATATTATTGCATAAAATGTGACATTATTTCAAATTGTACCCTAATGAAGTTAATATGTAAAAGGGATATTAATAAATATAATTATAATCAAAATGTTAATTTAAATGCAAATAGATTAAAATACAAATAGATTAAAATACTAACATAAAGGTAAAATGTAAATGTCAATTCATTATTCCAAATATTTATTTACTTTAAATATTTTCAATCTGCTGCTGCTGAAGAAGCTGAAAAAAAATCTTGAAGCTGAGTTGAGCCTCGTCTGTGTTTTTTCCGAGTTTTTCAAGTTGGTCCTGTATTCCTCAGTTAAACTTTTGACATCAGGTGCACAATATCAACAGAATAGACACGCGATACAAAACAGGAAACATTAGAAGATGGTTTAACATTCAGATGTGGATTAGAACGGGCAAAAAGGTTCAGTGAAGCCATTTCCCCTTTGGGATGAATACAAGTCACTCTGATTCTGACACAGTGAGATCCTAAGGTTAAAGAGGGGGTATTACGCACAGTCTTCTATAAACGTTCTTCTATGCTATAACCTTCTCTAATGAAAAACATGCGTGAAGAGGTTTGAGCTCCATCCATGCACGCTTCAGCAATTTAGCGATCTCTCCCGGGCACGGAGGGGAGACTCAGAGGTCAAAAATAAAGGTGAAAATCCTAAAGCGTGTTGTTTTATGTCAGTATAGTATCTTCAAAACAATAAAAGGGCACATGGTGATCCAAATATGTTAGCAGTTAATACGCCGTAGAAGAAAAATGGATCAATGTCCAGGAAATGAATGGAAACCGAAAATGTATGCGGATGTTTGTGAATGACATTTTGGGATATAAAAAAATGAGGGGATGGGGGGGAAGTTTGAGCAGAAAAACAACCAAAATATATCAAATAAACCATAAAAGTAGTGCTGAAAATGGAGTCCATGGTAGAAAAGTCTGTTTGCTATATTTCTGAACATTCAGTGCTATTATGTGTCCATGTGGGCTGCAAGTGCCGGTGTAACAGGTCAGATTAACCCCTGCCCAGACTAACCCCGGGTGTGGTTTGGTATAGGCCAGAGTACTTGTATACCCGGGGTAACTGTCCTAGGTCAGAGTACTCGTATACCCGGGGTAACTGTCCTAGGTCAGAGTACTCGTATACCCGGGGTAACTGTCCTAGGTCAGAGTACTCGTATACCCGGGGTAACTGTCCTAGGTCAGAGTACTCGTATACCCGGGGTAACTGTCCTAGGCCAGAGTACTCGTATACCCGGGGTAACTGTCCTAGGCCAGAGTACTAGTATACCCGGGGTAACTGTCCTAGGTCAGAGTACTAGTATACCCGGGGTAACTGTCCTAGGTCAGAGTACTAGTATACCCGGGGTAACTGTCCTAGGTCAGAGTACTAGTATACCCGGGGTAACTGTCCTAGATCAGAGTACTCGTATACTCGGGGTAACTGTCCTAGGCCAGAGTACTCGTATACCCGGGGTAACTGTCCTAGGCCAGAGTACTAGTATACCTGGGGTAACTGTCCTAGGTCAGAGTACTAGTATACCCGGGGTAACTGTCCTAGATCAGAGTACTCGTATACTCGGGGTAACTGTCCTAGGCCAGAGTACTAGTATACCCGGGGTAACTGTCCTAGGCCAGAGTACTAGTATACCCGGGGTAACTGTCCTAGATCAGAGTACTAGTATACCTGGGGTAACTGTCCTAGGTCAGAGTACTAGTATACCCGGGGTAACTGTCCTAGATCAGAGTACTAGTATACCCGGGTAACTGTCCTGGGTCAGAGTACTAGTATACCGGGGTAACTGTCCTAGATCAGAGTACTAGTATACCCGGGGTAACTGTCCTAGATCAGAGTACTAGTATACCTGGGGTAACTGTCCTAGGTCAGAGTACTAGTATACCCGGGGTAACTGTCCTAGGTCAGAGTACTAGTATACCCGGGGTAACTGTCCTAGATCAGAGTACTAGTATGCCGGGGTAACTGTCCTAGATCAGAGTACTAGTATACCAGGGGTAACTGTCCTAGGTCAGGTACTAGTATACCCGGGGTAACTGTCCTGGGTCAGAGTACTAGTATACCAGGGGTAACTGTCCTAGGTCAGAGTACTGAGTATACCAGGGGTAACTGTCCTAGGTCAGAGTACTAGTATACCAGGGGTAACTGTCCTGGGTCAGAGTACTAGTATACCAGGGGTAACTGTCCTAGGTCAGAGTACTAGTATACCGGGGTAACTGTCCTAGGTCAGAGTACTCGTATACTCGGGGTAACTGTCCTAGGCCAGAGTACTAGTATACCCGGGGTAACTGTCCTAGGTCAGAGTACTAGTATACCCGGGGTAACTGTCCTAGGTCAGAGTACTCATATACCCGGGGTAACTGTCCTAGGCCAGAGTACTCGTATACCCGGGGTAACTGTCCTAGGTCAGAGTTCTCGTATACACTGGGTAACTGTCCTAGGCCAGAGTACTCGTATACCCGGGGTAACTGTCCTAGGTCAGAGTACTCGTATACCCGGGGTAACTGTCCTAGGTCAGAGTACTCGTATACCCGGGGTAACTGTCCTAGGTCAGAGTACTCGTATACGCGGGGTAACTGTCCTAGGACAGAGTACTAGTATACCCGGGGTAACTGTCCTAGGCCAGAGTACTCGTATACCCGGGGTAACTGTCCTAGGCCAGAGTACTCGTATACCCGGGGTAACTGTCCTAGGCCAGAGTACTAGTATACCCGGGGTAACTGTCCTAGATCAGAGTACTCGTATACTCGGGGTAACTGTCCTAGGCCAGAGTACTCGTATACCCGGGGTAACTGTCCTAGGCCAGAGTACTCGTATACCCGGGGTAACTGTCCTAGGCCAGAGTACTAGTATACCCGGGGTAACTGTCCTAGGTCAGAGTACTAGTATACCCGGGGTAACTGTCCTAGATCAGAGTACTCGTATACCCGGGGTCACAGACACCTGTCCATTTTTGGTAGAATCTATCTCTAGAATGATTTACCCTGCATAGTCTATGGCCATGCCCAAAAATTCAATTAAAGCAATCAACCAGATTAATTTTGAGTTTATATGGAGGAAAAAACCCATTACATCAGAAAAGGCAATTTAACCAAACCCTTTCAAGAGGGCGGTCTTCAAGCCATTGATTCCGAGAGCCTAAACTCTACCCTAAAGCTAAACTGGTTAAAATCCTTCCTTAAAAATCAACACAAACTCTGGATTATATTCCCTAATCACCTCTTCTCTAAATTAGGAGGAACTGATTTCCTTTTATGCTGTGACTTTGATGTTAAAAATTTACAGTTCAACTATCTCCTTCTCACCAACAAATTCTGATGTACTGGAAAATGATTTATAAGCATAACTTTAGTCCCCATAAAACACCAATTTGGAATTGCAGGTATATTAAAATTAGAAACAAATCACTGTTTAACCAAAAGTGGATAGAACATAATATCTGGTCTGTGGTACATTTATTAAATGATAATAAAACTTTAATTTCATCCCACAGTGAATTTACAACTAAATACAATGTCAACACCTCATCTAATGAATATAAAAAGATAATTAATGCTATACCTAAAAACATTCACATTGCAATCAGTAATATTAATAATCTCACGGATAATTATTTACAAATTCCAAAACAATGGATTAATGACAAAGAATTCCCAAAAGAAAAATTTACGAACTCTGAATTAAGAAAATGTTTTAACAAAATACCCATTCAAACATAAACCAAACAATATTTCACAGTACTTTAACAACCCAGAAAAGATTAAAATTACAGCAAATTATCTTAAACTCCCCATTCCTCCAAAAGCAAAAGAAGTTCATTTTAAAACTCTGTCTGGTATCTACCCTTCTAATGAATTCATCAGAATTTGCTTTGGCATAGAAAGTAATAAATGCTCCTTCTGTGATGTGGACACAGAAACACCAGAGCGCCTCTTCTTTGAATGTGTCTACAGTTTTACTTTATGGGAAGAAATACACTTCTGGTTGTTCTCGAAAATACCCCATCTAAAGGACTTCACCAAGTCCGACATTATCTTTGGACTTCTATGTAAGAACAAAAAGCATGAACTACTTTTAAATGTTATTATTTCTCTTGGTAAATTTGTCCTCCACAAAATGTAATTCTTGAAATGTAAACCACTTTTTATAATATTTGTTAAAGAGCTGGAATTGTTTTTTTGCCTCTCTCTCCTTTATGGACAGCAAGAACTCTATTATTCTAAAAGAACTTATTACTAACTATAATCTCTTAGACCCCTAGCACCTGTTTAATTTAATTTAATTTATTTTGAATTTATGTTTAATTACTTGACCATTCAACATTTGTTTTTTATCATATATTTTTGCATAAAAGAATAAAAAAAATAATAATAATAAAAAAACTGTACCCGGAAGTGCGCTAACTGACGTGGGTTACTGCATGTTGTAAATAAAGTTTGCTTACATTTCTACTTCATCTTTGTATTTGTGGTTTAATGCTTTAAATCTATTAACCCGCACGTAAAACACCTCATTTTTTTCCTTAATAGGGTAAATTCACCTATAATTACATAACATACATTACGAGTGTGGTGAAAACCTTATGTACGTGTAGCTAATAATGCGTTTATATAGTACAGAGTGACAACACGTTTCTCTGTCGCATTACTTAAAGACGACATGTTAGAGCCGTTTTGGCTACAACACCACGTAAACAATACAAATGTCTGCAAGATAAACGACACTCTTCGTGCTCGTATTCATTAATTACTTGTCGCCATAACCCAAAGTTTCAGCAGTTGCACGCCACACTTTCTCCTTTCTTAACTGGTCCTCTTTACGTCGTAAATTACGTTATATTTCTCCACTTCGAGAGTTAACTTTTCTCCCTTTCCCCTGCTGAAAAACCTTGGAGCCACTGACGCAGCAAAATGACTCTGGCCTCTTTCCGTCGCACTCTTTGATAAAGGTAAAACACCACACATATATGTTACACCCCTGTGAAGACCACAACTGTTTTCTGCACAAGTCAGTCTCAAAGTCACTTCCACTCAAATAATAAAGAAGATTTGAAACCCTCAAAATGCGACTCACCTCGACAAAGACAACGCCACAGCTCCAAAAACACTTTCACTTTCGCTTCAGTCAGGTGAGCAGCCCTTCCCCTCTGTGGGTTGTGAACAGGTCCGACCACTGGGGGGCGCAACGTCCCGCACGCAGCGTGGATGTAATATCTCTGTGCTGACATGCAAAGGTTTTCCTACGAGGAGGGACATAAAAGTCACATTTGAGTCCCGCTGAAAACTAAATATGGCATTTTATTAAACCCCGGTTAGTCCAGCCATCTTTATAACAGCAGCGGCGGGAGACACTCGGGAATATGTATTTGGTGGAGAAAAGGACAAATAAAAGGAAAAAGATTACAAATGTAAACACACACACGAGTTTAGAGGGACGTTTCTATATCTGTATTTCTTTCTTTCTTTCCATTTCATTATTCTGCTGGGGGAAAAAAGTGTCACATGAACAATGGACGTGGGGTTATTACGTAGCACGAATAAAAACGTTAAAATCACAACACTGATTCCTTATATTGGGTTTAGGTCATGTTATAGTGTTGTTACCTCGTTACAAACAGACCTGAGGTGGTGTTTTGTTTCATTCACACATGTTTGAGGAATTCTTTACGGTTAATCTGTCTACATCTCCACCTCGTGATGTCATGTAGTGGTAGTTTTCACGTGAACAGCTCCTTTTTCCTTTAGATCAGTACAGATGGGCAATTCCAAGGGTGAAATTATCCAAATGATTCTAGTGAAGGTGTGTGGAGTTTAAAAACACAGTGGAGCACTTCCTGTATGACCACATGACATCACAAGGTGGAACAGAGTGGTTTCTGTTTGAGAGGAGAACTCAGCCTAAATCTGCAGGTTTCTGTGTTAAACATGTGCGAATGAAACAAAACACAACTCCAGATCTGTTTGTGAAGATAAAATCGCCTAATATGGGCGGATTAGGCAGTAGGTCTGTGGATTTATGTTCACAATGTGAAATGATTTGTCCTTCACATATGATTTAGTTGTTCTCATTTTTGATGCCATTTACTCTTGTGTATTTTGTATTTTGCTGTTCAGTCTGTATGTGTTATTTTATGTTCTGTCTCCTTCATGAAGCAAGATGTTCCTCTCACGGTTCTTCTGACTCGAGACGTCTTTTCTGCAGATCAGCCGTGTTTGTCTTCCTCACACTCTTGCTGTGTGCTGCCCCCTAGCGGCGCGCTCTTTCCCGTGTGTGCGCTCCACACACGGCCTGGCTCTGCTCCCTCCTCACTGGCGTTCCGGTGCACACGTGACGCTGTCTCCGGTGTGTGTCTCCTCCCGTCCTCCACCGGGGGACACGCTCCTCTCTGCGGCTATGGACCCGCGCAGCTCCCCTGGCCCCTCTCGCCTCTTCGGGCAGCGCACCGCGGCCGATGCCCCGCTCTGCCGGATGGAGGGATCTGCTGAAGCTGGAAGGACGCGCTTCGTCTGGAGCTGAGCGGAATGTGTCGGTATAGTGACGGGACCAGGGGCGGTTTTATACTTCGAACTTTAGGGGTGTTTAGCACCAAGGGGGGTAATAAAACAGAAATGCACGCGCATGCGCTTTCTTACCCTCTTCTCTCCATTTCTTTAGATCAATCTATCTCCGCCTCTGTCCAGGGCCAGGCCATTCTTTGTAGTCTATGGCCTAATGTTCAGTCCTCCTCAGTCCCTCCTGTAGGTACTATAAACTAATAATAATAATAATAATAATAATGCATTTTATTTATTTGGCGCCTTTCTGGACACCCAAGGTCGCCTTACAACAACAGTGCTTTTTCACAGACACGTCCCCAAAGACGCTTTACGAAGCATTAATAATCATGCATCATTTTTATACAGTGCTTTTCAGGACACTCAAAGACGCTTTACAGAGCATTTTTCCTTCACTCCAGACCCGGTGGTGTAAACTACTACTGTAGCCACAGCTGCCCTGGGCCAGACTGACGGAAGTGAGGCTCCAGTCTGCACCATCGGCCCCTCCGACCACCACCAACACACACACCACTTTCACACTAGGCAATGTGGGTGATGTGTCTTGCCTAAGGACACAAGGACAGTTTTGGTGACTGGTGCCCCCCTGTGGTACCTGATTTTCCCAGAATCTCCCATCCAAGTCCTGACCAGGCCCGGGCCCTGCTTTACTAACACAGTTCATTCACTCCAGACTCAGGCCCACTCCACTTTCACACCTGCAGTGCATGTTTTGGGCTGAACTGTACGATACTGTATCAGACTCTTGTTTTTCCTGTGGCTGAATGTGCTTGAATGAACATGTGTGAATGAATTGGTGTTATTGTCATCTGCCAGAGGCTTTCATCATGTCACGTGTGTCTTACCTGGATTCTCACTTTTCTCTTCATCACTTGGTTTGGATGTTGTGTTTTTTATGCTGTCAGTCATTTCAGGTTATAGGTTCAGTCCTCGGGGGTCACACTTAGGACCTTAAGGACATAAACGTCCACTCTCAAAAGCAGCTGTAATACTGTTTTCATACTTTTTCCCTCTAAATCCAAAGACCTACGCCTGCTCCAATCAAAAATATATGTTTTAAAAATCAATATATACTGTATTTATCTCTTTAAATGCCAGTTTGAAAAGTAGAATTTTACATGCAGTGAAAACATGAAAGAGTTTTAAATTCTGTCTGTCATGAAAGGTAATAGGTTTAACAGTAGCAGGTTTAATATCTCATTAAAATATATTCAAAACATAGAATATTAGCATCACACATTTCACTTTACTTACACTGTACAACAATGTCAATTTCCTATAAACTGCCCACGTATCTTATATTTCCCAATATATTCTATCCCAGGGGTGGGCAAACTTTTTGGCTCGAGGGCCACAAAGGGCTGTAAAATTTGCTGGACCAGGAGGGAAATATGGAGATTTTATCATAATAACCACTCTATAAACCTATAGCATTGAAACCAATATTAAAACTGTAGAAGCTGGGTTAGTTTCCAGTACATATCATACGCCATATCATTTCAACTGCAAATTTAGTGAGCCCCATTGTGCGTCTATGGTTTTAGTTTGTCAGCTGTGTGCAGGGTGCTCATATTTCATAAAGACCGCTGCACTTCGGAGAGGTGAGATAGTGCTGAGTCGTGCTTCTGACTAACAGGAAGCGTCCACACATTTACCAACAAGAACACACACACTTTTCATGACTCATCATGCTCGACCAGAGCTTCTGTGTTTCGGCACACAGTATTTACTCTGCAAAAAAGGCCTATGAGAAAATAAGAAAAAATACCAATTTTGAGGTAAAAAATGCCCTATTTTAACCCCTGAAGACCTAAGGGCAATTTTAGTACGTTTCCCCTCACCTGGATTTTTTTCTTAATTTTGCTTTTAAAACTGCCCCATTTACCCTATAATGAAGTGTTCTACCTCCTTTTGTTCAGTCCAACCTGTTATTTCACAATCTGCTGCTGTAGTTGTGTCATGAGGCTGTGATAAAAGCTACAGGACCAGAAATAGAGATGAAAAAAAAGAACAGAAAATACAATTCCCACTCTTTTATACAAAACACACAGCAAACATGTAGAAACAACTTTTTGGACATAAAAAATACTTAATTTAGCGCCTTAGCAACAAAAATGCAAAATATCAAGTCTGTAAGGAAACGAAAAATCTCCTTATTGCACTAAAAACAAACAAAAAAGTGCAATGGCCCCATTACTTTCCTGGTCCAGTCCTGGAAACAGCTCCTGTCAGGTCCAGGGCCAGAGCCACAGCACTTCTGCATTTCCCTGGAGTTTATTACATTTGTAATAAACTTTGTTCATTTTGAGTGAAATAAACCTTTAAATAAAAATAGCAAAGGGATGCGCAATTACACACACCAAGATGCATAATTTGTCATTTATTTGATAAAAAACTGCACTTAGAGCATCTTTATCGTTCTAAACACACACAGTCAGAGGAGTCGACCATCTTGACTCACTTCACTCTTTGGCAAAGTTTGGGTCGATCAAAATGGACGGAGCGCATGAGTTTGGGGAAAACAAAGTTCCTCTTGAACACTTGTTTTGCGCACATCATCACACAGCGTGAGTGTGACGTAGGATAAAGCCGCAGAAATGTACGGAAACCTCTATGTCTGCACTTTCAGAGGGGAAAAGGAAGTTTCTGTCTTTTACGGTTAGAAAGTTCTGCGCGGTTATAGAAAACATGTTCCTCTGTATCGTATATGATACCATCGGTCTTGCAGGGTTAGGTGAAATGATCTGCCAGTGCAGTAGATAAGATATATCAGGATGAATATCTCTTCCTGCAGATCCTCTCAGTCTGTAGTGCAGTTTAAGACTAGACTGAAAACTCATCTCTTTTCCCTGGTATTTAACACTAGTGAGTCAGTTTATCTCAGTTTTTATTCTCGTCCTCACATTGTGTTATACAGTATATGTATGTTTCTTGTGTCTTTGTGTCCTTTATGTGTTTGGTCAGCTGAAGTTGTCTTAAATGTGCTGTATAAATAAACTTGAATTGAACTGAAACAAGTAAAAAAAATCTCATCTTATTAAGTAAAAAAAAATCTTAAAATTGATCTTTTAAGATGAATCTGCTTAATTCAAGTCAGTTTAACTATGCTAGAAAATCCTTCCTTGTAGTGTACTGTGTGTGTACATGCAGGCTATGGAAACGCTCTGAAAGGGTTCAGTGAGCCTGGAAAGCACATTACAAGTGTATTTACAGGTGTATTTATGTAGTATTTTTCCAGGTAGGTCAGTGGATAACACCAACGAAATACCGTATTTTTCAGACTATAAGTCCAAAGTTTTTTCAGGGTTTGGGTGGTTCCTGCGATATTACAGTTTTCACACTGACAGCCCATAGACCAAATATATGAATCGCATATATGAATCAAAAATGAAAAAAACAAATCATTATGCATTTTTTCATTATGGTTTTAGAGACAAATAATAAAGAAAAGAGTTATTTTTTTTTGTTTTCTTATTTTTGGTTCTGTATTGCAAACAAACAAACGAATGAGACACAGATTCTTCTCGCCTTTCAAGATGAAATGTTGGTTCTTGGTCTCTGATTTTATCAATTAAATTCCCCCCAAAAAGTGCGACTTATACATGTTTTTTTTCTTCTTCATTATGCATTTTTTGGCTGGAGCGACTTATAGTCTGAAAAATACTGTGCATTTGTTGTATTTTCGAAGCATAGAGTGAGTTTGTTAGAGATGATGTATGGCATCCAGGAACAATTTGAATCTGACTTTTTTTTTTTTTTTTAGGTCATGTCCTGTGTAATGAAATACGAAGATGACATAATGGAAATGCTGTCTCCCAGTGATGTTCTAAAATCGGATGCAGTTCACAGTAAGTAAAACAAATCAAATGTTACTATATATAATATCCCCTGCAGAGAATGAAATGTCCCTGTGTCCGTGCAGGGTCATCCGGGGTTATTCTGTGTAAAAGCTGATAACGCTGTAGTTTAGACCTCCTCAAACATGTTCTGAAACGCATGGGATTGTTGTGTTAGTGTAATATTTCAGAGGTGAGACTGTCAGGGCATCTCTGTGATTCTAGCCTACATGAACTCTGACCTTCTTCAAGTAAACAGGAAATACTCTCAGTCTTGTTAAAAGCTGCTGGAAGCTGCTATGCTAGTGAGCTGTTATCTGGAAATATTTACTACAAGTAGAATGACCAGATTGGGTTGGGATGGTTGACTTCTGACAGTGCTTTTGCTTTCTTATGGTCATTTTCAAGCTCAATTTTTTATATTTTGGCTAAACAATTGACAATATATTCCCCTCTTTACTGTTGGCAGGGATCAGATCCGTCAAAAATACAAACAGCTGGGACATTTCTTGTATAAAACTGGGAGAAATCAGTGGTTTTGTATAAATTCTGGGACAGGGCTCAAACCTGAAGGTGAATAGTCAAGCGTAAGGTTCATTTTTGTTGTATTATTGATACTTTTGTCTCTAAAATCTCCTAAACTGCGCCTTTTCGTGGTGGTTTTTCCAGTTAAACAGGGATCCCGTTCATGTCAGTAGCGTTTCACCACTTCGGTATGATTTAAAGCAGGTTCATTTGTGTAAAATGCTCATATTACCAACAGATCAACACTGTGCCGATTCTATGGAGGATTCAAAACAGTTGTACCCACATCATACCTCATTTACGCCGTTGCTAAGTGCTTCTAATCTCATCACGGTGAGTAATTAGGATACTATGACTGCGTAAGAAAAGCGAGGAATATGTTCGGACTCAGCGAACAGTTTAGGAGGCCTACAGCTCCTCTTAAAGCGTGCGTACAGGGTGCCGTGAGTAGCGAAGGCTAAAGCCACATTGTGAGGGCCAGATCACGAGATAGGGCGGGTGGATGTTGTTGTCTTAAACCGGGGGCCTCTATGGACTGTGCGGGTCCGACCTCTGCATGGGAACTTTCCACAATCTCACTCAGTCTGTGGCGGTCTAAATATAGATGACTTTGGTGCAGGGAGATGTCAGAATATCTGCAGTTCTTCTATCAGGATGTACAGTGTGTGTGCAGAGGCAAAGAAGTATTTAGGGCTGCAAATGAAATCATATTTATAGATGTATGGGGTATTAACCTCTAAAACAGAACACATTTAGATCACTAAACTAAAGATGTTCATGTTGTCTTCTTATGTACTTCGTATGTACTGTTTTAAAGACCTTGTTGCCATGTTTGGGCTGCTGTAACCTTCAGAACTGTCCCCGGTGTTGGTGCTGACTAGTGATGTGTCCTCCGTGTCGGGGCTTCGAAGCGCGTGCCGAGTAATCCAGGAAGGCTTTGGCGAAACGCGTATCGAGGCTCGTGTCGGTGACGTGTGCGGTGACGTTTGAAGCCTCGCGAACCGGCCGCACCACGTGACTGGTTTAAGAAATGGTTTAGCATGATTCGAAACATAAGGGCCAGTGAAACGCAATGGACGCCCCCCTCACATTTTGGGGTTTTGGGTTATTACATTTCATCCCTATCTCCAGTTTTGTTCCTACTTTTTCTTTTAACCTGACCATTGTATCATGAAAACAGACCCAGATGTTCATAAAATATAATAATAATAATCATCGAATTTATGTTGATATCACAAACATTCAAATATTTAATCATTCATTTGTTCAATATAAATCCTTCCATCATCAAAACCTGTATAAATGAGCCGAGCGAACACGTCACAGCAACATCACGGGACCAGTCTGAGGAAGAGCGCAGGGCGCAGCCCAAACTGTCAGGAAACAAACTCTTGGGCATAAAAACACACATTATCAGAAGACCGAAAGAACCTCCTTGGACTATTGTTGTTCTCCGATCCAATGACCCTTACCTCGTTCCAATCCATAGTGTGGTTATTTCTTTTACAGTGCTCTGATATAACGGATTGTGGGTTTTCCTGCTCTGCTTTGTCTTTTTGTGTTCATATTTAGATCACTATGTTACCTTTTGTCATTCCGTTTTGTCATTTTATGTGTGAGAGACTTGCGCCTGTGTGAAGTGGCCCCATCAAACGCAAACCTGCACAAAAACTACGTCAATCGTTTGTGCTTCGTTTGTGCTGCAAAAAGTTTCGTTTGTGCTTCTTTAGTTTGGGAGAAATTAACGATTCTTTTACAGGTCAAATTGGGGTCAGCTCCACAGGAAGCTTCAAAATGCTCGAAAACGCCCAAAATGGTGTCAGTCGTTTGTGCTGCAAAAAGTTTCGTTTGTGCGATTCTGGTTCTTAAGATATTTGCAGTTTTATTTTCAGCCGATGACGTCGTCCAGCTCCTCAAAATGTGAAACAGCCTCAAAATAGGAAGGAAATTATAGAAAACATTTGTAAGTCAAATTTGAGTCCCAGAGCTCCAAACAGAGTTGTGCTTTCAGTTAGCTTCACACCTCCAGGGAAAACAGATGATAAGACACAGTTTGCGCAAACAGCCGAGCGTTTTTGATAAGAGCACGAGAAGACAGAAGGAGCTCCGTGATAAGCTTCTGTTGATCCATCTCACCCTAAAAAACTGCTTATGTCACGCCTGAGGGTCCGTCACCTGCTCGTTTCTATGGATACGCCATTGCTCTGCCTGGAATGTTCCACAGTGTGACATTAAACAGCTCTGCTTCACATTTATTCAATCACAAGTGGTTTTAGAGCTCAAAAATACCTAGAAAAACAGACATTCCGACTGTGAGCGGAGTCGCCTCTCCGCAGAGCTGACCTGTAACTTTGTCCGGTTTGGTGTCTGTGAAGATTAAAAGGTTTAATGCCGTACTGTGACACATTCCAGACAAAGCAATAACATCTCCATGGAGAAATGCATTTAACAAGTGTTAGACAATGCACCTTTAAGGCTTTAAGGCAATTTGGAGAAAATAAAATTGTCAAAAGTGAGATTTTTTTTTTTTTTTTTTTTTTTAATATTTGACTAGATCTGTTCAAAGTCCACATTTGAAGTGCGTCCAGAAGAATTGACAAAAGTACTGAAATATGACCCGGCACACTTAAACAAGAATCTCATTACAGATCTAAAGTACAAGTTCAGCACTTTTTATGCAGGATAAGACAGGAGATTTAGATGTTTTTGTATTTCAAAAACTGCAATATGTGCAGTTCAGCTGGGACTAAATCACAGTTTAATAAAAACAGAATATTATCTAACAGAGGACGGCACCACAGACTGTTTAGCCGCCGCTTTCCAAATAGAAAGTTCACTCTTCCGGCTCCTTCTGACTCTGACTCCCCTTGACTTACATTAGAATATCGCAGTCCCTCTCTCTGTAAATCGTCATTTCAGTCTTAAAATATTCATATTAACCTGTTCTACGTAATCCGGGGGATTTTTTTTGCAGATTTTTCAGTTAAAAAAACCATTCATAATATAGTGCTTGGCCCCAAATTCGCTCCTGTAACCGTTATTATCACAAGTTTTGGCGAGCGACGTCGCACTCGCTTAGTCCGCTTCTTTATACAGTCTACGGTAGGCACCCAGTAGCAACTAGCATGCTAACAGCGCTTTCCCCAATCTCATTTTGACCTCAAAGAGCTGCATTTTGCACCTTTTTTACTTCATTACATGAAAAAACACAGGTACAGTCTCAGCAACGTGGCGTCCGGTTACATTGTTTAGGTTTTTTTTTTAGCTTCCGACAGTAACATTTGACTTTGGGTTTCCCCTGTTTTGTGGAGTCCTCCTGGCCCCTCACTGGTGCAGATACAGAGGGAGGGGCCCACAGGGACACCCCCCTACCCCCTCACCCGTCAGAGGAGCAATACTGCTACAGCTCTGTGCGGCGTTGCCAAACCTTTACAGAACTGGAGCACATGGACAAATAGACAAACTGTATGGATTTAACTACTGGGAAAAGGCTATGAGGATATGGTAAGCACTGGATTTCTCTACAGGCCTTTAGTTTGAGTGACTTTTCTGTTATTTGCTAGAATTTGAGCTTTTATTTTTTTTTGCTTTATGCTATTAGGGGTGACAAAAGTAACAACATTCAGATAATAATCAGTACTAAAGCTCGGATCGGTTCTCATTTGAGCAGGTCTCAGTACTAAAGAAGTCCCATTCACAGGACAGAAATGAGGCGTCCTGAATAGTTTCAGAACGATCTTGAGCTGTATCAGAACAAGTAAAAGAGCACATGGACTAGAATATGCCCACAGACCTGGTTTAGACCTGGTTTAGACCTGGACCACTATGGATCCTGCCTGGACCACTGAGGGAGTGCACAGATATAGATAAGGACCCATGGGAATAGAAAAGAAAGTTCGACCACTGCTGAAAACCAGATAAATAAGATGTAAATATTAAACTGGAGTTTGATCTTTCAGACCAGTGGCTGTAACGTGGATGGTTTAAGTGGCAGTTCTGTCAGTCGCTGCGTTAACAAAAAATACAGTTTCTAATTTTATCAACTAATATTTACAAAAACATTTTTAAACTTGGTCATTAGACGAAGCAGGTAGCCAAAAATTATACTCAAGTAAGAGTAATGTTACCTCAGAGTAATATTACTCAAGTAGTAGTAGAAAGTAGTGATTCAAGTAAGAGTAATGTTACCTCAGAGTAATATTACTCAAGTAGTAGTAGAAAGTAGTGCTCCATGAAGCCCAGGAGTAACTTTAAGAGTAACTGTAACATCTGATTGATCATTTAAGGTTAATGCTGTTGGAAGGACGACACATTAAATAATACACAAAATCTCGACCCAAAAATGAGACAAACAAAAACAATTCTCAAGTAGGAGTAAAAGTATGCTGCTAGAAAAGTAATCGGAACAGTAAATGTGCCTGAGTAAACGTAGGCGAGTACTGCCCACCTCTGGTCACTAAACATGCAGTGAAATAGCGTTTGCTTTGAAGTCCGTGTTTTCTGTTTGCTGGAGTCTTTTCTGCACTAACTGTGGAAATGGATTCACACATGAAATAATCCGATGTGCAGCAGGAGGATGCAGCCCGGGGCCTGCGCTGGCCAAATGCAGGAGAGGAGAGAGGAGAGAGGAGGGAGGAGAGAGGAGAGAGGAGGAGAGGAGAGAGGAGGAGAGAGGAGGAGAGAGGAGAAGAGAGAGGAGGAGAAAGGAGGAGAGGAGAGAGGAGGAGAGGAGAGAGGAGAGAGGAGGAGAGGAGAGGAGGAGAGGAGAAAGGAGGAGAGGAGAGAGGAGAGGAGAGGGGAGGAGAGGAGAGAGGAGGAGAGGAGTGGAGAGAGGACGGGAGAGGAGAGAGGGAGGAGAGGGGAGAGGAGAGGAGAGAGGAGAGGAGAGGGGGAGGAGAAGAGAGAGGAGAGGAGAGGGGGAGGAGAGGAGAGAGGAGAGGACAGGGGAGAGGAGAGAAGGAGAGAGAAGGAGAGGAGAGGAGATAGGAGAGGAGAGGAGAGGAAAGAGGAGGAGGAGAGGAGAGGAGGAGGAGAGAGGGGAGGAGAAAGGAGAGGAGAAGAGAGAGGAGAGGAGAGGAGAGAGGAGAGAGGAAGGGAGAGAGGAGAGAGGAGAAGAGGAAGGAGAGAGGAGAGGAGAGGAGAGAGGAGAGAAAGAGAGGAGTGGAGAGGGAGGGGAGAGGAGGGGAGGAGAGAGGAGAGGAGAGAGGAAAGGAGAGAAGGAGAGGAGGGAGGAGAGGAGAGAGGAGATGAGAGAGGAGAGGAGAGGAGAGGGAGGAGGGAGAGAGGAGAGGAGTGGAGAGAGGAGAGAAGGAGAGGAGAGGGAGAGGAGATGAGAGGAGAGGAGGGAGGAGAGGAGGAGAGGTGAGAGGAAAGAAGAGGAGAGAAGGAGAGGAGGGAGGAGAGGAGAGAGGAGAGGAGAGAGAGAGGAGAGGAGAGAGGAGATGAGAGGGGAGAGGAGAGGGAGGAGAGAGAGAGGAGAGGGGAGGAGAGAGGATAGAGGGAGGAGAGGAGTGATGTGTGCGTGCCAGGACTCCCTTGCAAAAGAGATCAGTAATCTCCATGGGACTTTCCTAATTAAATAAAAAACAAAAATTCCTCTTGAAGATCGTCTGCCACATTTGTTGCCACATATGGTGTAAAAAGCCTGTAGCATCTCAAATGTCCACCACAGTTAGCTCCTTAACCAGCCTTTTGCACCGTCTCCATGGAAAACAAAACAAAACAAGTTCATTTCACACAATCCAACAGCCCCTTGTGTTCATTCCCTCAAAGTGTTTCCTCTGAAGCTTCTGTCACATTTGCTGCCACATATGGTGCAAAAAACATGACGATCCAGCAGTCCCGTACTCGTGCCCTTTGAACTGCACACGCTGCACTTCTCATTTGGTTAAAATCCCAGGATATGATGTTCAAAACTGAGCTCAAAAAATAAAATAAAAAGTTTCAAAAACTGCTCAGTGTTTGAGCTAAATACCCACAAAAGCAGCCAACCAGTTATTACCAAGTGCTAGTGAGCGTTAGGAAAGTCTGACTTTAAAATGACAGTCGGAGGACAATCAAATACTATTGTTTTTGTTTCTATTTCTAAGAATAAACTTGGTGAAATTGCCAAACTTTGCTCCCTTTACATTTAATATAAGCAGTGCATGTGGCTACAGCGACAGAACACATAATAAACATGTTTAAAAGTGATCATTAAAGTTAAAATGGCATCAGTTTTATTCATTTATTTATTTATAGATGACATCTGCCCGTATCAGCAGGAATTATTTTGTTGTGTGTTTATGTGTGTTTATGTTTTAATGGAAAGAGTACTGTAGTCTAACGTGTCGTATCCTCTTTATGTACTGTAGTATTTAAAAGTAGCCCCGATGGGTTTACGGTAAACTGATCTAGAAAGTAATTAAAGAAGACGTATTGTGCTTTTGCAGGTTTTAAAGGTCTTATATTACATGAAGGGGATTATTGTAAACTTTAAGCCACGCTAGAATGTTGTAACTTTACCCTTTAAATAATAAACTATACACAAGTATATTCTCATTTTACATGTTGTCATTGTAAACAGCAGTATTGAACCTTCTTAATAATAGAAACTAGTCGCTTTACTTCCTCGTCAAAAGTTCCTCTTCCTCTTTTCACTGTAACAAGCAATGAATTTTCAAGTATGTGTTTTTATTTTTGTGAAAGCGCGAGGTAACATGCATGACCCGGAGTCTTTTAATAATCACATTTAAGTGCCGAGCAGGGGGCGGGGACAGGGGAAAGGGGAAAACAGAGATTGCCGGAGCCCTCAAGCCTCAAACGCAGGACAGTCGTTATAAAAGTTTACTCAAAAACTCTTTCTTTTTCAGACGGGGATTGAGGAGGCCTAGACGATGGTCTGAACCAGCTCCACACTCTGTCTTCAGGTCTGTATCAGTGGAGGTTGGATTCTCCAGCACACAGCAGGGCAAAAGGAGACAAATGGGTTCACACGACGCGTTCTCAGTGTGAAAAATACCTGTGTGAAGTGGCCCCATCAAATGCAAACCTGCACAAAAACTATGTCAGTCATTTGTGCTGTTTTGTGCTGAAAAAAGTTTCATTTGTGCTGTGTTAGTTTTGGAGAAATTAATGATTCTTTTACAGGTCAAATTGGGGTCAGGCCCACAGGAAGCTTCAAAATGCTCTAAAACGCCAAAAATGGAGTCAATCGTTTGTGCTTCGTTTGTGCAGTAAAAAGTTTCATTTGTGCGATTCTAGTTCTTAAGATATTTGTAGTTTTATTTTCAGCTGATGACGTCGTCCAGCTCGTCAACATGTGAAACAGACAGAAAATTATTGAAAACATTTGTATTTCGTTTGTGCCGTTTTGTGCTGTGACAATTTTTTATTATTATTATTATTTTTAATTTAATGAGGACAATGCACATTAATGAACACTTTGGACAAATTCATGACATGGTGTAAATTTGCCGGATGTAGCTTGAAGCTACTTTCCATCCGTCGTCCTCGGACATTTACAGACAAAAGACATATACCAACATAAACCATTTACAATTTACAAAAACAATCTACATACAATATATTGCACACATTAAAACCTCACCTATGTTGACAGGTTTGATTGCTTTTGGGCCATTTTTTGAGCTCTTTTCATTTGTGTGAATTTATTTCTAAAATTATTCATTGTGATTTCTGTGGTAATTACAGGACGTCATTTCCTCTCAGCTGACGGCGACAAACTCCACAAAACTAGTGAAGAGAAACGATCTGAGGCTGTGGAAAAGTCTGTATCAGTCTTTAGTAATTTGCTTTTGATTCATATTTTATAGAATAATACAGACTTTTCCACAGCCTCAGGTCGTTTCTCTTCACTAGTTTTGCTAAAGTCGCCGCTGTCAACTGATCGGAAATGACGTCCTATGATTACAGCAGAAATAATAATGAATAATTTTTGAAATATCCATCCATCTTCTCCCGCTTAATCCGGCTGGGTCGTGGGGGCAGCTTGCTGCCCAAATCCTCATAGCACCTGACCCCCCCATGACCCCCTCTGCAGGTGGTGAGCCCACAGGAGGGTGGACATTATGGTCCTTGATGTTAGTTCATAGGGGAGCTGCATGTTTTGGGTTGATGGGGGAAACCAGAGTACCCGGAGGAAACCCATCCAGACATGGGGAGGAACATGCAAACTCCACACAGAAAGGGGATTGAACCCACAACCTTCTTGCTGTGAGGCCTGAGTGTTGCCACTCAGCCACCGTGCCGCCTAATTTTTACTGTCAAAAAACTGTCACAGCACAAAACAAAATACAAACATTTTCTACCATTTTTAATTTTCTGCCTGTTTTGAGCTCTATTTAAAATGTTGAGGGGCTGGATGGCATCATCCACTGAAAATAAAACTGCAAATATATAGAAATATATGCAAATAAATAAAGAACCAGAATCGCACAAACAAAACTTTTTGCAGCACAACCGAAGCACAAATGACTGACTCCATTTTGGACGTTTTAGAGCATTTTGAAGCTTCCTGTGGGGCTGACCCCAATTTGACCTGTAAAACAATTGTCTCCGAAACTAAAAAAAGCACAAACTAAACTTTTTGCTGCATAAAACAGCACAAACGATTGACATAGTTTTTGTGTAGGTTTGTGTTTGATGGTGTGAAAAATGCACATTATAGAGTAAAGACACTGTAGCCCCTCCCTGCACTGGATCCTGGGTAAACAATGCATCTCTAACTTATTTCATGCTTCTGTTTGACTCAGCACTTTGCGGTTAGCCTAATATTAAAGAAAAATTACCTTATAAAACCTCTTTGGCAGTGGCTGTAAGTTTAAACATGCATGTTCAGGTGTTTGAAGCGTCTGTGCAGAAAACCAGCCTTGCAACATGGCCGACACAACCCAAAAGAGAGTCCTTTTGGGATTTCTACGTGACTGTTCTGCCTTATTTCAATAAAAAAAAAAAAAAAAGCTTTGCGTAAGGGAGCTGCAGGGGGCACTCTATCCCTGAAAGTGAATTATTTATGCTTTAAAACAATGCTGAATAATAATTTTAGTGTTCATTTAAAAGTTTTCTCACACTAACTTGGCAACCACACTGTTAGCGTCACTACTTCCTGTCCAGTTTTTTCTCTATGAGGATTTGTGCTGAAATGAATAAATATTTAAAGATAAGGCGAGTTGGAGGTGGATGTGGCTGACAACATGTTAAAAAAGTACACAACTAAATTCAGTATTTCACTGATGGACACTGCTGCTTTATTTTCATTTTAAGAGTCGGATATACTAAAAACAGAAGATTCAGGGACTTGTAATTTAACATAAATATTAGGGCTGTCAACGTTAACGCGTCAACACATGCAATTAATCACAAAAAATATCACACTCATTTTTTTAACGCAGATTAATCGCACAATTTATTTTGAACGCACACGCTCCTCTATGGAAAGAGCAGATGGTCCTGAAAGGCGGCGCAGGTTATTAGGTCAGTGATCAGGTCTGTCCATTCACGAGTTTTAGTAGTTTGCAGATATTGCAGTGATGAACTCTCTTTCCACAGAAGCACAACAAGTTTAAAATCCCATCTTAAAGCGAAACACGTGTTTGATTCAGCTGCAGCAGCGACGCTACTTGTACCAACAACAAGCCGAGCACAACAAACAACGGCAATGATGTCAACAAAACTACCAGCGATAGAAAAATGTCAATAATATTTACTAACTTTTTGATCATAAATTGCATTTTTTGTCAAAATATTTTGATATTTTTTTGAAGAATAATTAACTGCGATTAATCGTGATTAATCAAAATCCTAAAGTGTGATTAATCTGTTTTAAAACATGTATTGTTTGACAGCACTAATAAATATACAATTCCTGAAAACTGAAAGTGAAAAGAAGTGGATTCCAGATTTATAATGATGTACAAGTCCATGAGATTGTGAGTTCCCTTTTATCAGAAAATGGACAAAGAGAAATATGTTTTTTTTTAGGTTTAGTAATTGAACCAATAAAGAAAAGAATTATGAAGCAACAATAATATAAAACAGTATAAAAATATAACCGGTTTGGCGTTTCAACTCTTTACAAACTGTATATCTGTTGCTGATGAAAACCCCCGCACTGTCCCAGGTGCCGTATCCACCATGAGTGAGCAGGAGGGGGCGCTGCAGGAGGAGAACCCGCCTCCCTACATCATCTTCGTGGTGGTCTTCCTGTTCTTCCTCACGGGGCTCGGGGGCTTCCTCGTCTGCCACCTGCTCAAAAAGAAGGGCTACAGCTGCCACATGGAGGACGAGCAGGAGGACGAGGACCAGCTGGAGGACCAGGACGGTGAGGCTCTAGATGTGCTGTTGGATTATTGGAGGATTTATGGGAGTCCAAGAAAAGGGGCTCGTGAACAGCTGTGGAAGGTGTTGGCTCAAGTTTGGGGCATTTTAATGTTAGAAGCATAAACTGAACTTAATGGAGTTGGTTTTGGAAAGAAAAGGAGCGACCAGTGCTGCTCGTTTGGTCAAGAGGGTAAAGATGCTCTGAGTTATTTCTGACTGAATGTCCTCCCTACTCTTCTCCCCCAAGCTGCTCTCTCCTGTCTAATAAAGACAACAACAACAAAAAACTGCATGAACTCTTACAGTTCTAAAAAAGCTACAACACTCACAACTGAGCATGTGTCCCCAGGGTCTTAACCTGCAGACAGAGAACACATCCAACAGGTCAGGCCTCATGTGAAAGCTCCGAACCTCCAGAACTCCCTCCCTGAGCTGCAGAGGCTGCACTAGCACTGACTCATGACTGTCTACAGGGGCATTTTAGGTTTAAACCAACTGCATTTCATTTATTAGGTTCTTTTTTCAGGCCAGAATTTGTTTTCATACCCAGAGATCGTTTCGACTGCTCACTCTTCCTCACAGTGGTCACGTGATGTTCGCTGAAAAAAGAACTTAATGACATAAATTATCTGAAGACCAAATGAACCTCACTGGACAATGACATTTCAGCGACCCTAATGCGAGACTCATGAGGTTCCTTCTGCTTGCGATTGAAAACACCAAATTATAACATAAACGACTTTATGTCATTATGTCCAACATTTTTGCAGCTAAGTATCAGTTTCCTTTTATACGTGTTTAGCTTGTATCTGTGGACACAGAAGCCTCTTCTCCTCATGGCTCATGGTCTTGGTGTGGGCCAGTTGGTGGAGGCCACTTTGGACATGACACATCTGATGGCGTAATGTAGACCTGTGCTGTCAAAAGACACTGGTAAAAGAGCCGCACCATTTGAAACAGCGGCACAATGAACTAGGGCCCGACCAATATGGATTTTGTTGTAGGCGATTTGATGCCGATTAAATAGGAGTTGGAGCTGCCGATATACTTATGATGTAAAAATACACTGTAAATCTTTGGTTGTTTATAAAACTTATGTTTGGCTCTATTGGATTTTCAATTGGGTTTATTTAGGCGACATTTCTTGTTCTTCTGCCTCTTTACGTCATATTTAAAGGCAGTAGGTCGGCCCAATGGCATTTTTGTGTGATATTCTAACCAGTAAAGAAAGTGCTGTAAGTAAAGTACCACTATTAGCTTTTAGCAGTAAATGCATGTGCGCCGCGGTGATTAATGATCTGCTAAATGCCGATAATTCACACTTCTGTTCACAGCTCATTTACATATCAGTGTGTGTCCAGTAACGTATATACGGCCACTATAGTCACTTCACAGTCGCTAATAGAAGAGAAAACAGCCTGTTTATGTGTGCGAGCTACAGCAGCTAATCGCTAACCAATGAGAAAGAACCAAAACGAGCTTCAAACTGACACATTTCAACACTCAGCCTCACACAGGCTCCTCTCAGATCACAAGTCTGCACCAAGAACTGTCCTTTTAATCCAGACTCACACTGAGCATCTGGATAAAGAAGAGAATCCCAGTGTTGCACACACATAGACGTATATGTGCACATGGACCAGTGGCTGCGGGAGGAAAATATAGATCAGCTTTATTCAATTTAAAATCTAAATCTTATATATATTCAAAACAATGCAACAAGCATTTAACTGTTTAATTTCTCTGTGGTCTAGATGATGAGGACGAAAACCAGGACACAGTGGAGCAGATCCTCAAATGCATTATTGAAAATGAAGGTGAGACAAACATGGATAAAAGCTTTGTATTTCACACAAACATGTAAAGTTGTATTATCAATAAGGCTGCAATCCGTCATTCAGTTTAACACAATCAAATCAAAATCACAAATAGTCACTAATACTGACATTATTTGATGTCATGATATCAAATAATAATGCTCCTGGACGTGGCCGTAAGACAGAATCCCACAAATTAAAACGTTACAGTAAGTTGTTTGTCCCAGTAGCAGCGTTTGTCAGAAAAATCACAATCAGGCATTTTGAAGTTTTTTTCTAAACTAAATAAAATACAAAAAAAGACTTATATGACATACATGGTGTATAATTGTGTGTTTGTTTGTTTTTTGTATTCTGTTTTATTTAGTTGCTGTTTTGCTGTACATATGGTGCTTTAAAAGGCTTTATTAATAATAATTTTAACTGTGTGTGACTTGTAGCCAACATGGAAGCCTTCAACGAGATGCTTGGAAACCGCAGTGTGTGTGTGCGCCACGACCCCAGGTTAACTTTTTCCATTTCTATTTAAATAAACAAGTTCAACCACAGTGACAAAATGGACCATTTTTAATACTGATTTGTAGAGTTTTTATTGCTGTAAAACACACTGGAAAACATGCATGACAACACAAATATGACCTGTGAAACCAAAAGTAACTATGGTTCAATGAACCTTGGATGACTGGATGTTTCTGTGAGTTTTCAGCAGCGCCCTCTGGTGGTCAGTATGGATATGGATAAAACAATAACCTCTTCATTCCTCCTCCTCTAAACAATTATTTTTATAATTATGTGCTAGAATATAATACATCTCCAGCTCTACTTACCTTACTAAAATATGATGGAAAGTTAAATAACTATTTCACATTTTTCCTGTTGTGTTTGTCAGGCTGCGTAAGGAGTCGATTGGCGGGGTGCCCCCTCACCTACACACGGTCCACTCGGGCACTGACCTCCACAACACGTGCCACCTGTGTGCCCAGAGCCGGAGCAAGAGAGGCCAGCGCAGAGCCAGCCGCACCCCACGCCTCAGAGCCCGGCCTGGGGGGCAGACCGTGTTCTCTGTGGGCAGGTACAGAACAGCGTGAAGTCGGCCTCTCATCAAACGCAAACCCACACAAAAACTGTCAGTCATTTGTGTTTCGTTTGTGCTGTTTTGTGCTGCAAAAAGTTTCGTTTTTTGCAATTATACAGTAGTTCTTAAGATATTTGCAGTTTTATTTTCAGCCAATGACGTCATCCAGCCCCTGAAAATGTTAAATAGGCTCAAATTCGTTTGTGCTGTTTTGTGCTGTGACAGTTTTCATTTGTGCGAGTTTATTTCTAAAATGATTAATGATCATTTCTGTGGTAATTATAGGACGTCCACAAAACTAGAGATGAAAAACGATCTGAGGCTGTGGAAAAGTCTGTATCAGTCTTTAGTAATTTGCTTTTCATATTCATAGATTCATATTTTATAGAATAACACAGACTTTTCCGCAGACTGAGATCGTTTGTCTTCACTAATTTTGTGGAGTTCGTCGCCATCAGCTGAGCGGAAATGACGTCCTATAATTACTGCAGAAATAATAATTAATAATTTTAGAAATAAACTCACACAAATGAAAACTGTCACAGCACAAAACAGCACAAACGAAATACAAATGTTTTTTTTTATAATGTTCTGCCTGTTTTGAGTCTATTTCACCTTCTGAGGTTCTGGACGACGTCATCGGCCGAAAATAAAACTGCAAATATCTTAAGAACCAGAATCGCACGAACAAAACTTTTTGCAGCACAAAACAGCACAAACGATTGACTCTATTTTGGGGGTTTTAGAGCATTTTTAAGCTTCCTGGGGGCTGACTCCCATTTGACCTATAAAAGAATCGTTAATTTCTCCAAAACTAAGTACAAATAAAACTTTTTGCAGCACAAACGAAGCACAAACGATTGACATTTTGTGTAGGAGTTTGAGTTTGAGGGGGCGACTTCACGGAGATCAGGTACAGGGGTCTCTGACCAGACAAGCAGAGGTGGGAAGAAGAGGCTTATACTCAAGGAGGACTTATATTACACATTAAAGAATTCAAATTTGTCTTATTAGAAGAAAGCACAAAGTTTCTGCATAATAAGAAGCCAAAATTAATTTAGCATAATTTGCGGCCAGATGTTTTACTCAGGTTCATCAAGGTCAGGTTAAAAATGTGATATAAAATAGAATAGTGTTTGTTTTTTCTACCATGGCCATATCCTGGACACATGAGGGATTACATTGTGTGTTCATGTTTTTTATCATGCAGTAAACATAAATGGCGGCACGGTGGCTGAGTGGCAACACTCAGGCCTCACAGCAAGAAGGTTGCGGGTTCGATCCCCGGGTCGCCCGGGCCTTTCTGTGTGGAGTTTGCATGTTCCTCCCCGTGTCTGGATGGGTTTCCTCCGGGTGCTCCGGTTTCCCCCATCAACCCAAAACATGCAGCAGCACCCCTATGAACTAACATCAAGGACCACCCTCCTGTGGGCTCTCCTCCTGCAGAGGGGTTCATAGGGGGAGTCAGGTGCTATGAGTATTGGGCAGCAAAATTCCCCCGCGACCCAGCCGGATTAAGTGGGAGAAGATGGATGGATGGACAGTAAACATAAATAAAAATGCTGTAGTATTGAAGTCATGTTAGTTGATTAAAACACACAGATCATGGCAATCTGAGATGACAGACAAAACAAAACAGGAGGCCAATTTCATCATTTACCGTTAACCTCTTCATTTTTCACCAGTGATCGTCTTAAATAAGTACTTTAAAAATATCTTTAAAAAGTAAATATTAACGAAATTTACTTATGATCTAAATCAGGGGTTCTCAAAATGTTCAGGCCAGGACCATGGCAGTATAATAAGATCTGGAAGATGAACTAAAGGTGGCGCTGTGTTGTTTTTAGTGTGTGTTTTTACTAGTAAAATTAAAAGGACAGCAGTAATTATTTTAAGTGACAAAATAACAAACAAATCATGTATAATATTTTTTATTTCATAGATAATATTGTGTTATTTGACCCAATTTCACCAAAATGTATTGTATTCAATTAAATTATTTTTTATTTTTTTTAATCCTCTTGACTTTTTGAGAATCACTAGTCTAAATAATTCATATAATGTTTTTGTTTTTGACTCCGTATTTATTTATTTTTTATATCAGATTCCGGGTCACACACACTGACAAGAAGAACCCGGACATCAGCGGCAGGATTCCGGACGTGCTGGTCGGCTCCGGGGACCATTTGGACCAATCCCAGGACAGCGACGAGAGGAGGGACGCCGGCTACAACCTGCGAAACATGTTCAGGGATGTCCTGCCCCCTTCGGAAAGCACCAACGGCGTGGCTCCGAACGCGGGGAAGAGGCGGAGAAGCCTGACCTTCTTCGGGTTGAGACGTGGCAGCGACCCCATCGGCGTCAAGGTGGTCAGTGCCAGCAGGGAGGGGGTGAAATTCATCCCACAGCCGGTCGTGTTGGAGGAGCCGCACAACGAGGGCGGAGAAAATGGAAGCAAAGACGTTGATTTGAAAAGCGCGGCGGATCCGATAGAGGCGAGAACGTCTGTTTCTGATGCGTCTGCGATCAAGACTCGAGCGTCAAATACGATTGCTGTGCGAAGTTCAGCGCAAGGAACTAAAGTTGTGCCTGCAGCATCAATACCTGCACCAGACTCGCTTCCAATGTCCCTCAAATCTTCTCCAAAATCGCCGGGAACTGTTGAGGAGACAAACCAACATGTTCTTCTAAGCCCTGGGCCCTTGCAAACCTCCACACCTTTATCCCCATTGCCCGATCCTGGTCAAGAGATCAGTCCGTTCGCAGCTAGCTCAAATTTTCCGATAGATCTTGCAAGCACCCAAACACCTCCGGATCCCTGCACCAGTCCAGTTCTGGAGCAGGACTCGTTTGCCAGCCCAGCGCTAATTAGCTTAGGTTCATCTCCTCGTTCGTATTCAGTAAGAACTCCTACTTCGCCAATTGCCGTTACGCCAAGTCCGAAATTTAGTGCAAAAGATTCTTCGCAACCTGCTTCGAGTCCCAAATTGCCGTCAGATCAACCTCACGGACTGCCACTGAGGTCTTTGGACAAAAGTGTGACATCTTTGCAGACATCTTCTCCGAGTGTTAGCTTACAAGAGGATACGCCCGAACTTGGTCTTGGAAGTTCAATCAAAACCTCACCTCAAACAAAGCCAGAAGGTCCCACCACGCAGCAGTCGATGGAGAAACCTGAATTGCACAGCCTCGGAATTGCGGATAACGGTAGAAGTTCTTCTCAGCCGTCTCCATCCTCTCCTCTAGGGGGCAGAGTAAGCGGCATGACCATTGTAAAAGCGAGCCCGGACAGCAAGAGGGAATTCTCCGTGGTCACTATGGTGGAAGATCAGGTGGTGGCTTCACGTTCAGCGGTGGAACCTGGAGATGATGGCGGGGCAGAAGTGGAGTGGACACTAAGAGATGAGAAGGAAGTTGAGGCAGTTGAAGAACTAGAGGAGGAAGCAAAGAAGGAAACTTTGCAAGACTAAAGGAAAATGTTACACAAACCTTCAATCGTGCCATGCAATACTGGTTCCCTAATTGTGGTACTTTGCGTGTGTCCATTTTTCAACGAAACATTTGAGATATTGGAGCATTCGGCGGAAGCACAAACGTCTAAGGGACTGGGAACCACGGCAATAAAATAAAAAATGTGACAGTTGTTTTTCCTGCCCTTAACAAACCCATTAAAGAGTGGGTTTTCTGTAAAAAAAAATGTTGAGCTTTCTACCATGTCATCATGTTCCATCATCTAAAACAGCCTGAAGAGATCTGAAACATCATCCATGCATGTTTTGGTAATTTAGTGATCACTCCCGGGCCCTGTTTGAACCCTCCTTACAGGTAGTGGTAAGATTCTGTCCAATTCTCTCCCCAAAAGTCTGTCATCTATGCTCCCACGTGACAATCCGGCCTAAATATTTTTTGCAAACTTGCCAGATGTGATGGGATGTGCAGTAGAGATGTCCCGATCAAGATTTTTTTGGCTTACGATCCAATTTTGTTAAGGAGTTCTCTTTCCGATACCGATCCAATACCTTTTTTAATTCAGTCCTAAGGAACCACACATGGATTGAAAGGATTACTTAAGTGTTTTATTACACTTTCAAAACCTATGAATGAAAGAGCCTCTGACAGAGGAGCTCGAACACGCTCACAGATCTTGTTGTGTAGCTCCGGTAGCACCGTCTCTGTGATGTAGTGTCGTGAAGGAAGTTCGTACCTTGGCTCCGACAAGTCCATTAGACGACGAAAGCCGATATTTAAGATAGACAGCGGTTGATCATCTAAAGCGATGAATTCGGCAATCCTCTTAGTTATTTTCTTGGAATTGTCGCCATTTCGAGGCAGCTTTTACCTTCTTTGAAATCCCTCCTCCAGTGTTTGCTGCTGTGGCTTTGCCGTCTTGCGTTTGTAAATCTCAAACTCGTCCAGATGATTCTTTTGTAAGCGACAAATCAAACTGGTTATTGAGTTAAAGTGGCTCTGCTGGTTCCTCCATGAGAAACTGTTTACAGCGATTGCGTCGCTGTTTGACTCTCGTTTTGTTGCAGTGAAATGTCCCACACAGCGACATGGCGGCGTTTTGATTTACAGCTGCTGCAAAAACATGTGAAACTGGATCAGTCCAATCACGTGACTGAATCCAATATTGTCCAGTACTCATAAAAGAGCCGGATTGGGAGCCGATACTAATACTGAATATCGGATTGGGACATCCCTAATGCACAGTACTGGGGAGTGACTTGGAGAAAACTTTTAAAACATGTAGTAGTTATTTTAATAGTTTAACAATAAAAGGTAACATGGTGATGTTTTAGCAGTTAATACCCACTCTTTAAAGAACATGTATGCATTCTTGTGGTTTTAATTCACATTTTATTTTATATGTCCTGTTTTGGAAAATGCACTTTAAAACCTACTAGAAAATTAGAAAATAATCAAATGAAATCCTTATCCTTGTGAATCCTCTGCTAATAGAGCCATGCATTCGTTGTGAACACAGTTTGAGCGCAGAATGAGTCCAGTGGTGGTTTATGGGCTTAAAAACTGTCTGGAGTTGTGTAAAAGACTTGTGTACACGGGACCCTTTTTGACGGAGGTGGGTCGACGGTGTCTTAAAGCAGCTGTATCCTATTTATTTGTAAAGTTACATTTGTTTTACAGTATTTCAGTTAAAATGCTGCAAGCTGTCTGTGTCTAATAATGAAGCGTTTTTAACAATAACAAGGGTAGTTGTCATTTGTCAATAGACTTTTTTCACAACGGCCGGAAGTGCCCCGCTGTGGATTTGCAGAAATCCTGGTTAATGGATTTCTGTGTCAAAATGTGTGTAAATGTCTGGCGTTTTTCTCCAGCAGCTTCATAAATCTGCCCCATCACCAAATCTTGAACCAACAAGGTCTACAAAGGATAAATGTCGTCGTTCTCCTTTAAACTTTAGTCTTTCGTCCCTTGATCGTTGTGTATAAATTCCTCATGGAAGAATGTTTCTCCTTTGTCGACCTTGTTGGTTGAAGATTTGGTGATGGGGCAGGTTTATGAACACGCCAGACATTTACACACACATTTTGCCATAAAAAAACATTAACCGGAAGTTCCGCAAACCTACCGCGGGGCACTTTCGGCCGCTGTGAAAAAGGTTTATTGTGTGATGCCAAAACTTCGCACTGAAAGTTGTTTATCATGTATAAAAACTAAGAATGTCAGGGATGCATTTGAGAAGTAGCTTGGACTGCTGCTTTAAATTAACTTTATTTTTTGAGAGCATATCAAATATTACTCATTCACTTCAATAATTCATAGTCTAGTGTCTATTTATAACTATTTGACCACCCATTCCCAAAATTGCATGTGTTATAAAAATTGTGTTTTTAAAATTTATTTTATAAGCTTTTTCTAATGTAAATCTTAATCAGGTTTACACTTGCTTAGCTCAGAAGCTCCTAAATAATGACTACATGTATTATTCATTTAATTCTATATCAGCCTATGTAATGGCACAATTAATTGCTACCGCAGAATGACATAGAATTTTGATTGACTTATTAAAATAATAATAATAAATTATAGTTTTCACCTAAAAAAAACACCACAAGACCTTTGCAGCAGCCATGTTCTGAAGCATGTTCCTTAAATATCATATAATAACACCAAATATGTGTTTAAATTTCAAATTACCTCTTCAAATCTGTATCATCATTTCTTCCCTTGAAATAAAATGGTCTTCAACTCGACATTTTGTTTGTTTTCAATCTTGATAAATAGTTAGCTGCATTGTATTCTCATAGCTTTTCCTTTCAGTTCGACTGTCATCTACCCCGGGTCATTTTACCTTCTCTGTGTTCGTGGGTAACATCATTTCTCTCTGCTTCGCAAAAACACAAGCTGTGCACACTCAAGGCTTTCAGCGGGAGCCTCACGCGATGGTTTCTCGGTTTCTGTGTGACAGACTGTCCAACCTGCAGCACAAGGTTAGATCTTACATGATGCAGCCGGGGCCCCACCCAGGCCTGGGGTCAAATGTGAGCGCCTGGAGGCCCATGGGGCCCAGCCGACCTCAGCCCAAAATGAAGGGTCTGTAGGGGTCGGGTGTAGAGAGGCTGGGGACCCAGCACAGACACAGCATCAGCCAGGGGTAAATACAGAACTTAAAGGGCCTATATTACTCTATTTTGTAATCTATGTTATAATGTCAATTGTCAATCGCAATATAGGACTTTTAAAGATAAATATGTGGACACACAATAGGTTTAAAATGATTACTTTTATTCTGATTATATCTCTACCTAGGCTATGTAATATCCTTAGAACCAAAGAGCAGAACTCAACCTGATTCTGAAACATTTCATACAAACTGTATATTTAGCAGCAGTGTCCATGCTTTTTATGAAGGACTACCAGAGTAATGGAGCACTGTGGAGACGGAACCACTCAGCGACGGCCTTCACTTCCCTTGTTTCTCCACGGAAATGTTGGGAATGCTGCAACCCGATTATCTCGCGAGATTTGCGTCAGCTGGCGGACGTCGTACGTGGCTTGGTCGTGTTTACATTGAACTGCGGAGAATCTGCGGAGAATCCGCTCAGTGCTGATGCAAAGCAGCGGGCAAACACGTTTAGATGGTTCCTGTGTGAGGAAATGGTGAGAGCGGCTGAGAGGCGCTTTATTTGACAGGCAGCGGGGTTTTGTCCGCCGAGAACGACCCTCCCGGCTGACCGCCGCCGCTATGGCGGAGATCGGCTCTTCGCTTGAATTCTCCGGATCTCTGAGCAGCTCCAGCCTCCCGCCGCCGCGGACCCGCATCTTTAAAATCATCGTGATCGGAGACTCGGGGGTCGGGAAGACGTGTCTCACCTACCGCTTCTGCGCGGGGAAGTTCCCCGAGAAGACCGAGGCCACTATCGGGGTGGACTTCAGGGAGAGGCTGGTGGAGATCGACGGGGAGAAAATCAAGGTGCGGGGCTGTGTGAGGCTCTGCAGGGCCCTGCGGGGCTGTGCGGGGCTGTGTGAGGCTCTGCAGGGCCCTGCGGGGCTGTGTGAGGCTCTGCAGGGCCCTGCGGGGCTGTGCGGGGCTGTGTGAGGCTCTGCAGAGCCCTGCGGGGCTGTGCGGGGCTCTGGTGCACGCTGGCAGATGTCTTAATAGGTTAAAGGATGAGTGCGTATTATAGCATAAACAGACAAAGACGTATTGACTCCTGTGTGAATCATTGTTTCTGCCTTGGACTGTGCAAATTATGACAGTGATTCTGGCAGATGCAGGTGAAGTGTCTCACAGATGGACTCAGCCATTAGTGGCGTCACTCGTTGTATTTTCTTTTTTTCACACTATAAAGATAAAATCTTCAATCAGAATACGTTAATAACTGCTTGAATCAAGTAGTACCGTAGTTATCTTGATTTGAATTGTCTACCCTAAAATAAAAATTGCCAAAGGAACAAGCACAAAATAACTTGTTTTACTTAAAATTGGAAAACAAGCTTTTTATTTGAAACAGGAAGAATGCCACTGTATACAAACGGTATTTTGAGAAAGTCGAAATATATTCAAAACAGGATTACTACTTGATTCAAGCATTTAAGATTTTTTTTACATATCGCTGTATTTTTTCTGCCTATGGACTTTAAAGGTAAACTGCCTTCAAACTGTTTTGTTTTGCGTACTCTGGCATATGAGGTATGATGATATTTGAGTGTAAGAGTTCGAAACACTGTCTTAGAAAAAGCTGCTCCAGCTAAATAAAAATACAGAAGTCTACAGCTCTGCTAAATATTTAGTTTATACTTGAGTAAAACAAGAAAATCAAGTAAACAGTAGAAAACCAGTTGGCAGTTCACTAAACAACAGCGACACTGCACATTTCTCACTGATACAGCCACTCGTCGAGGGACATTTTTCACATGATGTCACTGCAGAGCCTCATATGTGTATATATTATGTGTTATTACTGAATGTTCCAAAATTCACTCCTGTTTCCCTCACTGCTCTGCTCAGATCCAGCTGTGGGACACGGCAGGTCAGGAGCGCTTCCGGAAGTCCATGGTGCAGCACTACTACCGTAACGTCCACGCCATTGTCTTTGTGTATGACGTGACCAACGCGGCCAGCTTCCGCAGCCTGCCCGCCTGGATTGAGGAGTGCCAGCAGCACGCGCTGGGCTCCGAGGTGCCACGCATTCTCGTAGGCAACAAGTGTGACCTGCGCGACTCCCTGCAGGTGGGCACGGACACGGCGCAGCAGTTTGCAGACTCTCACTCCATGCCGCTGTTCGAGACCTCGGCCAAGAGCCCGGGCGGCCCCGAGGACGGCACACACAGGGACAGCGACCACGTGGAGGCCATCTTTATGACTGTAGCTCACAAGCTGAAATCACAGAAACCTCTGGTACTGAGCCAGCCACCCACAGAGTCCCGGGGGCCCACGATTAACCTGAACAGGCCCCGAGACGAGGGGGCCCGGGGCTGGAGCTGCTCCAGCTGCTGAGAGACACTAGGGGGCAGTACCAGGGGTCTGGAGTATGACTGTATTTAAGCCCAAAAGGAAGAATCTGTGCTTCTGAAATGACTCGGGATATGACAATATGCACATATCAATATGTGATTCTGAGGGAGGGAACGGTTCTTTTCACTAACACGACGTGCTTTCACTGCAGTCAATATGGGCATCAAATATTACATATTTATTACAGCAAAGGGTCATGTAGAGCCATCTGCTTTTATCCAGCGTCTGCTGCAGAAACAAAGCATAAAATCTCCTTATGACTTGAATGGCCGATGTACTGTTGCTTCATATGAACGACTGAAGAAGCAGGGAGAATTTCACCGTCATTGTGCATCTTCATCCTAATCAGGTGGTCCCTTCGCTAACCTAAGGCATGTCTGTTTATGGGACGGGATCACACTGGCTGTATTGTCAGCTGAAGACGTTCACAACGCTGCGTTCGCTCAAACACAACTGACCTGAGGATCGCTAACATAGCAGAAATGGTGGAAGTAATGAGATAGCACAGGGCACGTGTTTGCCACTGTAGAGGTGGTTGGTCATTCTGCCTTTACATTTATACTGTTCAGGTTGGTTGGCAGTTCAATTCCTCTGTGCCACAGTTGTTGTGTCCTTGGGCATGACGCTGAACACCCCTTGCCTCCAGTGTCTGTGTACACTGGTGTATGAAAGTGTGTGAATCTTATTTTGATCTCGAAATCTAAATAAATTGGCTGACACTCGTCACTCGACTCAAGAGCTGGTTCTTTTTGGTGTTAAGCTGATATCTTAAAACATTTTCTCTAAATGTTTTAACTTAAGGCCACAGTATGTGTCTTCTCAGCAAGAAATAAACAGTTTTTTTCTTCCTTTTTGGTAGTTTTTATTGCACTGAAAACTTTAGCTTTGCACCTCCACAAACCTGACCCTTGTTCTGGAAGAGTCGGGTATCTCAAGGATGGGACAAGATCTCACAAGACAAAATTGCCACAAGACATATATACAGGAGAAAAATGATCTCGTGAGATTCTTTCCCCCTAAATTCACCTTTGGCTTGGAGGAAAAAAAAAAAAGAGTGAAGAGCTGGTGAGTTATACAGTTTGAGAAGCTGTAGTTCCAAAAAGCAGGACCACTAAAGTATGACATAAAATAAAATACAGTGAAGCCAAAATTGTGAAATGGATCACAGTATGTTTTTATTATTATTCATTACAAATTATGTCAAAATCTCGTTTTGTCTCGTTCTCGTGGACTTTATCTCGTGGTGAATCTTGTGAAATTTGCGTCTCGTCCCACCCCAGTCCGAAGTGGCTTCAACGTTTGATTCCCACGGTGTAATGCAACCTCCAGAAAGTGAATCTATTGTGCATGTTTTGAAGAACGGAAATATTTGTAGAATTAAATGCAGCAGTCATCCAGATTCTTTCTTTTATTACTTGTTAAATGTATGAAGAGTTAGTAAAAAATATAGCAATATTTTTCATGATGAAAATACTTCAATTTTGCTAGTAAATAAAGACCTGACGCTTACAATTCATAGTAAACAATTGTGAGTTTGTGGAGGTGATCCCGAACAACACAATGTAATTGATAAGTGGACTTTTATTTTGCATTTTTCTTTCAAAAATGGTGAACTACTGATTACATTCTAGGATCCCTATGAGCTGGAATGGAAAACAGTGGTCAGTTTATTTGCCAAGAATGATTTGACAGCCCTGACTCATACTGGAAGACATTTCATACCCTCATATAATAGCAGAAACAGTGTGGAGTGAATGATGACGTCTAACAGTTTGAGAGGTGTTAACAAGCCTGTACAGATTCATTCTTATTGTTAAAAAAAAAAAAAAAAGCATATGATGTTTAAGAAATGGTGTTGTGCAAAGTCGACAATTTGGAGCTTTCCATCTTTTACTGTCCCCTCATCTCAAATGTGTCTGTTTCGGGTTCCAGATCCCGTCCATGCATGTGTGGCCGTAACTAAACCTGTGTCGACAGAGCTGGATATGCACAATAATTACCTGTAGATTAGTTTTTATATGAAATGAGTCTTAGAAAAAAAACCTCTTTATTACTAAAATACATATTAAAACTACATGGAGTAAGTTTTATCAAATATGAACAAGTAGACATTAAAATCAATCATAAGACATTGGCAAAGTGTTAATTTTCAAATAAGTGAGGAGAATGTGGCTTATGTCACAGCTATGACACAGAGTTGTTATTAGTGTTAGGGAAAAAAACACATGGCAAAGGTCGACTGTCTAAAGCAGATTTGAAGAGGCTTCTCCATGTGTTTGTCTCCAGTAGGTTAGATCCTGTAACGGCCTCTCACTGTGAGAGCTGCAGAACATCCAGAACACTGCAGCTCGGGTCCTGACTCCAACCAGGAAGTCCGAGCACATGTGTCCTGGTCTCAGGTCTCTGCACTGCCCCCTGCGTCTCAGAGACGTTAAAGCAGCTCTGCTCGTGTACAAGTCTCTCCAAAGTCCATCTGTGACATGTTGGTGCCACATGAACCATCTGCAGCTCAGGAGCTCAGGGACCGGCCTCCTGCTGGTCCCAGAGTCAGGACTAAACTCGGGGAGTCAGAGTTTCAGACTCATGCAGCTAAAACCTGGAACAGTCTGAACATGTGAGACGGACTCTACTGTGACTCAGAACAGTTGTGTTTAGCTGCGTCTGACTGAAAGGTTTTCATTCTGCACTCTTCTCTTTCATTTAATGTCTCTCGCTTTTTGAATTTTATGATGATTATTTGTTTTTGAGGCGTTTGTATTGTACTTTTAATGTATTTCTTATCTGTAAAGCACTTTGAATTACTTTGTGTACTAATTGTGCTATACAAATAAATTTGCCAATTCAGTTTCTACCGCAATAAAAACAATAAAATGTTTTGATACCAAGGTGCTGGTAGTGCTTTCTCAGGTATTCAAACTGCATAGAAATTTAGAAAATGGGCTCTATTCACGCTCGCTTCACAAACCAGGAAGACATTTGGAAACATGCGATGATAACTTCCGCTGGGCCCTGTTTGTTCGCGAGTCTGACAAAATGTAGTAAAAATGAGAAAATGTCCCAGTTTTCTTCACCTTCATGTCGTCGTAGCGTTCCATTATGTTGGGCTCATCCACAATTCCAACCGTACCATGTCTGTGTTCATCATTTCCCGACTCCGAGCGCACTAGAAGAGACGAGGGCGCCAAATTCCAGATGATTCCAAACAGCACAGTCTTCATTTTACCAACGATCACATTTACTTCAGTGGGTTTGATCACAGTCGGTCGGGAGCTACGCCGGAAGTCGCCGTCGCGTGTTTCCAAACGTCTTCCTGGTTTGTGGCGCATTTCTGCCGGGTGAGTCCACTGTGGACGAGGCGTGTCAGGTGAGTCTGCTGTACGGCGGCTGTGTGCAGCGCCTCTGCTCGTCCTCGGCTTCGCTCTGCCCCGAGCTCTGGGCCGGAGAGTTGAACAGGCGCTCGTCGTCTGCTGCTGTACACAAAACAAAACTCACTTTTTCCATTTAACCTAAAACTGTTCATCAATGTGTAAAATTAACACTAATAATACTGGACTTCTGTCATTGGGTTTTGCAGTCCCTTGAATGATTGAAAGTCCAAAAAGGGAAATTAGAAAGAAACTACTACTATGCTACTAAAGTAATAATAATTCAAATAGGATTCTTCCATTTTCTCAAAATGCACAGTAGCTACTTTAATTCACAATTGCTATATCTTTGCATGGATTTATGACCACATAATACAGTTAAAATTTGAACTAAAAAGAATCCTTACTTTTTGTATATTAAAATAAATCCAGGATGCCAGTCAACTGTGGTCCGGTGAGCAAAACAGCCTGGAAAATCTTAATAAGATGTCACTGCCTCCTCTAGTGGCTGAAGTATGTCACTACATCCGTTGAGAAATGGGCTTAGAAAACCAAAACCTCATTATGCCTAATTCCTTAGTGCGATACAGCCTGTTTTTTGTTTATTAATAGGATCAGTTGTGAACGGCATTAAAAATGTGTATTTCTACCAGCTCAAGTACAAGTACAGTTACATGGGAATCGAATACTGAGCCCCAAAATATAAGCGGTCCTTGAGTAATCCTGTATTGTCCTGTATTTGAGGCTTAAGAGCACAGAAAATTGTCGTTTTCACCTAACCCGTATCCCCGTCCAAATTTGGCTGCAGTCGTTGTCGATTCCCATGTAATTGTATTTGTACTTGAGCTGGTAGAAATACACATTTTTAATGCCGTTCAAAACTGATCCTATAAATAAAAAACCAAAAACTGGCTGTACTAAGGAATTAGGCATAATGAGGTTTTGGTTTTCTAAGCCCATTTCTCAACAGATGTAGTGACATACTTCAGCCACTAGAGGAGGCAGCGACATCTTATTTAGATTTTCCAGGCTGTTTTGCTCACCGGACCATAGTTGACTGGCATCCTGGATTTATTTAAATATATAAAAAGTAAGGATTCATTTTGCTCTCAAGCCTCAAATACAGGACAATACAGGATTACTCGAGTACCACTTTTTATATATATATATATATTTTGGGGCTCAGTATTTATCTTGTGTGCAACTTTTTGGCAATAGCAGAGAGACGTTTGCCATTTTTCTGTCATAACTCAGAATTTGATGAGGTTTGAGCAGCAGAAGACAGAATAAATAACTTCTTCATTCTGCGACTTGCTGCCGCTCGTGCCCTTTAATGACGCCGTCTATTTAAAATGTGTTATCCTGCTTTGTGTCAAGGACATTAAGGAGTTTCAAGATGATCATTTATCTCAGTATTTTGCTGGAGCAACACGTCACAAAAAAGAGGCACGTCATTTGGGCTCTATTTTCTAAGATTTCTTTTTTTTTTTTTTCCAGCAACAATTCAACTCAAGATACCATGGTGAGCGCTATGTTGTCACAAATCCAGACGTGATTAGCTGAACAGTATTCCCAGAGGACGTGAGTGGTTTACATGTGGCCCCTCCGTCCCCAGAGGCCCTCTCACCTCTCCAGGTGCACACCAGCTCCGTGTCCCCGGGCTCGCACTGGGGAACCAGGCTCTCCTGCACAACACAAGGTGGATCATATGCCAAAAAAACAAAACAAAAAACAAACAGAGAAAATATACCAGGATTTTATGCAGCCAAGAAGACCGCAGCGTTGTAAAAGGTTTCTACAGTCAGATACCAATTGATACTGTACAAAGATGCGACGATCACAGCTGAACTGGAGTTGAGCTGCGTGAAGTCCACCTCCACAGGAAGCTTCAAAATGCTCGAAAACATCCAAAATGGAGTCAGTCATTTGTGCTGCAAAAAGTTTCATTTGTGCGAGTCTGGTTCTGGAGATATTTGCAGTTTTATTTTCGGCCGGTGACGTCACCCAGCCCCTCAAAAGTGTTAAATAGCCTCAAAACAGCAGAGAATTATAGAAAACATTTGTATTTGGTTTGTAAGTATGTAACAGCTTTTAGTAATTTGCTTTTGATTCTTATTTTATATAATAGACTTTTCCACAGCCTCAGATCATTTCTCTTCACTAGTTTTGCGGAGTTCGCTGCCGTCAGCTGAGTGGAAATGACGTCCTATAATTACCACAGAAATAATAATGAATAATTTGAGAAATAAACTCGCACAAATGAAAATTGTCACAACACAAAACAGCACAAAGGAAATACAAACGTTTTCTATCATTTTCTTCCTGTTCTGAGGCTGTTTCACATTTTGAGGGGCTGGACGACGTCATCGGCCGAAAATAAAACTACAAATATCTTAAGGACCAGAATTGCAGCAACGAAACGTTTTTGCAGCACAAAACAGCACAAATGAAGCACAAATGAAGCACAAATGAAGCACAAACAATTGACTTCATTTTGGATGTTTTAGTGCATTTTGAAGCTTCCTGTGGGGCTGGTCGACCCCAGTTTGACCTGTAAAAGAATAGTTAATTTCTCCAAAACTAAAGCAGCACAAATGAAACTTTTTACAGCACAAACCAAGGACATATTTTTTGTGCAGGTTTGCGTTTGATGGGGGCCAACTTAACGGAGGTCCAGAGTTGCTAATGCCTTAACCTGCAGATACACAATCTTTTGTTTGTCTTGTTCTCAGTACATGGACAGAAAAAAGCTCTATTCACGCTCACGTCACAAACCAGGAGGACGTTCGGAAACATGCGATGACGACTTCCGGTGTAGTGCCCGACACTGGGCTCGCCGACCGACTGATGTGAATGTGATCGTCCGTAAAATGAAGACTGCAGTGCAGACGTATGTGCTGTTTGAAGTCATCTAGAATTTGGCGCCCTCGTCTCTTCTAATCTCTGTATTCTCTGCTCACCGTCTGCGCTAAAGGTACTTTAAGAAGCTTCCAGTTGGTCCAAAATGCAGCGGCCAGAGTCCTAACAGGAACTAAAAGACATGATCACATCAGTCCTGTGTTAAAATCAATTAATTCAAAGTTCTCCTCCTGACATACAAAGCCTTAAACAATATGGCCCCATCATATCTTCAGGATGCCATTGTCCCCTATCAGCCAAATAGAGCACTTCGCTCTCAGAATGCAGGATTATTAGTGGTTCCTAGAGTGTCTAAAAGTACAGTGGGGGGAGAGCCTTCAGTTACCAAGCTCCTGTGTTATGGAATCAACTCCCTGTTGATGTTAAACAGGCACCCACAGTCTCTTTATTTAAGACCAGGCTTAAAACCTTCCTCTTCGGAATAGCTTATGACCAGGTTACTTAGTTGATGCCACTAAGTTAAGCTGCCGCAGGAGATAACAAGCTGGGGGAAGTGTGGCAACCTGAGCACTGTCCTCTGTTTCCTCCTATTTTCTCATCAGCATCACTTACTATGTTCTCATCTGTAGCTCGTTCATTGCTATTCACATGTTGTCCCCTGTCCCACTCCCCCTGTGGAGTGTAACTCAGACGCCTGATGGCAGCTGGACCCCTCTCCTCCTCCTCGCCCGGCTCCTCCTCCTCGCCCGGGCTCCTTCCCCACCTGGGTAGCTGTGGCCATACCGAACTGGCCCACGGGCCTGGACATCTATAGCCTGTCCGTCCATGGGAGTGGATCCCTCCTTCACTGTAGTTCTCCCCGAGGTTTCTTCTTTTTCCCAGGACCCTGGGTTTTTTGGAGTTTTTCCTTGCTGAGAAGGAGGGTCTAAGGACAGGGGATGACTGGACAATGTTTCATTTACTGCTTTACATGAATGTTGTTTATTCCTGTTTTGATATGTCTGTGTGTATGTTTTGCTCATCCAAATCTTGGAACGTCCTTAGAGGCAACTGTTGTTGCGATTTTGGGCGCTACAAAAATAAATTGAATTGAATTGAATTAATCGCATGTACCCAGTGCGCTCGGAGTCATGCGTCAGCGGGGAAATGATGAAAACTGAGGTACGGTTGGAATTGTGGATGAGCCGAATGTAACGGAACGCTACAATGACATGGAGAAACCTGGGACATTTTCTCATTTTTCCTACATTTTGTCAGACTTATTACTGTGAACAAACAGAGCGCACCGGAAGTCGTCATCACTTGTTTCAAAACATCTTCTGGGTTTGTGACGTGAGCGTGAATAGATCCTTTTGCAGCATCAGAGGCACTGGTCACGATCGGCTGCAGGTGCTGGGTTCAGGCATTTTAGGTTTAAAACAACCCAAATGAAATTCCACTTTCTGATTGGATAAACGCCTTGAGAACCAAAATATAAGATTATAACAGCGTGTCCATCATGTCCAGTGTTTTTACAAGTAAGAATAAATCAGAATTAGGGGTGTTTTACTTGAACATGGGCACATCATATCAAGGGACACCAACACAGTTTGATGTCGAGTTGGATCCAAACTCGTATAAGACCGTTACGTAAAGAAAAGTACAATTATTTTGTGTTGAAAATTATCTTAAAAAGCATCTTTTTGAGCCACCATGTTCCCTTTTATTTTGAAAATGCTATATTCACCAAAAAACGTATCACACTGTCACTCCCCCTTCACGACACAATCAGCGTGCATCCCGCCAATTAAACTACCGCATATCGCTTTAGGTTTGTTGCTGTGCACAGTTTTGTATCACGCTTTTGTATATTTATGGAGAATTGTCGTGTGGGAGCTCGAGTGTGGATCCGACAGCAGTGATCAAATTCGACCCGAGCCCGACAGGCATTAAGATATTTGTGTCCGAACCAGACACACTTAAAAATCACACTATTTTCATAAGCGTAGGATATTGTTTGTGTGACCTCTAACGGACACAGAGATGCAAAATACAAACTCGGGATAAAGCGAAAATAATAAGACTTTTTTTAGCCGACTCACCTCTCGTAAAGTGGTAAATTTAAAGCAAAGCGTCTCATCCACGCTGTCCACAGAAGTTGTCCTCCGCGAATATTGACATCCACAAAACGGCGCTATTAATGCCGTTTGACGTGTTCTTTGAAACTAAAAATTCAAGATATTTCCTCACGTGTGTCTGTTTACATCCACGCAGCGCACGGCTCGAGGTGAAGCTGCAGATTAGTGACAGTGACTCTGCTTCCTGTGGACTTCATGTCCAATCTTTTATGCTTTTAAAAATCCTGTATCTGAAGTGTTGCACCACATTTCACAAATAATAACAGAGTTTGGACTTGTGTCTAAACTGGAAGTGCAGAGCTCTGATCTTTGAACACTTCAGAGTCTCAGAGCGACTGCTTTTACTGTAGACAGGAAACAGCTGACGCACTGATCTGTCCAAGGCTACGTTCGGACCGCAGCCTGAAGTGACCCAAATCCAATTTTTTCGCCCCTGTGCGACCTGTATCTGGTCTTTTAATGATAGTCTGAATGACACAGATCCGATTTTTACAAATGCGACCCAGGCCACTTGGGATATTATGTCCTAAAACTGATACATATCTAATCTTTTGACATGCGACTTCAGTCTGAACGGTCAGGTCACATTCATCCAACCTACATGTCATCAACAAGCGAGAGTTCGGCTAGTGCGCTGTAACAAGCACCTATCGTGAGCCAATACAGCCCAACGCCGACACATTTGCTCCCTGAAATGGACGCGTTTCCTCCTCCGAGAGTCGTACGACAGCAACTTTAAAATCTCCAGGAGCTAAATGCAGTGTCCATGTTTAGGCCATGTTTAAACACTGAGCTCACTGCTGTGACGTCGCCGTGTCTCCAGTGCTCATGCGGGACACTTTTGGGACATTTACAGACACACACTGGAGATCACACACAAGTCGCATTTAATTGGAAATGCGAACGACCGTGCCAAAAAAATCCGAACTGAGCATTAAGCCCGAGCCCAAACATAAGTTCTAAATATTTGTCCGAACCCGTCAGAACCTGAACTTCGGTCAGGTTTCCATGCTCTAGTGGGAGCATGAGTGAGGTAGGCTTGTGGGCGGAGCCTTGTACAGAATTTCACAGCTAAATGTAAGAAGGGTTTGAATAGGTCCCGGGAAAGGTTGCAAGATTAATGAAACATACGTGGGTGACTACTAAAACCTCTTCAGGCATGTTTTTGATAAGGGAACAGCATTAGAACATGGTCAAAAGCTCCAAAAAGTACATTTTTTAACACCCCCTCTCTAAAATCACTGCACATTACATGTCATACTGTAGGATTTATTCGGCACAGGAATTACGGCGGACAGTTCGAGTGGCCGTACCAGTCCAGTGGTGTAGTCGTAGCAGGCGCAGAGGGGCAGACTGCGGCAGGACAGAAAGGCGATGGCGGAGGACAGGAGCAGGCCCAGTCCGCAGCTCAGGAGGATGGCGACATTGGCCCCTTTGACCAGGCGGTGCAGCACGAACCTCTGGGGGAGCAGACGCATAAGCAGTTCAGCGTATGGAAAACCTGTCACGGTCTTTACTTTTCATTTTTGTGGGGTTAATATTTACTGTAGGTATGTTTTCTTTGGACTAGAGAGAAATTTTTGGTCATTTCTTTGCAATATGAGACATGAGCTGAAGGTTTTTTTTTTGTTTTTTTTTTACAGTTTTGTACATTTAGAGTTCATTTTTGGCGGCTTTATGATTTGGTGTCAATATCGTTTATCGTCTAGATTCTACAGCTTTTACTATCGCTACAGGCCGAGCATAGGGGATTCTGCTAGTGATCATTTCCATACAAGAGATCTTATATGATAAAACACACTGCAGCTGCATTTTTTATGGCTTGAGATTGGAATTTGAGAGCTTCAGACGCAAGAAAGTTTGTAAAAAGGCTCAAAATGTTGAATCCTGCCTGAAAAAAAAAAAAAAAAACTTGAAAAAAAACTGATTTGAAATTGAACATTATGTTGAACTAATAGATTTCCATAACACTACTTTCACAGTAGAATAATAAAGACACCCAAACCTCTTTACAGTGCATTATTCATTTACTTCACACTCAGGGGTGGTAAAATACACCAGCCCTGTGTCCTCTGTCCCAGCAGATTTATCCAAAACCATTCATTTGTGCCAGTTTTATACAAGAAATATAGGGGTCACATGCAGGGGTCACTATTTTTGACCAGTTTGATGCCCGTGCTAACAGTAAGCAGATAAATACAAAATGCAGAGAAACGTGCTTGAAAATGACCAGAGCACAAAGAAAATGTACATTCAGATTATACACTGACTCACAAGTGGCTCATGAATAGACGGTGTTTAGCTGAATTATTCCCTCTTTTCACAATTTTTTTTAGTACCAACCATCCCATACTGGGAGTGTCCCTCTTTTTAAAATATGGTCACCCTAACGCAGGGGTCTCTAGACTGTAGCTCGGGAGTCACTGGTAGCTCTCCACCCCCTTTCAAGTAGCTGGCCGAGGGATTTCTTGGCCATATCGACTTGTCAGAGCCTGATCTCGGCCTGGGTAGTACTTGGGAGACCGTTGGGAGTTCCAGGTGCCACAGGGGGGCGCCAGTCACAAAAACTGTCATTGTGTCCTAAGGCAAGGCACTTCATCCACATTGCCTAGAATGAAAGTGTGCGGGTCCGGGTCTCTGGTGTGATTAAGAGGTGAGTGGACTAAGTGAGTGTGATGTCACCCATAGGTTACAGGAGCGAATTTGGGGCCAGGCTCCATATCATAAGTAACCACAAGTATCATAGCAACTACAAGAGCCAATCATGATTGAGGTCATTAAATGTGTCGCCCTCCTCAGAGCGGAGATACTCTGCACCTGCAGGACCACCGGATTTACTGATTTTTGAGAATACCGGTAATAAGGAAACTTTTAGCTTTTATCATCAAACTTTAAACAGTAAGTTTAAGTCATTGATTTATGTTCTATGTTCTGTTATGTGCGAATAACAATAGAGTCACAATTTAACGAAATTCACTTTACTTTATGCTAGTTAAATTATGCTAGTTAAGATTCTAGTAACGTTTGCTATTGTAATTGAGATATTTTGTCATTTTATTTCAAAAATCGTCAATCGGGGCAGGAAAGCAAAAAGGAAACTTACTTAGCAACGAAACGCACTAACTGTCAATCAAACCTGCTGCTAACGCTAGTGGGAGGGACCTCTGGGAATGAAGGCGTCTGATTGGTCCGTTATTTATGTTCATATCTTGATTTAGGAACAAAACAGTGAAATTAAAAATTCAGGATCCTGTGTCACAGGTTTATACGAATATTTTAAGACCAAAATGACGAGGCCACAGCAGCAGGTCCAGAGAGACGAGCCAGAAGATCCCAGTGTGAGTCAATGGGGAAAAGGGAGAGAAGGAGCCAGAAGAGCCTCCTGGAGCACTTCCTGTTTGGCACGCGGCAGCTAAGGGGTTAGCTTAGTCCACTCATATATACAGACTATGGTTTACGCCACAGAGTGTGGAGTGAATGAACAATGAACTGCAAAGCACTTTGGGTGTCTTGAAAGGTGCAATGCAATGATTAATTACCGGTAATTAATTTCAGAATTACAGTGATTGTGCTGAATAAATACATTTGATTAATTAAATGCCTATGACGGTTGTACATGTATCATTTTCATGCCCAACTTTGTGCACTATTAAATGGATAATGGTTTATGTTTCAGAGGCATCTAACTACCTCCTCTAAGGCTCCCCGTGGGCCTTATACTGTATACACGACATTTCTGGTGTCTAAAAGTAGCTCACTCACCAGAGGAAAAAGGTTGGAGACCCCTGCCCTATTGTAACCTAACCTCACCAACAGCAGGCAGAGGGCCATGCTGTGCTACCCGACCAGTCTCAGACCCATGGGTGCTGAGCTCACCACTTGGGGGCTGTTGTGGTGGTGGAAGACCTGGGTGTCCTCCTCTCCGTAGGTCAGTGTGAGGCAGGAGTAGCCCGACACGAAGGCCGACGCTGCACAGGAAAGGCCCGCACAGAAGAGCAGAGCGCTCACCTGCACAAACACACACAGGGAACAATACCATGGGAATATAAGAACATGTGGAGGAAGAACCGAAGGCTAAATCTTACAAAGCAATCTTTTAAGTGGATTTAACAGTTTTTATTTTTAAGTTTATGCTTAGAAGGAAGCTGTCATCCAAACATGGGCAGTTTGATTTCACAAAAAATCCACTGTGGAGCAGCCACTAATCGATCTTACCCCGGGACAGAAGGGGAGTGTCTTCTGTTCTTATTATAGATCCATGGACAACACCTACTGCAGACTTTTCATTTCCTAAAGACTGATCCTCACCTTAACCATAGTCACTGCTTAACTAACCTCAACCTAAATGACCTGATTCTGTCCCCATAAGAGGCAGGTCCTACTGAGCATGTATTTCCACCTCCAAAAACACCTAACAACCGAGCAAATCTGTTCCAACACTCAGAATACATTACCGACATTTTACACTTTACAACTGGACATGCAAATAATGGAAAATGTATTTTTTTTTAAATGCCACAAACCACCCAAATCACCTCATGAAAATTAAATTAGAGGTCAATATTTCAATATCCTAATGTCACGGCTGGGTCATACTTTCCACCCTCATTCATATTCAGTTTTAAAGATGCATTAACAAACTTTTTCTGGAAGCAGGTCCGACACCACAGAGATGTTCTTGCTTGTTCCACAGTATGACATGAAACGTTACTGTTGAGGCCGCTACACACTAGAGGATTTTTTGGTCTTAAACGTTTTTTAAACCTGCGACAAAAAGCGCAAACCACAGACACGAGGAGAAACTTATGAGACTTAAATCTCTGCTCATAAAGGCTGCAGCGGGATCTGTCTGTTTCCTGTCTATAGTAAAAAACAACTGCTCTGAGACTCTGAAGTGTTCAAAGATCAGAGCTCTGCACTTCTAGTTTAGATACAAGTCAAAACTGTGTTATTATTATTTGTGAAATGTGCTGCAACACTTCAGATACAGGATTTTTAAAGCATAAACGGCGATAAAGTCCACAGGAAGTAGAGTCACTATCGCTAATGTGCAGCTTTACGCTCTGAACGTAAACAAACCCATGCAAGGAACAACTTTCGCCTTTTTACTTTCAAAGAATGCTTCAAACTGGATTAACAGCGCTGCACTTTAAATGTTCCCCTTTACATTAGGTGAGTAATAAATCTGTTGTATCAGATATAACTATTGCATATATATTAATTTGTTAATTATGTCTTTCAATCCACACTTTAGGTCAAGCCCATCAGCAGATGAACTGTATTATAAATCTATTGTGTCATGTATCACTATCCATCCATCCATCCATCTTCTCCCGCTTAATCCGGCTGGATCGCAGGGGCAGCTTGCTGCCCAATCTTCATAGCACCTGACCCCCCCTATGAACCCCTCTGCAGGTGGTGAGCCCACAGGAGGGTGGACATTATGGTCCTTGATGTTAGTTCACAGGGGTGCGGGCATGTTTTAGGTTGATGGGGGAAACCGGAGCACCCGGAGGAAACCCATCCAGACACGGGGAGGAACATGCAAACTCCACACAGAAAGGCCCGGGCGACCCGGGATCGAACCCGCAACCTTCTTGCTGTGAGGCCTGAGTGTTGCCACCCAGCCACCGTGCCGCCTCATGTATCACTATATATAATCATTTGTTTTATGTCTGTATATTGTTTAATGATTGTTATATTTTAGGTGTGGGACTACGGATGGAAATTAGCACTGTGCTAAATCTGGCATATTTACGTCAATTTGTGTGATTTTGTACAAATTGTACATTCATTAATATGCACTGTCCCATCCAAATAAACAAATAATAAAAATAAAAAAAAGTTTTTATTTTCGCTATATCCCGAGTTTGTTTGGTGCGTCTCTGTGTCCGTCGCTCCTCTGCCCCTGATGCTCTGTTTTATCGTCTGTTTCCGTCGCGTTGTTGATGTTTGGTGGTTACAATCCGACATTGACTCCACATACATGAGGAACAGCGGCTTCAAAATCACACACGGAGACAAAAAGTCGGGTCACGCCTCCCTGAACTCGGGAAGAAGAAATCGCAGCCAAAATCGAGCAAATTCTCCTGTAGTGTGTGGTGGCCTTTAGCTCCTGTTTATTCTAATAAAAAGTGTTTTTATTGCTCAAAACTGCTTTGAAAATCGTGGATTCTTACTGTGAGAAGGGTCACCTCACCACAGAACCAACATGTAACCCAAAGCCTGGTGGCATTACCTGCTTATCTGCATGGAGATATGTTTAATGCCGTACATTCCAGGGAGGAAGAGGAAATTTTGTTGTCAAACTGGAACTATAAAAACTAAATGAGTAAAAGGACAAGGCTGGATAATTAATGCTGGAATCTGCTGTTGTTGATTTGTTGACCTGGTTTATGGTTCATATCTCTGTGATTATTGGACCTATCCACAAGAAGAAAAAACTGGCACAAAGTTCAATGTCTTCTCTGTCAGCATAAATGAACTCGGGAGAGATTATTTTTTCACAATAGCTTTACAAAGTTTAGGACATCTTAAAAACAGTGAATCTCTGAAGTGTTACACAGGCCCCTGCCCAATATCCGAAATCAAATTATAAAACGTGAATGGATTAAGTGTATTTAAGACAACATTTAGACTATATTTGATGCGGTAAAGACGGGTCAGAAAAAAACTCATTTCATCCTGACAGTGCCAAACAGGTGAAGTACAGGAGACATTTTAAAAAGCTGAATCCACACTGTAGTCCACCCTCTTTTGGGAACACAATAAATTGGCTCGTGTTATTTCCTCGTGAGATAAGCAAAGCACTTTTAATCAGTTGAAATGGTTGACTCACCAGGATGTGGTTTTTCCTCTGGGATGCAAACAGAGCCAGAACACCTGGGACAGCCATGATCTGAAAAGCACAGAGAATATGAAAGAATACTCTGAATATACTGGACAAAAGAATATGTTTCTTTTTTAATGTTCTAAAGTGGTGCAAGTGAAAATAGGATTGGTGTAAATTTTATTTGAGCTGTGGATTTTGTGGCTGTATATAATTCTCAATATTATAATCAAATTGTTTAGTTGATGACTGAATAATCGGTCAATGGTGATGATGAAAATGTGTATTAAAGTTGAACTCCGGCATGTTTGAAGCTATAGTCCGTTGCTAGAGGTGGTCGAATTCTGTCAGAAGCTAAAAAACGGCACAGAACAGTGTTTCCTCGGTGGAGATCTCACTGTGGCAGTGAGTCTGTCAAGGCAACAAACTAGTGTAGTGATGGGGGCAAGTTCTGAACTTCCACGTAAAATGCCAATTTGCTTCACGCTGAAGAAGCTTAACACCACTTTAACCCATCTGACAACAGCCACGAGTCTAACAAACAAAACTCTCTGCCTGGTTCACTCATTAGTGTCTGGAAACGTTACAAAACAACTTTCTAAGCAGCCTTAGCCTTACCTTTGTCGGTTTCCCACTGCACATGCGAAAGCATGGTTGACAGAATTCAACCACCTCTAGAAATGGACTTTAGCTTCAAACGTGCCCAAGTTCCCCTTTAAGGCCGCCACACACTACAGGAGAACCCGATTTAGGCTGCGATTTACTTCACCAAGTTCGGGGAGGTGTGACCCGACTGTGTGTCTTCCTGTGCGATCTTGAAACCGCGGCGCTCCTGGTGTGTGTGGGGTGTCTTTGTGCCTGTGAGCTGCGTTGTCAGATCGTAACCACTAAACATCAGCAGTGCTACTGTAATAGGCAATAAAACAGAGCGACGGACACAGAGGCACAAGATACAAACTCAGCAAATAGCAAAAATAATGATCAAAAGTTAAATTTAAACGACAGCATGTTAGATATTATGTATTTTGATTATTACTATACAAGGAAGGTTTAGGGCTACTTTATGCTCGATCATTGCTTTAAAGGTGTTAATCACATATGTCGATAAAGAAAAGGGAAATGAAACTAGACAACTGAAAGGTCAAAATGATGCTACTTCCTGTTGTGTGAAATGTTTTTCTCCAGTGTGTTTGGGCGAGAGGTGAAAAGGTGACGTTCTACAATGAGGAACCGTTTTGGACCAATAAGACGAGGAGAATGCAACGGTAAATAAAAAGAGGCTCAGAAAGAGATGAGGGGATTGGAGAAGCGCAGCGCCCGGTCTTAGATCCCAGGTTTTGTGTACGATCAGGAACAAATAGTTGAACCCTCTGCTTTGTATATTCAAGAGTATTTTTGCAGCGTGTTCAATAAACAGAAGTGAACTGAATTCTTCTCGTTTGTGAGTTCTTCTCCATCAACGAGCACTGGGAGGAAAGAGGTTAAGGTAATAACTGACATTTAAGTACTGCTTTAGGAAAAGTGGAAAGTTTAGTACTGTTTTTAAGCAGAGGTGGAACTTTAGTACTGCTCTTATAGAAGGTGGAAGAAAGGAGTCAGGTGAGTAATAAAAAGTCTTTTTTCCACCAAGCATCTCATACTTATTATTCATAAAATCCAGTTTGAAGCAGTTTGAGGCAAGATATTTCCTCACGTGTGTTTATTTACATCCACACAGTGCACCGATCGAGGTGAAACTGCAGTGACTACTTCCTGTGGACTTTATCTCCAATCTTTTATCCTTTTAAAAATCCTGTATCTGAAGTATTGCACCACATTTCACAAATAATAACAGTTTTGACTGTATCTAAAACTCGACGTGCAGAGCTCTGATCTTTCTGAGTCTCAGAGCGACAGGAGGAAACAGCTGACGATCTCCTCGTGTCTGTGGTGTGCGCTTTGTGTCGCACTTTTAAAATCCATTTAGATGATTTCAGATTTTAAATCACAATATTCATATAAAACTACAACGATGTCAAATGAGTCCACTGATTTTCACGTGAGAAAACAGTGGTGGCAGCACTTTTTCCATCTGTGCTAAAATGATCGCTGCCGAATCCTACGTGGCTCACAGACTGGAGCGTGACGCATGAAACAGTTGAGCTTTATAATCCTAACTAAACTTTTAAATCATGTTCCAAAGCCTTGGGGTCTCCGCAGAGGAGCTGGACAAAGTGTCTGGGGTGAAAGAAGTCTGAGAGTCCCTGCTTAGACTGCTGCCCCCGCGACCCGGCCTCAGATAAGCAGAAGAAAATTGATGTTATATTTTTAACCCAATGTTTTAATGACGTATTTTTACAAGGATTCTGACGCCAATGCTTTCAGACACGACATTCAAGGTTCAAGGTTCTTTATTTGTCATTCAAGCATGCAAAAGAAACACATGACTAAACGAAATGTGTTCCTCGAAGCCCCGTGGCCAAGAGAGCTAAAAACAATAATAAATAAACAATATTAAAAGTGCAATATTGAAGTATCTCACCAAAGTGGGAAAAAAAACAAGTGCAGAGAAGTGGGCGTGTACCGGTGGCGGTGAAAACGGCAGTTCATCAGCAAAGCGGTGTCTTGAAAATTGCTTAAACATACACGAATCATTCTAAATACAACTTCAGGTGAGTAATTGTGAGTGTAATCAGCTATAACATGTTTAAAGCTCTGAAAAGCCGATTTTGCATATGTTCAATTACGTTTTTCTCTTCTCCCAGGGGCACTTCAATCTCTTCATTTACAGCCAAGAATCTGTTGGGTCTTATGTTTTATACAGCCAAGTAAACCTCATGAGGCTACAAGTTCATTCTTACCATTCCGCCCCATATGGGGGTCCTGGTGGTACTCAGCGGAGTGTCCTTCCTGAAGACCGCGTCCATAACCCCGCAGACCACGCACAGCCCCGCACAGGCGATCTGCAGCAGGCCCAGCACCAGCATTCGCCCCTGGGCAAGCATCAGATATCGGTATCGGTCCATTTCCACACGATTACTTCCACAAGCCGATTCAAGCCGAGACGAGCCGAGCAACTCTTTGTCCAGTCCGGGGAGGTGGGAAAACAACAGCCGAAACTTTACATTAGCGATCCCTCAGCTCCGTGGGTTTAGTTTGTCACATCTGTTATGAAGTAGAAGTCAAAAAATAAAAGTAAAAAGTGTTAAAAAAGCGTGTTTGTCCATTGGTTTCATGCTGTAAGGTTTAACAGTGTCCACAGAGCGCTTTCAGGATGGTTCATCATTAACCTGAGCGGCGCAGGTGAAACTAAAGACTGAGTTTGACTCCCTGGGTTTGGCCTGGCAGGCAGCGGCAGTCTGAGCATGCGCAGGTAACGACAATAGATCATAGTTATAGGAAATCTGTTGGCGTGTTTCATGAAGGCATACATGAAATATAGATTGATAGAGTGTTACTGTAAATTTAGAGTGACCAGACGTCCAAATTTACACGGGACAGTCCCAGTTTTGAGCCCTGTGTCCACCTGTCCCAGCAGATTTATTCAAAACCACTGATTTGTCACATGTGTATACAAGACATGTCCCTGTTGTCCCTATTTTGGACAAACTTGATACTTTCCAACAGCAAAAAGAGGAATAAATTATCATTTGTTTAGGTAAAATATAGAAAAGCATGTTTAAAAATTACCAACACACAAAGAAAATGTGACTATACTGACTCACATGTTCGTCGTGAAAAAATCATGAATGAACCGAGTGCATAACAATTTTCTTTGTTTTTATTATTGTTCAAACCTGCCGTTGTTTTATTATTATTATTGTTTTTATTTATTTGGTTAACAATTTGGCCATGTTTAGCTAATAATTCTACGTTTCCTATAAATCAATATATAAATAAATAAAATGTTAACTACAGTTTGATAGTAATGTTAAAGTTTAATAACGTTATTGAAGGTCACATTTTACGGTTGCTATGTTGGTCTCCCTGAGATGCTGTTTTTGTTATTGTTCAAACCTACGGTTGTTGTCATTTTTTTATTTTTTATTTCTTTAGTTAACAATTTGGCCATGTTTAGCTAATAATTGTATGTCTCCTATAAATCAATATATAAATAAATAAAAAATGTTACTACAGTTTGATAGTAGTGTTATAGTTTAATAAAGTTATTGAAGTTCAAATTTTACGGTTGCTATGTCACTGAGATGCTGTTTTTGTTATTGTTCAAAACCTGCCGTTGTCATTTCCCAGAGGGTCTGGCTGCAGACAAGTAAAAGCTCCACTCCAGACCGGAAACACTAGACCTCCACCGGAAACACGTCACATCTACTGTAGACTTTTATTTTTTATTTATATTAGCCATTATAGTTCTATGATATTAGCCAAACATGTCATATCTACCATAGACGTTTATTTTTTAAATATATTAGCCGTGCCCCAATCCGCAGACTCTAAGGCTGTTGCTGAAATGGGACAGGTGTAGCCCACGGAGCCGCCCCTCTTGACAAACACGCTGCTAATGCTAATGCTAACAACACGCACCACGCAGATTACGTTAATCAAACTGTCGGATTTTGAGACCATTTTGAGAGTTATTCTAATAATTCTCATCCAAAACGAAAACTTATGTTTAACATTTGCAAAACCAAATCACTTTATTTCTGGGATAGATCTAAAATAGGCTAAATTACCTTAAAGTTCAAAAACAATGATGGGATATGCATTATTACTTTAGCATTTTAAAACTGGTAAGGGATTACATTTATTCAGGGAATGTATTTAAGTCAGTTTATTAAGGACATCTCTCCTTTGAGTAAAGATGGTTTATTAAACAATCAAATAATCTTCTGGAATTTATCATATGACTAGTGAAACATTAACCCCATCAAACACACACACACACACACACACAATGCTTTAATAGGTTAATACAAATAGCTGTATGTCAGTGTCCTCAAATAGTTTTTCTTATAGTACATGTAATTGCAATACAATAGTGCATTCTTATAGTACGTGTAATTATAGTTACTATCAAAAGAGACATCAAACAGCTATGGTATAGATTGAAAACCATTCAGATAAACGTATTATAAGCAAATTATATGTTTTCACTGAGTCACACACTTGTTAAGGTCACATAAAGCCACATTTATGCATTTACACAATACAAACACAACTACTGACACGTGTGTAACAATGGATTTTATTTTCCACAGGTTAGAAAATGTATACATTATTTCAGAGGCATCTCAGGCAATTTTGTAATCCATAATTCAAACATCAATAATTCATTTTAGACATTATAAATAAATGAGTTACAAATCTGTACTAGCCCAACAGTGAGATCAGACAGTACTTATAAATACTAATGGTAAATACTTGCATAGTTTTCCATGGCATTTTTGAAACGTAATCTCCGATCATTTGCATAATAAACCTTCAAGTACCTCGGACATGTAGCACAGATAAAACTGTCTATGTTGGTGTCTCGCGCTCCCCCATTGGCCGTTGGACTGTCCTCGTTTCTGTCCTGCACCCTCATTGGATACTGAACTTCTCACTTTTGTGTCTTCTGCTCTCACTGGCCGTCGGAACTAGGCCTGTCATGATAATTACTATATCAACTTCAATAGGTGATACATGGAAGCAAACACTTTGGGGAGGTCAGTATTTATCATGGGTATTTCTTCTTTGAACTACTAGGAAAAGTTTGGTTATTTTGAGCTGTAAAAGGTTGGATTATGAACGTCTATGACCCATTGTAGACGCAAACTAACTACTTAAAGGGGAACTCCGACACATTACTAGAAGTGGTGCAATTCTGTCAGAAGCCAAAAAACGGCACAGAACAGTGTTGCCTCGGCAGAGATCTCACTGTGGCAGTGAATCTGTCAAGGCAACAAACTAGTGTAGTGATGGGGGCAAGTTCTTAACTTCCACCTAAAACACTAATTTGCTTCACACTGAAGAATCTTAACACCACTTTAACCCATTTTACAACAGCCACGAGTCTAACAAACAAAGACGCTCTGCCTGGTTCACTCATTAGTGTCTGGAAACGTTAGAAAACAACTTTATAAGCAGCCTTAGCATTAGCTTGTTGATTTCCCACTGCACATGGGAAAGCTCAAAAGACTCGATCGCCAATGTTGTTTCTAATCCCATTTATTTACAAGTGAATTATTTTTTTGAAAAAGGTTTAAAAAAATACACTACCGAACCATTTTCTTTGGAACCGCATGACGCCGCTGGAGTCGGCGATCAAGTCTTTTGGGCTTTCGCATGTGCAGTGGGAAATCGACAAAGGTAATGCTCAGTGTGCTTATAAAGTTGTTTTCTAACGTTTCCAGACAGTAATGAGTGAACCAGGCAGAGCGTTTTGTTTGTTAGACTCGTGGCTGTTTTACGATAGGTTAGAAAGTGGTGTTAAGCCTTTTCTGTGCAAATTGGTGTTTTATGTGGAAGTTAAGAACTTGCCCCCATCACTACACTAGTTTGTTGCCTTGACAGACTCACTGCCACAGTGAGATCTCCACCGAGGAAACACTGATCTGTGCTGTTTTTTGGCTTCTGACAGAATTCCACCACCTCTAGCAACGGACTTTAGCTTCAAATGTGCCCCCTTTAAGTGTAGCATCCGGTTATTTTGCTGTTATATTGTACAGATTTAATACTTTTTTTAAAGATAAATCTGCTTTATAGTTAAGTTGCAATATTATCGTTTATCGTTTATATTCACTTCAGCAGTATATCGTACTCCCAAATTTGTTATTGCTTTCGTTGGCCGTCGGAACTGTCCATGTCTGTGTCCTGCGCTCTCATTGGTTGCTTGCCTGTTCAAAGTGCTGTAGCGCCTGCTTGTACCAGTCAGGAGCTTCTGGGCCGTTCTTTCCCGACGGCTCGTGGTCATAACCGTAGGCGACCGTCAGCTCCTCGTCTTTGTGCACTGGCCTCAGGGTTCGGATGCACTTGATGGGCCCAAAACGAGGGTGGACGTACCTGTGTGCACAGAAACACACCAGTTTTGTTTTCAGACTGGAACGAAACACCAAATGAACTTTTCTGCTTCCGTTCCAAGTCCTTATTTTGGTCATTTTAGCGCAAAAGTTTGAAGTGTGGATACCTGACACCTCCTTCGTTCTCGTTTTCACTGACCTCTGAGAGCTACGTCATGAGGTCGACTGTGAGGACCAAGGAGGAGGAAGGAGCAGTGAGGAGAAGGAGCTAACGCTGCTTTAGCTAGATCTGAATCCTCCTAACCAGCGCCGGGAACTACAGCTGTTCAGAAAAAAACTACAACTCCCAGAAAGCATAAGTTTAAAAACTACAACAAGCGTACTATCCTCCACTCAATATTAGACAAAGATAACTCACAAATAAACACAAAATGTGGTTTTAAGTGCCGATTTTATATATTAGAGGAAAAAAAGAGGATTAGGATTAGGAGAAAAAAGCCATTACTTCTTAGCTCCTGAATTTCTTTGGATCGAGGCATGAAGTCTTGGGTTCAATATGTCCGACTTCACCTTGTCTGACAGGTTCTTTTTAAGCGATCTCTTGGTTTGAAAGGTCTGGCAGTGTCAGGCCTGAATAATAATAATAATAATAATAATAATAATAATAATAATAATAATAACATGATTAATCACAGTTACTTCGTCATTTAACAAGGGGGTCATCACTATTTCACACAGGATCATGTAGCTTTGGGTAGCATTTTTTCTCTTAACAAATATAATCATCATAGAAAAACTGTTTTTTTGTTATCTTTGTTGAATATTTAAATTTGTTTGATGATCTGAAAGAGTTAAGTGTGACAAAAAAGTAAGAAACCAGGAAGAGGGCAAATACTTTTCCGCTGCACTGTGTATAAAGTGTTGTGTGACTGAAGCCTCCAGTTTTTGCACGGGAGCAGTGAACACGTTTATGGAGGTGGTACGTACGGGTCGTATTTGCAGTTGGGGCTGAAGGAGTGGTTGGCCTTGTGTCCCAGAGTGGCGCAGTATGTGTGGGTCTGGTCCCACGGCTGAGGGACGTCGATCACGGTGTCCTCGTCCAGAGAGATGGTGTTTCCATTCAGAGCCCAGTCACGACTGTCCACCTGCAACACACGGCTCTTCAGTTTTAGACGAATTTCATTTTTTATTTTATATTATGTTTTTAAACTTGTGCTGTGTCTTCTTTTTTATATTAAATGTTATGTTTGAACCATAAAACCTCTTCTTACAGTTCTCTTGACTTTACAGTGAGTCGATTATGCTCAGTAACTATTAAACAATTAACAAATAACAAATAAAGTTAATTATTAAAAGGTACAGTATGTAACTTTCTGGAGGTGGCACCGATGGATGTCTGGTGTCTGGTTTTATACGATGGAACCATGTCACACTACACGACGTGAGGTTGAAGTGGTAGGGCAGCTGGTACGTCGCTTGGCCTGGGCCCGACACGCCTTTCTCTCCCTGGTCTCCACTCATTTTGTGCCTTCCATTCCTTTAATCCAAATCTGTGAACGTTGATCCCAGATTTTCCCTGATTTTCCTCGCCTCGTTTCGGTTGGTGTATTGGACACTAGAGGTCGCTAACGGCCTACCCTTGCTTTGTAATCACTACTTTTTTATTGCGTAAGTGTGCTTATTAATTAAAAGGGTCACCTGTTAAATAATTCCTTCCTTTCGTCCCTAGGAACAGTTTGTAACAGCAGCACACATGCACTCACATGTCTGCATCTTGTATTTTGTTGACGAAAATGATAAACAAACATGTGTCAGGAATTATGTGTTGTTATAGTATTGTGGCTGGTCATTTCTACTACACAGTGAGGCCTGCTGGTGCTCATTTTGGTCTGGGTCATACAATTCTGTTCTAGGAAAGGAAATAGGAATGTTAGAGGAAAAGTCCCTGTAGTTGTACCAGTTTAACTCAGGCTTCTTTTGTAAAAGCAAGTACTGTATTTTTCGGACTATAATTTTCTATATTTTTCATGGTTTGGGTGGTTCTTGCGACTTATACTCAGGTGTGACTTATTTATTACATTTATACATTTTTCACACTGACAGCCCATAGACCAAATATATGAATCATGTATATGAATCAAAAATGAAAAAACAACTCAGTTTTTTCATTTTGGTTTTAGAGACAAATAATAAAGAAAAGAGTTGTTTTTTCATTTTCTTATTTTTGCTTCTATATTGAAAAATGAATGAACGAATGACACATGGTTTATTCTCTATTGGGCTGTTTTTATTACTATAACTTCGATAACTTGCCTTTCAAGAGGAAATGTTGGTTCTTGGTCTCTTTTTTTCTTCTTCATTGTGCATTTTTTGGCTGGTGCAACTTATAGCCCGAAAAATATGGTAGATGAAAGAGCTATGGGCAAATGAGTCAGTTGCAGGTAGCGTCAAAAGTATTAAAACCTTTGACAAGTAATCGATCCTAAAACTAGTATCAAAGGTAAGATACTCAGAACAAAATACTGTAGTGCTTGATCTTTTTTTACAAGTACAAAGGTGTTTTCTGATCACAAACCTACTTGAAGTTGTGTTTTGTTTCCTTCATAACACACAAACCACACATACTTTGCATGCGGGAGAGTAAAGATAACAGAGTCTGTGACCCGTACCTCCGAGTGTGTGATGCGGACTCCGTTGTAAAAGGCCATGACGGTGTTGGCGTCGGCGTCAGTCTTAGCGAACAGACCCTGACCCGCTCCTTCGATCAGAGAGTCGGCCACGTACGTTCTAGAACAACAGAGAAGCACTATTTACAGTCAAGTGCACGTGACAGTTTTTCAGTGCCTGTGGTCAGTGTTTATTATAATTTTGCATCAGTGAAAGTGGCAGTTTGGGAGAAGAAAAGTGCAAAAATACAAGTCGTCGCTGTAGCTCTGAGGTCTAAAACAGAATCCGGATAATAGGAGAATAGGCTCTATTCACGCTGACCGGAAGACGTTTGGAAACATGCGGATGACGACTTTCCATGGGTGACGGGACTCTAATCGTGCCTTCAGTGTCACTTACAGGGAGCTGGTTGTAACGGTTGATCTGTCGAACATAGCGAAACCCTACAATGACATCTTTTTTTATTGCTTTAGACAAATTATAATACACAAATGGCCATATTTTTCGGACGATAAGGCGCAATATCAATGAATGGTCTATTTTCATACATAAGGCGCACCGGATGATAAGGCGCACTGTTGATTTTTGAGAAAATGAAAGTAATACAGTCATAGGCAATTTCTAAAAGGAAAAAAGAAAGAATAGAGAATAGAATTTAGATGGAGGAAAACTGGGCCATTTTCTCAGTTTTCCCAGATTTTGTCGGAGTTACTATCGCCAACAGAGACGTCAAGTCGTCATCCGCATGTTTCCAAATGTTACCGACACTGGACATGTGAAAAAACCGTAGATTCAGCTGCAGCATCTTCAAAACCTTCAAAAAAGATTTCTATGCGGGACGTAATCGTATCTTCGATGTCACTTACAGGCAGCTGGTCGTAACTGTTGATCTGCCGAACGCTTCAACGACATCTTTTTTTTTTGCAACACATTTTTAATCCGCAAATTAATAGGAACAGGAACAACAGGAAACAACGAAAGAATACGATGACATCTAGAAGAAGAAAACCGAGCCATTTCCTCAGAGTTACTATCGCTAACTGAGCCCAAAGGAAGTCGTCATCCGCATGTTTCCAAACGTCTTCTGGTTTTGTGACGTAAGCGTGAACAGAGCCCATTCTAACAATTTATGCACACAGAAGACATTTGACAGATTAAACAGATTTTAGTGAAAAGGTGCTCTAAACTGTCATGCACTTTTACATTACATGATATCTTTATTTATTTTTTAAAGTGGGTATTATGCAGAATGCTATTTTGAGCTTTCTACCATGTTATAACATTGTTCCCTCATCAAAAATGTCATCCATGCATGTTTGGGTAATTTAGCGATCTCTCCCGGGCCCTATTTGAACCTCGTGACGGTTAATAGTAAGATTCTGTGCAAATCTCCGCTCCCACACGACAATTCTCCAAAAAACAGGATACAAAAATGTGCACAGCAGTAGTTTCATAAGGGAGGTGATTCTGATTGCATTGTGCTAGTGCTCTGAAGGGGGCGTGACTTAGCTCCGGGAGCAAAGGGAGGGGAGACTCGGTAACATGGTGATCTATATACAGCAGAGGTGTCAAAACTCATTTTGGTCCGGGGGCCACATCCTAAAGGGATCAGAAACTCAAGGCATATTTAGCCCAAAAATAGCAATAAGTCAAAATATTTGTGCAGAGAAACGCAAATCTATTACAGAAATCTTTTTTATCTGATGAACTCTTTCTTTTACAAATTATGATAATATTATGCTAGGTCAGGTAGCTTCCTTTCACAGCAGCATCACTAACCTCTCGGTTCCGGGTGAAAACAGACGGCTGTTTCTTCAGTTGCAGCAATAATTAATTTATCTGCTTTCTTCTCAGTTCTCCGTTCAAGTTACTGTATTTTGTAGTGGTGTTTAAGATTTTATTCCTTGAGCGCCGCCACTTGTTGCGAACACACCAAGCACACAGGTTTCCCATTCACCTCCGTGAACAAATAAGAATTAGTCCATTTTTCTTGGAAAATCCTGCACTCAGCTCCACTTTTCTCATTTTTGGCATTTTGCTGATGAGGGTGGCACGGTCAACAGTCAAAACGATCGTCCTATAAGAGCGTTTGGGAAGAGGCGAATCTTCATTTGTGCTGCTCTGGTGGGAGGCGCCACGCACAGAAGCGCTGGAGATGCGGCTATGCTAAGCAGCGCCGAAAATTACCCTAAAAATCTGAAAAATTTTAATATTTTAATAGAAAATCAGCCGAGGACCAAATTAAAGGTCTTGGAGGGCCACATGTTTGACACCCCTGATATCCAGTATGTTATTTGTAGCAGTTAATATAATACCCCATAGATGTAAAATATCCGCTCTTTAATTTTTTTGTACACCTTGTTCTGTCAGACATATCCATACTCCCATATATATATATATATATATATATATATATATTTTCTTTTTATAAAATAAAACAAACATAAGACTGTGGGAGACATGACGCAGCACACAGGCAGCAGTACCTCTGGCTCTCGTAGGGGTCAGGGAGGAGAGCATGGGTGGCGATGCAGCTGGACGTGGACTTGTCATAAGTGTACACTGCACCTGAAAAAGTGTCAGCCAATAAATATAGATCGTTTTTGCACAGCTCTACCCTGTTAACGCAACCCTGTATAGCTTTAAGTAGTAACCTAATGCTGATTTATCCTTCATCACGAAAACACTGAACATGATGAGCAAGTTCTTCATGTTAAAATGTTGTCTGAGTTCACTATCTACGGTGATTGTAATAGCTTTTTGGGGGAAATTTATTTGATCAAATCAGACACCAGGAACAGACATTTCATCTAGAAGGGCGAGTTATAGTAATAACAACAGAACAGAGCTGAACATGTGTCTGGTTTGTTCACGTCACATATGAACAGTTATTCACAAAACTAGAGCAGAAACAACAGAACAAGTTTACCAAACTCCCCATCTCACCAAATCACTAAATCCACTGAATTCTTCATCCTCAGTGTCACTTCTGAGCAACTCTGCAAACTCCAGCTAAATCCAGCTTTTAGCCACGATTTTAGATTTTTTGTTTTCTTCATTTCAGTTCGAGTTTCCTCCACTTTTCTCTTGTCAAACACAAGTTTCTCTCACTCCAAACTTTCTTTCTGCTGCTCGATTGTTCCTCTCTACCATCGCTCTACAGACGTTCCTGGTGCTCTCCCCAATATATACACTGAGTAATAATGTGTTTAATGCAGCTTTGGCACATTTGTTTATGTTTTATAGAAATGAAATTTAAAGCTGCATGGCTCATTTGCATAAAGTGATAGAAGCTTCTGCATTAGCACCAGCAGCTGTTTTTGTCGGACTAAAGGACCAGATTCAGTGGATTATTCACTGTCTGGACAAAAAAAAAAAATCTCCACCTGGATTTACCTGAGCAAACAGGTCTGAGGTGCTGCAGGTGGTGAAGTGACAGGAGCGTAGATACGGTCTATGTGCAGGAGGAAGCTCATGAGGTGTAGCAGATACTGGTACACAAGCCTAGAGCGCCCTCTTGTGTCCTCAGTGTGAAAATAACCAACACGTGAAATTATATCTTGCTGGTCGAAACGTGTTGTTGACCCTTGATGCAATAAAGGACTTTTAATATATTCAGTCGGTGCCTCGGGTTTGTGCCTTGCCCATGTTTACATTTCCCACTAAGGGCGATTTCTTGTTTAGATCTGAATTTATATATATTTCATATATAAGTCACACGAAACACCCAAACCATGAAAAAAGTGTGATTTATAGTCCGAAAAATACGGTACATAAAATGTAGTAGTAAAAGTAGTAAACATAAAATGAATGAGCGAGTGTGTCCAAACTTAAATACCGTGAATAAATGATCTTAATCTTACTATCTGGAGCGACTTGAAACTGTGGCCTCCCGTTGCTGTTGGAAAGCAGAGCGGCGAGTCGGGCTTGGATGAGCTCTCCGTCCACAAACGTCCCATACAGCGCCGTGTGTCCATCGGGGTAAATGTAGGCCACTGTGTCTCCGCTCATCTCCCCGTCGGCGTTCACCCGCCCGAACAGACAGCCCCCGTCCTGCAACCAGCACACAGCAACTAGGGATGTAACGACGTCAAAATCCCACGACATGCATCTCACAGCTCGACATTTATTAGCATATTCTGTGGAGGGGAACAAAACCTGTGAATAAGCTGCTTTTTAAAGCCTTGGAAAAGCCTTGAAAAGCTTTTGGTACTGTCAGAAAACGAAGAATTAGCAATGAAAAGTGCTTAATAACAGCTATTTCTTCATGTAGTCTGCACTGATAACACCAAAGACATGGCAAGGGAAGTTTATTTGTATAGCACAATTCAGACAAAGTCATTAAAAGTGCTTTACAGACTAAGAAAGACATTAAAATCACAAAGAAAGACATTGGAATCACCATAACTATTATTTTAAGCAAAGAGACTTGTATTTTGGTATATTGTGATAGCCAATGATATTATTGTGAGACTTTTGACGATATGATATTATGATATTTCAGTTATTTTTGCATCCCTAACAGCTACCAATGGTTATATTACAGGGAGGCCAAGGCGAACAGAAGCAAAATAAAGCTCAGCTGACTCTACAGAGTAAATCGAGACAGATTAAACAGGAATGAAACTAAACAAAAACAGGACAGAACTTTAACTTTAAAGGAAGGTGGACTACAGGACTACGTTTATACCGTACTTCATACTGATGTACTCACCTTTATGTAACAAATAAGCCAAAGTTTCTGTCATATAATATAATCTTTGCACTGTGATACTGTATTTATATTATGAGATTTGCTTTTTACTTACTGTACATAGACATTTATATAATAATTATGCTTTATTTAACACCAGTCTCTTGGATCTTGCTGTTTATTACCATTTTTATATTTGTTTTACTCTTTGTTATTGTAATAAAATGTGGAATGTCCAAGTAATTTCCCTTGAGGGTCAATAAAGTCTAAGCCTAAGTTGAAGAGGGTGAAAAGTGCAGGGCTCACAGAGTAGTAGATGGAGCAGTCCCCACAGCGGCTGTTGTCTCTGTACTGTCCCCTGAAGGAGAGGCGTCCGTCACAGTCGAACTCCTGGGCGGGACCGTTCAGCTCTCCGTCCACATACGTCCCACAGAGGACAGCCCCGTCCTCATACGTGTACACGCCCTGTCCCTGCAGCGCGTCCTCCACATAGTGTCCCTCCAGAGTGCTGTTCACAACACACGGGCTGATCATTACCTCGTCTCGGGAATGATCAAATTACTGCTGCGCGCGACCAATACATGCCAAGTTGTTGTTTTTTTTACTTTCAGTTTAATGTAAATGAGGTAGACTTGTTTTCCTTCCTGCGAATGATCTGTAGATATCTGTAAATAATCTGAGTTACATTTTCTGTCATAAAATCAAAATATAATTAATCAAACCAATCACGTAAGAGTTGCTATGTGAGTGATCTGAATCCTCTCCGACTGTTCACACCTGAGCAGGTTTTGTACTAATGTGGCCTGACTCTCACCAGATTGAGTTCTACACATTAAATCAATCAATCTGGAGCTCCATAATGCACAGGTTTAGCGCCACAACAAGGAACAAGCTGAGGAAAGAGAAAAGCGCAGACATCTTCCCTGTCCACAAACACACGAAAGCTTCTTCACCCAAAATCTTCAGCACATTTTTCATACAACAACATAGTCTGTATTTTCAGTAAAATAGGCTGAACTATGCATGTTGGCAACGCCATGTTTGTTTTGGTTTGTTTAGGTGCTTTTATAAAAGGAATACGTATATGGACATCTCCAGTGCAAGGCAAGTACAGTGAACATAGAAAGTGAAACAAAGCCTGCACACTTACTCCTAAACTGCACACTTACTCCTAAACTGCACACTTACTCCTAAACTGCACACTTACTCCTAAACTGCACACTTACTCCTAAACTGCACACTTACTCCTAAACTGCACACTTACTTACTCCTAAACTGCACACTTACTCCTAAACTGCACACTTACTGATAAACTGCACACACACTTACTCCTAAACTGCACACTTACTCCTAAACTGCACACTTACTCCTAAACTGCACACTTACTTACTCCTAAACTGCACACTTACTCCTAAACTGCACACTTACTCCTAAACTGAACACTTACTCCTAAACTGCACACTTACTCCTAAACTGCACACACACTTACTCCTAAACTGCACACTTACTCCTAAACTGCACACTTACTCCTAAACTGCACACTTACTCCTAAACTGCACACTTACTCCTAAACTGCACACACACTTACTCCTAAACTGCACACTTACTTACTCCTAAACTGCACACACACTTACTCCTAAACTGCACACTTACTTACTCCTAAACTGCACACACACTTACTCCTAAACTGCACACTTACTCCTAAACTGCACACACACTTACTCCTAAACTGCACACTTACTCCTAAACTGCACACTTACTTACTCCTAAACTGCACACTTACTCCTAAACTGCACACACACTTACTCCTAAACTGCACACACACTTACTCCCAAACTGCACACTTACTCCTAAACTGCACACACACTTACTCCTAAACTGCACACTTACTCCTAAACTGAACACTTACTCCTAAACTGCACACTTACTCCTAAACTGCACACACACTTACTCCTAAACTGCACACTTACTCCTAAACTGCACACTTACTTACTCCTAAACTGCACACTTACTCCTAAACTGCACACACACTTACTCCTAAACTGCACACTTACTCCTAAACTGCACACTTACTCCTAAACTGCACACTTACTCCTAAACTGCACACTTACTCCTAAACTGCACACTTACTTACTCCTAAACTGCACACTTACTCCTAAACTGCACACACACTTACTCCTAAACTGCACACACACTTACTCCCAAACTGCAGACTTATTGAAAATGCTGACCTCTAGTGGCCTGAATCAGGAATATGAAATTAAACATTTCCTACAATGTTTTATTTATTTCAGATGTAATGTCCGATGATAACATAACAGACTTGTGGACATCTCCTGTGGTTCACTTTTGGACCAATCAGTGGGCAGAGGGTTTATCTGGCAAACAGAGAGAACCATGACCTGACAAAGATCCACTTATCCAACGTTGAACTGAATTGAATTGATTAAATGCAGGGAGTAAGTGTGCAGGCTTTGTCTCGTTTAAGAACTTTGCCTTTGTCTTCCTCACAGTGATTGATGCACCAACCCAGCTGCCGGGACATACTGCTCCAGATTTTTACTGAGCAGAAGAATACGGGTCAACTTTAAACCAGGGGAAAGCCAAGATGTTACAGACAGTTAGAGTGTGCTTCTAAAGCAGAGACTAGGGATGGGCGTGATTAGTCGATTAATCGATAACTGATCATTAAGAATTTCCTGTTCACGATCACGTTCATTTTAATCGACAAACTGAATGTAGGTGTCTGTGTGTAATGTAGCGTGAGGAGTCGAGGCTGCGTCTCACAGCACAAATACCGGAGCTGTGGCTCCACAGTCCCACGTCTCGGCTCTGGTTCCTTGGAGATCCCTATATCCCTCAGAGTGCGTTTACCTGCACATCAGTGTCCCGGGTATGATCTTTTTTTTTTATCCCGGTTCCGCATGTATACGCAGTATCTCCAACGCAGCATATGCACAGAACAGACTCACCAGCCTCATCACATCCTCTGTCACAGAAAAACACTCATATTCCAGTTGTGTCCTTTAGTCCAACTGAAGCTGAACCACATCAGCACAAGGAAAGAGCTGCTTTTTTTGTTTTCTGTTTATGCAAATGAGCCATGCGGTTTTAAGATTTGTTTATGTAAGACATAAACAAATGTTTAAAGCTGTATTAAACACATTCTAATCTCACACTGATGTGGCTCTGTAGAGGTTATGGTTTATATGTTGTAAAGTTATGCAGATTAGTAATAGTAATAATTGTGATGATAATTTTAATATAAAATGTTAATGATTAATCGAAAATCGATCGTTACTTTTCCCGACAATCGATAATTTGCTGGAGGACACTTGGATAACACCAGGAAATCTTACAGATCAAGTATGTGAACAATGAGCCTTTATCCTGTACCTTCCATCAAAGAAGTGGAACTTCCCCTTGCCGTTCTTCTCTCCGTGGGTGAAGTGTCCTTCGAAGCGGTCGCTGGAGGAGTAGGTGACCGTGCAGAAGCCGTGGGGCAGACCATCCTCGTCTACAGGACCTGCACACATCAAACACCACACATTACGGTCAATAAACTACCTTCACGTTGTTACAGCTTAGAGCGTCTTTTAAACAGAGGAGGGTAGTTGAATCCCAGCTCTACCCTGAACGTTCTGTTGTTCTGTCCTGGGGCAAAACACCTCTCTCTCCATCCTCAAACAGGCTAACAAACTTGCTGGATTTTATCATTTAAACCAGCCATAAGTGAAAAAGTGAGCGATTCTTGGTCGATAAAGACATCTCTGTGAACTAGTGGACTGACAAGACAAGAATAGGTGTTGTCGGAGAATAAAATAGGCTGCGTGAGTTGTGTGGTCCTCTGTGTCTTTTATTTATTTTTATTTGATTTATTGCTATTCTATAGTTTTACTCTTACTGGTTTCATTGTTTGAAGATTAATATGAATAAATCTGAGCGGTTATTTTATCAATATATTCTTATTATTGTTATTAGTATGTATTTGTGCAGCACTTTTATGAAACTGTTTATGAAATGAAATAAATAAAGTGAATTGAATAATTTCTATCATACATGTGTGTGATCCCACTGAGATTAACTGACTAAATGTATGTCTTTAATATTTTATACTGTAATAAAGGGATGTTACAATATCCAAATCTCTTGGTACGATATTATCACGATATGCATCTCACGGTAAGATATTTATTGCAATATTTTGGAGAGGCTAATAATATTGTAGAGAGGATCATGTTTTTGCTTTTGTGTGACAAGATTTTGGTGCGAATTATTACAGTAATAATCCCAAGAATTAAGGTAAAGCATCTTTCTTCATGGTGTCTGCATTGAAATGAATCATGGTATGTGTAGTTCCCTATGTTTATTAGCTACTGGTACTATAAAACAATGCATTTAAGCAAAGGAACTTATAATTCGATATATTGTGATAGCCCCCAATATTATTGTGGGACTTTTGACGATACGATATCACCATATTTTAGTTATTGTTACATTCCTACTGTAATATCTACTCTATACAGTGACGACATGTATAAGGTGACCAGACGTCCCTATTTACCTGTTACGGTCCCAGTTTTGTGCCCTATGTCCCCTGTTCCAGCAGATTTATCTAAAACCACTGATTTGTCCCAGTTTTATACAAGAAATGCCGCAGGTGTTTTTTTTGACCAATTTGATCAAAACCAGGAATAAACTAAGATTAAACCAGGACTACATCAGGTCTAAAACAATTTTATTTTTGACTAACCCGATTTCTGTCTGCAGAAAAGAGGAGTATAAATTGTTTCGCCAAAATACAAAAAACTGAGTTCGTGCAGAAGAATTTTAAGTATGATTTAAAATATACTGTTAAAAGCCTACAATTAAAGAGGGGCAGTATTTAACTGATTGACTGAATTTAGTATTGCATTTAATCTTGTATTTTATTAGTATTTAGTAATGTTAAATCATGTATTAGACAGTAATTCAAAGTAACCAAATTCTGTGGAAAACATCTACAGTCTGTGAGAAATTACATGGATATGGTGTATTATTGTTTTTGTTTTGTTTTTTAATATATGTTTAATTAGTCTATTAAACGTGCTGAATTTTGCGTCTGGGCAACATGTGGTTCCGTTGTTTCCAGTCGGACTGAAAACAGCGGGGCTCCTGCGGGGCTCCGCGGCTAGGGCTCCGGGGCTCGGGCGGAGCTGTAGCCGCCTCCGGACGCCTGTGGAGCGGATCCGTGTCAAATCCAGTCCGCGGCTCCCCCTCGCTCCCACGGGGCCTGCGCTTTACAAACTCCCTGATTTGTTTTGTTCCGCGCTCTGGGTGAAAAGCTCCGGGGCCCCTGACGGTAAAAACACGTTAGCGGAGATCACTGACAACCCGCACCGAAGTCAGAGTACCTTCCACGGTCTCCTCCAGCGGCTCCTCGTCGCTGTCCATGCTCCTGCCGCTGCTGCCGGGGCTCCTGCCGCTGCTGATGCCGGGTAGACGCTTCCTGGCGCGGATGGAGCGTCATGAGGAGGGCGGGAGGGAGGTGGGTGAGGCTGACTTACAGAATATATTTGTGTATTTGTAAACCAAACTCACGACTAATTTGTGTCACTCAGGGTTCCCACGGTCATGGAAATCCTGGAAAAGTCATGGGAATTTAGTATCTATAGCGTTCTGTTAAGTCAGGCATGTCCAAACTATGGCCCAGGAGCTAAATGTGGCCCTCAGACCAATTGTTTTGGCCCTCAGGCTTCCAGGTGCGTTGGTCCGTACTACCACAACTAGTACTTTTTACTGCATGGTTTTGAAATCTACCGTGATCGAGCAAATGTAGTGTGCCCTTTTGAGGGTCTAAGCCTGAATAAAAGTCTGGAGGGTCATTCAAACCTGTTATAAATGCACATACCGTATTTTCCGGACTATAAGCCGCTACTTTTTTCCCAGGCTTTGAACCATGCAGCTTTTACAAAGGTGTGGCTGTTCTGTGGATTTTTCTTCCACCGCTAGGGGCGCTCTAACCGGAATTTCAAAAACAAGATAGACGGACAATTAATGCTTAATTAATTAATACGCTACTTTTTATTTAGCAGATATAACACGCACGACAAATTACTAACTGGTAATTATTTTCAAATCCTCACCCCTTCATCATGAAAAGCACACGAAGGAGTTTGTATGATGCAAGTTTTAAGTTGGAGGCATCGATCTTGCTCCAGGAAGGAAACGGCTGTAGAGCCCTGCACCCACGGGACCCACGGGACCAACACAAAACAGTGCGGCGCGGGACCATGGATGTATAATAAGAACATTCTGAAAATTATTGCGGGCGGGAGCACAGCCACACGACGCGGGAGCGGGACTGGAAATTCTGTCCCGTAGACCTCTACCTGCTGCTGCTGTAAGCTCGGCATCAGTTTCAGCGGAGATGATTAAAGTGACTTGTGGTTTCACTGCGCAGGAGAAATGAAGGTTCAATTACCGGTTCTTTTCTGTTTTTGACCTCGTTTTAATCAGCACAGTTGCTGCCGTGTTAAAAGACACTGTTCAGAAAGAATCTGTTCAGGTACATAAATGTACATTTATAGTACAAAATCGTTCTTTATATATATATTTTTTAAATGAGTGGATGCGGCTTATATACAGGTGCCCTCTATAGTCCAGAAAATACGGTAGTTGAATCACTAACTGTTTTGACCACCAGTCTATGACCCTCGATCGGCCCTCACGCTGGTTTGTGATTTAATATGTGGCCCTTGATTAGGGTGACCAGATTTTCAGAATTCAAAACTGGGACACGCCCGGGTTGGGATGTTTAGTGTGAATAAAACTGTGAAGAGAACAATTTAACTGTAATTAATTGTCCATTCATAACTTACTTTGTGGGTCAGGCATAATCTGAGGGACTTCTGATGGTGTATTTTTTATTCCTTATGGTCATTTTCAAGATCAATTTTCTGTATTTTAGCTGAAAAGTGACAATATATTCCCTGCTTTACTTGTTGTTTACCTGTTGTGTATCAGATTGGTCAAAAATAGGGACACCTGGGACATTTCTTGAATAAAACTGGGACAAATCACTGGTTTTGAATAAATCTGCTGGGACAGGGGACACTGGGCTCAAAACTGCGGCTGGAGAATAGAGGGCGCAAGTTATTGTAATAAACCTTAGTGGGGACAAACTGTGACATACAAAAAAAAAAAAAACAGACGTCCCTATTTACCCGACACAGTCCCAGTTTTGAGCCCTGAGTCCCCTGTCCCAGCAGATTTATACAAAACCAGTGATTTGTCCCAGTTTTATACAAGAAATGCCCCAGATGTCCCCATTTTGGACCAGTTTGATCTACAAAAGGACTAAACTAAGACTAAACCAGGACTAAAACAGGACTATCACAGTTTTTGTCTAATCTGATCCCCACCAACAGTAAAGAGGAGCATAAATTGTCATTTGTTTCGCCAAAATCCACAAGTCCGTGTTTGCGAATGACCACAAAGCAAAACAAATGCAGCGACAGAAGCCCCTCAGGTCATGACTGACAGGAGAATCCACAATCTTCCATCTCTTTTCATTATTTTATTTATACCAACCATCCCAACCCGAGTGTGTCCCAGTTTTGAATTTCACATAGGGTGACCAGATTTTCAATTTCAAGTTGCTGTGCACAGTTTTGTATCATGTTTGTGTATATTTATGGAGAATTATCGCGTGGCCGACCCAAATATGCATGGACGTGTTGACCCTCTTCAGACCGGCGTGAAGTCGCCCCCGTCAAACGCAAACCTACACAAAAACTATGTTAATCGTTTGTAATTCGTTTGTGCTGCAAAAAGTTTTGTTTGTGCTTCTTTAGTTTTGGAGAAATTAATTATTCTTTTATAGATCAAATTGGGGTCAGCCAGTCCCTCAGGAAGCTTAAAAATGCTCTAAAACGTCCAAAATGGAGTCAATCGTTTGTGAGGAAAAAAGTTTCGTTTGTGCGATTCTGGTTCTTAAAATATTTGCAGTTTTATTTTCGGCCGATGACGTCGTCCAGCCCCTCAAAATGTTAAATAAAGCTCCAAACAGGCAAAAAATTATAGAAAACAGTTGTGCTGTTTTGTGCTGTGACAATTTTCATTTGTGTGAGTTTATTTCTAAAATTATTCATTATTATTTCTGCGGTAATTATAGGACGTCATTTCCGCTCAGCTGACAGTGGCGACTTTAGCAAAACTAGTGAAGAGAAACAATCTCAGTCTGTGGAAAAGTCTGTATTATTCTATAAAATATGAATCAAAAGCAAATAACTAAAGACTGATACAGACTTTTCCGCAGCCATTTTCTTAATACAGCTCGTCATCATGATACGAATGTATTAATGTGACAATGTCCAGTCAAACTGTGTGAAATCTGAATTCCGGCTTGGACATGAGTCACGCCAAACATCACTCATTTTTCATTTTGGTCCTTATGCAGTTTATGGCCCCTGTAGCAGCCTTGATAGGGGCCCCGTATTGAGGCGCCGTGAAGCCGATGAGGGCGCTCCCCAGTCCTGCTAGTGTGTGAAGGACGTGTGCCCGCGTAGATCCACGGCCCGTCACACATATCGGCCAAAATCTTGCCGATATGGGCCGATATTCCACGTGGACAGTTCTTAGTGCAGACTTGTGATCTGAGAGGAGCCTGTGTGAGGCTGAGTGTTGAAATGTGTCGTTTTGAAGCTCGTTTTGGTTCTTTCTCGTTGGTTAGCGATTAGCTGCTGTAGCTCGCACACATAAACAGGCTGTTTGCTCTTGTGTTACCGACTGTAAAGTGACTATAGTGGCCGTATATATGTTACTGGACACACACTGATATGGAAATGAGCTGTGAACAGAAGTGTGAATTATCGGCATTTAGCAGATCATTAATTACTGTGGCGCACATGCATTTACCGCTAAAAGCTAATAGTGGTACTTTACTTAGAACACTTTCTTTACTGGCTAGAAATACAAAAAAAGCCATTAGGCCGAACTACTGTCTTTAAATATGACTTAAAGAGGCAGAAGAACAATAAATGTCGCCTAAATAAACCCAACTGAAAATCCAATAGAGCCAAACCTGAGTTTTATAAACAATTGAAAATTTACAGTGAATTTTTCCGTCTCTAAACATATCGACGATTCCACTGGCAGCTCCAACTCCCATTTTATCGGCTGCAACAAAATCCATATCGGTCGGGCCCTCGTTAGGACAACATGGTATAAATTACAGCGTGAAGGGTCTTTGTATTAACCCAACATAATGATTTTGTTTGCATTTACAGATGAACAGATCGCTTCACTTCTCTGCAAATTACAGAAGATGAAGGAGCCGCCAGAGCCAGAAAAACAAACCTGACATATATACGACATATTTCAGTCCATCTCAGGTAAAAGAATAAATGACTGTATAATGTGTGTTTCTTATAAATGACTTCCCCACCTGAGTAAACCTGCGTGCCATCCCACTCATATCTTTACAAACTCTAAGAATGTTAAATACCATCTTGACACGTTATACACCAGACGTCTCCAACCTTTTTCCTCCAATGAGCTACTTTTACAAAACCAAAATGCCGGAGAGCGACTTTAGCAGCCGCAGGAAACAGACGATTATAAGAAGAGGGCAAAGCTTTGGGTGCAGTTAGATGCTGATAAAACACAAACCACTGTCCATTTATTAGTGCACAAAGTTTCAAAATGATACATACATGATCCAGATTTACAAAATAAAAAACTGGGACATCCTGTTTTATTGATCCAGAACATTTAGGATGAAACTCTTCACAGATCACATCTAATGGCAGCTGGTGTTTGAAGAGCTCAGCTCAGAGCTCCAGGGTTTGCTCCACACTGACACACTTCACACAGTGTTGTACAGTAAGAACTGGAATCATTCATTCTGAACCGAATCTGTGCTGACAACAAATATGAAACCTTTATGTGTCCATTTTATATTGTGACTGAGCTCATATTTACAGACAGTTCTTCAGTGGAAGGAGGAAGTTTAGATGACACAGAGTTTTCTTTGGATAAAATGCAGCGTTTGTGTTTGTGTCTCTGGCTGTCAGGATGCTGCACACGACACTAAACATCTTCAGAGTCAGAACCTGCGGAGAAACAGAAATGATTCAATTCAACCTGTTCACACCAGGACTAAAACAGGACTAAACCAGGACTAAACCAGGACTAAATCTGGACTAAACCAGGACTAAAGCAGGACTAAAGCAGGACTAAACCTGGACTAAACCAGCACTAAAACAGCACTATACCAGGACTAAACCTGGACTAAACCAGGACTAAACCTGGACTAAACTAGAACTAAACCAGCACTAAACCAGGACTAAAGCAGGACTAAACCTGGACTAAACCAGGACTAAAGCAGGACTAAACCTGGACTAAAACAGCACTAAAACAGCACTATACCAGGACTAAACCTGGACTAAACCAGGACTAAAGCAGCACTAAACCAGGACTAAAACAGCACTATACCAGGACTAAACCAGGACTAAAGCAGCACTAAACCAGGACTAAACCTGGACTAAACCAGGACTCTGTTCCACCTTGTGATGTCATGTGGTGATGGAGGAAGTGCTCCACCGTGTTTTTAAACTCCACACCCTTTCACTAGAATCGCTTCAACCTACAACAACGATGCATCTCCTGTTAAGGCTCATGTAGACTGTGCATGGCTCATAAAATCAACCAATAAAACGTCCAACAGAATCTGAAACAGAGCACTTTGAGCTCATTCACAGACACACGAGCAGTGAATTCTCCTTGTTTTTTCTGTGCTACAGCTCTGTTCTCATGTGCTAAAGGACTTTGGCCCAAACTCTGTCACACACAATATAGAAACTCAAACACAACAGAAAAAACTACAATTTGTGGCCCTAAAATCCAACACCAAAGGATTTCACTGGTGAGTCCAACAGGGAGAAGGTGTCAGCAGTGAGTCCAGACTGTGTGAATATAGAGACTACACACACATATACACACTGTGACATGTGCACATGTCTTTTCAAGAGTACAGGACATATGACAGGACAAAAGTACTGGTGATGGATTTACTATTCCAACACCATTACATTTACTTCAGTAGAAATATTTGGGATCAAATACTGCAAAATGTCCTTTGCAGTTTCCTGCTCTGCCACATGAATGAAAGAGCACAGAAAACACATGAGCATCTCTCAGTCTGAGGTTAAAGTGGTTGGGTGCTTAGGATTTTGTGGGAGCTGTTTTGCAAATGTCCCCTCACCCTAACCCTTGTTTGATTCTCCAGAACACAGACGTCACACGCAGCAGAAGCAGCGCTCATGCACTGTTTCACATTCAGAGAGGAGACTACGGTGGCCCTCATAGTCTAAACTTCTCTCCCATAGTCTAAAAACACCTGGACTTTACACTGGCAGCACAACATCACACTTTGTTGCCCATTGTCTCATTCTAAACATTTAAAGGAAGTGGACGGGGCCAAAAGGACTTCTTTAAGGTGAAATAGAGGCAGTAAAGCTCATTTAGACTCCACTCATTGTAGAAGATGAAATGATTCCAGTGGAAATGATTAGTGCCGCCACAGTGTCCCCAGAATCTAGAGAAACACTGGGATGTGTTTGCTCATCTGACATCTCTTCTTTGTGTTCAGCATAAACAGAGTTGATCAGATCAGTGCAGTCCTCAGATCTGTAATGTGCTTTTACTGTGTGACAAAAACACAACTGTGTGTGGCCCAGATTCAACAAACACATGAAGAGTCTGAGAGTTTGGACGGGAAAACTGGCTTTAGGACGACTGATCAGTTTCACTGTTAAAGTGCATTTAGCTGGGATCATCTTCAGTTTAGGAAAACTCGAACTCTGTTTGGAGTTCTGTGTGAGGTGTTTAGTAAATGTCAGTGTTCAATAGAGAAGTGTGTCAAAGTGAATCAAAAAACTGTAAGGAGCCGCTCCATGAGTCCGTTTGAGGACAGAAGGAAATGTGTGCGACTGCTCCAGGCTCAAAACAGCCCCATAAAGTCACTACTCACCTCAGTGTCTCCAGTCGACAGTGACGACTCTGTTTAAGCTCCAGCAGCTCCTCCACATCTGACTCACTCAGACTGTTACCAAACAGATGCAGTTCTGTGAGATGTGAGGGGTTGGACTTCAGAGCTGAGGCCAGAGAGGAACAGCTCCTCTTTGACAAACCACAGAACCACAATCTGAATAAAGAAAACATGATGTGTTCAAGTCCAGACAAATATAAACTGTGTTTACAGAGACTTTGTGAAGGATCAAATAAATCCAGGATAATATTCATACTAAAAAGATGAAAAGCCTGAGAACTGTTCTAAACGTGGTCACATATTTCCTGGTCCATTTACATCAACAGTTCGTCCCATCATGAGTTTGTCAGAGCATCATTTAAGGAGACTGTAAATATTGATACTGAAGTCCAAATGTTCCAGAACAATTCTCCCCGTTGAGCCCGGAGTCATTCTTGGACCAGTCCTTTTGACTTCTACTCCAGGAATCATTTACAAGTAACAGTGCTCTGACTTCAAGAGGACGGAGGGTTCACTCCCTTTCTCGTCTCCATGGAAATGTTATTCAACTGTTCATTAAACTTATCTATCGCCATGGAGACGAGCAGGGCACAAGCCAGGTGTGGTCAAATTGTAACGAATATTTTCTTGTTGAACCGAGTTTTAATGCATGTAATGAGACCGATTTACCTGCATCATCAGGAACAATGAAGAATATTTAGATGTAAATGAGTTCTTTCTAAACTGTAAGTGAAACCAGTGTTTTATTTTGTCAGTGTTCTGCAAGCACAGGTGGGAAGTTCTCACTTAGATTTACTTGTGTTTCCTTTTATAGGATTTTCTTTTGTTTCCTAATCATCTTATTGAGCCAAACATTGACTTCTCCTTGAGTAATATTTGTATTAAAGTCACAGTGCTCTTTCTTAGCTCAGAGTTTGGATTCCTCTTCTCACTGTTCCATGTTTAGAAGTGACTAAAGTTTGATGTTGACAATATGAAATGATTTGTAAAGATGTTTCTTGCCCCTTCAGATATGATGAAGTGTTTGTAATATTTATGGTCTGTTTTGGAAATAGCAGAATAAACACTTTTGTCTGTGACATTCACTTCCAATTATAAATCTACATTTATCTCCAGACAATTCCTCTGTTACACTGACTGAAGAGCAGGAGTTTCCTCAAATATCTTCACTCTTACGCCAGTCATTTATGGACCACCACTTTTTTACTTCTACTTGAGTAATGTCATCTAAAGGTAACAGTACTTTTACTCGAGTACAGTCATCTGCTACTCTACCATCTCTGAGTCCAAGTCCAGAGTAAATACTAGAGCTTATTATGGCCGAGCTCTTTAGTGAAAGCTCTGAAACACGACACAAGTAAGAGACAGAACTGACCTGAGAGTCTCCAGTCGACAGTCTGGACTCTGCAGAAAACCACACAGATGAGACACTCCTGAATCACACAGGTTTGAGTTAAGGCCCAGGTCCAGTTCTGTGAGATGTGAGGGGTTGGACTTCAGAGCTGAGGCCAGAGAGGAACAGCTCATCTCTGACAAACCACAGCTCCACAATCTGAATAAAGAAAACATGATGATCAAAGATGATCCCTTCTAATACTTTCAGAAAGTGGGAGGACAAAGTGGATTGGCCTTTACCATGGGAGTGGAGATTTCACTGAATTTACACAACCAATGTTGATGTGCAAAACAGAGAATTGTGTTTTAGAGAAAACCAGATTGACGACATTACACTGGGAGAATTCTATCCCAAAGTTTTTTCTGCTACTTTAAACATTTGAACATTTTCAGCCTCTGTGTAAATCAGGAGTTTTGGACCAGTGCACTACATCGTTGCTGATGACACTTATGGAAGTCCCTGTTGTGATGTCATGATCTCCAATCAGGAAGTCACATTTTAAAGGTCAAAAAATGGCCCTACTGGGAGGGGAGTCCCATGAGAACCTTCTGAACAAACTTGAATGTGCCTAAAACGTGTCAAATCTTCACATAATGATAAGTGTCTTTAGTAACATGAGGACTCCAACCTGCACTATGCACTTCAACTTTCTTTCACTTTTTTCTGCCCAACTGTACAGTGTAAAAACACTTCAAGTGCAGATGATACTTTATTCAGAACTACTGCAAGTGACTTTGGCCTTTGTTTACTTTGGTGTTGCTTTGGAACTGTTAAGTAGAACTACACACTTGTGTCACTTCTGTTTTCTACAGTTTAGAGCCATGATCCATTCACATTTGTGTCTGCACTTTTGTTCAAAACAAAGTCAAATGATCCAGTGTGAAATGACTAAGAATAAAGGACAAACTGTAAGAAACAGATTGTATGAATCTATTACAATTACACTGATTTAATTCAGGATTTTAAACTGTCCCATAAATGTTAATGAAAACTTAAATGGATCAAATTCACTTTTCAGTATTTGAGGTAACAAATATTTTCTTGTTGAACCCATTTTTAATGCATGTCGACTTTTTAAATGAGACCGATTTACCTGCATCATCAGGAACAATGAAGAATATTTAGATGTAAATGAGTTCTTTCTAAACTGTAAGTGAAACCAGTGTTTTATTTTGTCAGTGTTCTACAAGCACAGGTGGGTAGTTCTCACTTAGATTTACTTGTGTTTCCTTTTATAGGATTTTCTTTTGTTTCCTAATCATCTTATTGAGCCAAACATTGACTTCTCCTTGAGTAATATTTGTATTAAAGTCACAGTGCTCTTTCTTAGCTCAGAGTTTGGATTCCTCTTCTCACTGTTCCATGTTTAGAAGTGACTAAAGTTTGATGTTGACAATATGAAATGATTTGTAAAGATGTTTCTTGCCCCTTCAGATATGATGAAGTGTTTGTAATATTTATGGTCTGTTTTGGAAATAGCAGAATAAACACTTTTGTCTGTGACATTCACTTCCAATTATAAATCTACATTTATCTGCAGACAATTCCTCTGTTACACTGACTGAAGAGCAGGAGTTTCCTCAAATATCTTCACTCTTACTCCAGTCATTTTTGGACCACCACTTTTTTACTTCTACTTGAGTAATGTCATCTAAAAGTAACAGTACTTTTACTTGAGTACAATCATCTGCTACTCTACCATCTCTGAGTCCAAGTCCAGAGTAAATACTAGAGCTTATTATGGCCGAGCTCTTTAGTGAAAGCTCTGAAACACGACACAAGTAAGAGACAGAACTGACCCGAGAGTCTCCAGTCGACAGTCTGGACTCTGCAGAAAACCACACAGACGAGACACTCCTGAATCACACAGGTTTGGGTTATAGTCGAGGTTCAGATGTGTGAGATGTGAGGGGTTGGACTTCAGAGCTGAGGCCAGAGAGGAACAGCTCATCTCTGACAAACCACAGAGCTCCAATCTGAATAAAGAAAACATGATGTGGTTATACATCTTATATGACACTTTTTCTCCAGTGTTAACACACTATTTGTCATTCACTGCACCAAGTCCCCACAGCTTCAACTCATTTGTCCAAAACATGACTTTAGTTCAGCCCTTGAACACATGTGAATAAAGAACACATGATGTGCTTCACGTCCATAGAAATATAGATGCTGCTTATAGAGACACTGAAGAATCAAATAAAGACATGATAATAAAGCATGAATAATAATACAAACATATGAAAAGCATCACTGAACATGGAGTCCAGTCTTTTGGGGTTTAGCGTTTAATACATGTTTACTTGAGTTTATTGGGCCTGATCATATTATGTGCACGAGCAAAATGCAAAAGAAAAACAAACATTGTCCCATGAAAATGGATCAAATCCTTCAACTGTGGAAAGGAACATTTTTGACCTTATATGGAAAAGTCTCCATTGTGGTTCCTCAGTTTCTATATTTGTTTCTGTCAGTTTAATAAATCAAGTTTAATAAAGCTTTAAACTGCTCCACTCAGAAGCTTTATGTTTGTCCTTAAAAGCATCAGTGGTTCCCGAGCTTTATTTAAATACAGAGGCTACACAAGGATTTTGTTGGATAAAACATTTAGTACGGCAGAAAAACTGTATCCCTTCTTACAACTGATGCCCTCCCACTTTTTATACGCCGACAATTAGATTGGAAATATATGGAGCTTTATAAAAGAATGTCTGCATTCATGGTGCTGCTTCCAATTTGATAAAACTGAAAAAAGAGACGACATTTTACAACAGATCAGATGGTTCAGTTCAAATATTGTAATGGATGGAAAAGCTTAGTTTGTTGTAAAAATGTTTGAAAAGAGCTTTCTTTTTGTAAATGACCAAACCCATGAGAATGGAAAGGTCCTGGAATATGAGGAACTCATCTGTGTTTATGGTGATGTTTGTTCATGTCACAGAATCAAATCATCACAGCACTGGGAAGAAAATGGAAGAAACTCAGACATTTCATGAACTCTGAGTTTGTAAAACATCAACGAAACATAAACATTCACATTGGAGAAAAGGAATCCAAATAAAGCAACAAAGAAATCCATTTGACTGAACAGACAAATGCCTAAAGATGATCCCTTCTAATACTTTCAGAAAGTGGGAGGACAAAGTGGATTGGCCTTTACCATGGGAGTGGAGATTTCACTGAATTTACACAACCAATGTTGATGTGCAAAACAGAGAATTGTGTTTTAGAGAAAACCAGATTGACGACATTACACTGGGAGAATTCTATCCCAAAGTTTTTCTGCTACTTTAAACATTTGAACATTTTCAGCCTCTGTGTAAATCAGGAGTTTTGGACCAGTGCACTACATCGTTGCTGATGACACTTATGGAAGTCCCTGTTGTGATGTCATGATCTCCAATCAGGAAGTCACATTTTAAAGGTAAAAATGGCCCTACTGGGAGGGGAGTCCCATGAGAACTTTCTGAACAAACTTGAATGTGCCTAAAACGTGTCAAATCTTCACATAATGATAAGTGTCTTTAGTAACATGAGGACTCCAACCTGCACTATGCACTTCAACTTTCTTTCACTTTTTCTGCCCAACTGTACAGTGTAAAAACACTTCAAGTGCAGATGATACTTTATTCAGAACTACTGCAAGTGACTTTGGCCTTTGTTTACTTTGGTGTTGCTTTGGAACTGTTAAGTAGAACTACACACTTGTGTCACTTCTGTTTTCTACAGTTTAGAGCCATGATCCATTCACATTTGTGTCTGCACTTTTGTTCAAAACAAAGTCAAATGATCCAGTGTGAAATGACTCAGAATAAAGGACAAACTGTAAGAAACAGATTGTATGAATCTATTACAATTACACTGATTTAATTCAGGATTTTAAACTGTCCCATAAATGTTAATGAAAAGTTAAATGGATCAAATTCACTTTTCAGTATTGAGGTAACAAATATTTTCTTGTTGAACCCATTTTTAATGCATGTCGACTTTTTAAATGAGACCGATTTACCTGCATCATCAGGAACAATGAAGAATATTTAGATGTAAATGAGTTCTTTCTAAACTGTAAGTGAAACCAGTGTTTTATTTTGTCAGTGTTCTACAAGCACAGGTGGGTAGTTCTCACTTAGATTTACTTGTGTTTCCTTTTATAGGATTTTCTTTTGTTTCCTAATCATCTTATTGAGCCAAACATTGACTTCTCCTTGAGTAATATTTGTATTAAAGTCACAGTGCTCTTTCTTAGCTCAGAGTTTGGATTCCTCTTCTCACTGTTCCATGTTTAGAAGTGACTAAAGTTTGATGTTGACAATATGAAATGATTTGTAAAGATGTTTCTTGCCCCTTCAGATATGATGAAGTGTTTGTAATATTTATGGTCTGTTTTGGAAATAGCAGAATAAACACTTTTGTCTGTGACATTCACTTCCAATTATAAATCTACATTTATCTCCAGACAATTCCTCTGTTACACTGACTGAAGAGCAGGAGTTTCCTCAAATATCTTCACTCTTACTCCAGTCATTTTTGGACCACCACTTTTTTACTTCTACTTGAGTAATGTCATCTAAAAGTAACAGTACTTTTACTCGAGTACAATCATCTGCTACTCTACCATCTCTGAGTCCAAGTCCAGAGTAAATACTAGAGCTTATTATGGCCGAGCTCTTTAGTGAAAGCTCTGAAACACGACACAAGTAAGAGACAGAACTGACCTGAGAGTCTCCAGTCGACAGTCTGGACTCTGCAGAAAACCACACAGATGAGACACTCCTGAATCACACAGGTTTGGGTTACGGCCCAGGTTCAGTTCTGTGAGATGTGAGGGGTTGGACTTCAGAGCTGAGGCCAGAGAGGAACAGCTCATCTCTGACAAACCACAGTCCTCCAATCTGAATAAAGAAAACATGATGTGGTTATACATCTTATATGACACTTTTTCTCCAGTGTTAACACACTATTTGTCATTCACTGCACCAAGTCCCCACAGCTTCAACTCATTTGTCCAAAACATGACTTTAGTTCAGCCCTTGAACACATGTGAATAAAGAACACATGATGTGCTTCACGTCCATAGAAATATAGATGCTGCTTATAGAGACACTGTGAAGAATCAAATAAAGACATGATAATAAAGCATGAATAATAATACAAACATATGAAAAGCATCACTGAACATGGAGTCCAGTCTTTTGGGGTTTAGCGTTTAATACACGTTTACTTGAGTTTATTGGGCCTGATCATATTATGTGCACGAGCAAAATGCAAAAGAAAAACAAACATTGTCCCATGAAAATGGATCAAATCCTTCAACTGTGGAAAGGAACATTTTTGACCGTATATGGAAAAGTCTCCATTGTGGTTCCTCAGTTTCTACATTTGTTTCTGTCAGTTTAATAAATCAAGTTTAATAAAGCTTTAAACTGCTCCACTCAGAAGCTTTATGTTTGTCCTTAAAAGCATCAGTGGTTCCCGAGCTTTATTTAAATACAGAGGCTACACAAGGATTTTGTTGGATAAAACATTTAGTACGGCAGAAAAACTGTATCCCTTCTTACAACTGATGCCCTCCCACTTTTTATACGCCGACAATTAGATTGGAAATATATGGAGCTTTATAAAAGAATGTCTGCATTCATGGTGCTGCTTCCAATTTGATAAACCTGAAAAAGAGACGACATTTTACAACAGATCAGATGGTTCAGTTCAAATATTGTAATGGATGGAAAAGCTTAGTTTGTTGTAAAAATGTTTGAAAAGAGCTTTCTTTTTGTAAATGACCAAACCCATGAGAATGGAAAGGTCCTGGAATATGAGGAACTCATCTGTGTTTATGGTGATGTTTGTTCATGTCACAGAATCAAATCATCACAGCACTGGGAAGAAAATGGAAGAAACTCAGACATTTCATGAACTCTGAGTTTGTAAAACATCAACGAAACATAAACATTCACATTGGAGAAAAGGAATCCAAATAAAGCAACAAAGAAATCCATTTGACTGAACAGACAAATGCCTAAAGATGATCCCTTCTAATACTTTCAGAAAGTGGGAGGACAAAGTGGATTGGCCTTTACCATGGGAGTGGAGATTTCACTGAATTTACACAACCAATGTTGATGTGCAACGAAAATAGTGTCGTGCTACTATTGAAAACTGGGTAACCAAACGTAGTTCCTTTTTCAGTTTGGCTCAACGTTACTTTTCCGTGTACACGGCCGGTCCCCGCCCTGGCGGCTCAGTTCGGGCGCACTGAGGGCAGTCGCACACTGATCTCATGGCCCTGGAAGAGGCGAGCTCCGGCCAGGAGGAGCTTTTCCTGGCCAACTCAGAGCCAGTGGCGGCGCCTCGGAGGAAGTGTTCTGCACTGAGTGGCCGTCCTTGCTGCCAAGTTGAATCCCCCGGACAAACTGCACAGACCCGTTTACCTCTTCAACTCTCTCTTCAAAGTTCTTTTCTACTTTCCTTTTCGGTTCTTGTTGAATATCGGTCTTGTGCTGTATTTAGCCTCAGATGGAGTTTACCACCAAAAAGTTACCAAAGTAACGAGTAGCGTAAAAGTTACTTTCCACAGAGGGTAACTAAGTAAAAGTAAGGGATTACTTTTTAAAGGAGTAACACTGCCAACAAGCCAAATTACAGGTCAGATCTGTGGAGAGGTGACCTTGTTTACAGAATGCATAACTTCTGAAAAGGTTCAGAAAATGGAAACAAAAATACATTTAAGAATCTTAGTCTCTCCATTAAACCTGTGAAAACCATTTCACAGATTCAGAAGAGAACAGAATAACTTTATTGTCTACAGAGGTAAAAATTCATCTTTGGCTCAACACCACATAAAAACAGCACAAGGACAACATAAATCACAGGAAGTCGCCCTGGTGAAACACAGAGAATAGATCCTGTTCCAGGCCCAGACCCAGAGTTTCCCAAACACTGAAGAGACGATGGTGCTCTTAATGAGAAATGATAATGACACTAGAATAATGCTTTGGGGATTCTATTTCACTGATATGTATCCCACTAAACACTTAACAGTGTGTTTAATAGTGTGTTTTGTGTTAAACAGAGGAGACTGACCTGAGAGTGGAGAGTTCACAGTGAGGACTCTGCAGTCCAGCACACAGCACAGACACTGCTGAGTCACTCAGGTTATTTTTACTCAGATCGAGCTCTTTCAGGTGGGAGGGGCTGGACTTCAGCGCTGAGGCCACCACTTCACAGTGAGTCTCTGAGAGTCCACACCGAACAAACCTGTAAACAGATGTTTAAATTTAAATGTGTCTGATTATTCCTAACACAGGTCTGTGAAGCTGCTGTTTGTGAGTGAGGACTGACCGAGCCTTCCTGCAGTTCCTCACCGCTGGGATCAGTCTCTGTTTACCTCCATCAGACGTGTTGTACTTCTGTAGGTCCAGTTCCTCCAGGACCTGCTCTGACATCTGCAGCATGTAGGCCAGAGCCGAGCACTGGAACTCAGACAATTTCTCCTGTGATCCTCCTCTAGACTTCAGGAGGTCCTGGATCTGCTGCAGGAGCGACTGGTCCTTCATTTCCATCAGACAGTGGAAGATGTTGATGCTTTGGTCTGGAGAGACTTCCTCTGAGCTCATCTCTTTCAGGTTTTGGATGACTTTGGGGATTTCTGACTGGTTTACTGGACTGAGCAGACCTCCTAAAAGTCTTTGGTTAGAGTCCAGACTGAGGCCATGAAGGAAGCGCACAAACAGGTCCAGGTGACCGTCTGAACTCCTCAGGGATTTGTCAAGAGATCGTTTGAGAAACTCACTCACACTTAATTTTTCCATTGTCTTTTCTCCAAGAAACCTCTGAACAACACGTGTGTCACTTCCAAAGCAGTGGAGCAGGTAAACTGCTGCCATAAACTCCTGGACGCTCAGGTGGACGAAGCAGTAGACGGATTTGTTGAAGAGGACACTCTCTCGTCTGAAGATCTCTGTACAGAGTCCTGAGTAGACCGAGGCCTCGGTCAGGTCCAGACCCACCTGCTCCAGGTCTTCCTGGTAGAACATGATGTTTCCTTCCTGCAGATGTTCAAAGGCCAATCTGCCCAGCTTCAGGAGGACGTCTGCTTCTGTCTCTGACAGCAACAGTGGCCGATCCTTTTCATGCCTAAACATCTGGAACAGTCCAGTACGTAAACTTTTTTTCTCTGGTCTGGTCTGAGATGTGGGTTGGTACTTCCTCTTCCTGTTGGTCTGCACTAACAGGAAGTGGGCGTACATGTCGCTGAGTGTCTGGGGCAGCGCTCCGCTCTGATTGGTTCTCAACATGTGGTCCAGGACTGTGGCTGTGATCCAGCAGAAGACTGGGATCTGGCACATGATGTGGAGGCTGCGGGAGGTTCTGAGGTGGGACAGGACTGTGTTACACTGCTCTTCATGTGTGAACCTCTTCCTGAAGTACTGCTCCTTCTGATGGTCAGTGATGAAGCCCCTGACCTCTGTCACCCTGTGCACACACTGCGCTGGGATCTGATTGGCTGCTGCTGGTCTGGAGGTGATCCATATAAGGGCAGTAGGAAGCAGAGTGCCTTTGATGAGGTTCACTAACAGCACGCTGACCTCTGACCTCTGTGTGACCTCAGAGATGACCTGACAGCCAAAGTCCAGAGACAGTCTGCTCTCGTCGAGGCCGTCGAAGATGAACAGGAGTTTAGAGATGCACAGAGTGTGAGCTGTGAGCGTCTGTGGACACAACAAGAACATGGAACAAGAGGAGACATTTCAGTGTGATCAGGTTTCTCCACACATGGAAACACACACTCACATACAGAGGCTTTGACTCAGAGTCAAATACCTTCTACAAATGACTCGAGACTCAAGTAGAAGAGCAGATAAAGGAGCGTCACCTGTTTTTCCAGCGCTGGGTGGAACACTTGTATCAGCTCCATCAGACTGTAGCGCCCCCCTCTGACCAGGTTCAGCTCTCTGAAGGACAGCGGCAGCACCAGGTCCAGCTCCTGGTTCTCTGAGCCCTGGGCCCAGTCCAGAGAGAACTTCAGGACTGAGAAGGTCTTCCCCACTCCAGCCACGCCGCAGGTCAGCACCGCTCTGATGGACCTCTGCTCCTTCTGCTGTGGCGCCCCCTGCTGCTCCTCAGTGGGCAGTGCTTTAAAGATGTCCTGACACCTGATGGAGGTTTCCTGGACAGTCTTCTTGGAGAGAGTCTTCTTGGAGAGTTCCTCCAGCCTCCTCTCCTCATGTTGGGCTGTGGCCTCTTCACTGAGGCCCTCTGTGATGTACAGCTCAGTGTAGATGCTGTTCAGAGGAGTTTTACTTCCTGCTCCTTCAGTTCCCTCTGTCACACTCCCACATCTGCTGCTCAGGCTCAGCTTATGGTCCTGCAGAACCTTCTGGAGCTCTTCATCTGCTGTGAGAGGAACACACATGTATCAAGTAACATTTGTTCAGTGTGTCCTCATAAACAGTGGAATATAGACTCACCGTGTGTAGCGCTGTGGACCTGCTTTTCATTTGCCATGTCAGTGTGTGGAGCCCTGGGCCTGGAGGCTCGTAGAGACTTTTCTCTGTGGACAAAAACATTGTTTGTCTCGTTTGATTTAAAGTGATGAAGTTTTGATCAGTTTTATTATTTAGGTGTTCGTCCTCACAGTGAGTCTGAAGGAGCAGGTTTAACACTGAAGACTGGAGGAGCATCTGTCTCCTCAGTTTGACTTCATAAATAAACTGTTTAGACATGATCACCTCTTCTAACATGTTTGGAGGTGAAAAGAGGAGAGGAGAGCATGTTTTTATCAGGGGGAGGGAGGAGTGGGGCTCTTCTGGGAGCAAGACAGACACAAACTCACAGACATGAGAGAGTCAGGAGGAGCAGAGACTTTTGGTCACAGAAATGCTCCAAATACAGAAATACAACAGAAAAGTGAAAGATTAGATGGTGATGTTTCTGTCCAATGGCCTTTAAGCAGCACATCATAAACCACATGCTCCTTATGAGATCCTTCTTTTTTACAATCATTCCAAATTCAGAGCTGTCGCCTCGAGCATTAAACCAAATACAACCAACTCCAGACTCATCACATATCGACCACTTCTTTAATGGAAAACTTCTGTTTCATAGAGGAAATCATTTTCAACTTTTTGTTCTTCTTCACCCAAGTGCTACAGATTTTAAAAGCTTAATATTAATATCAGTAAATATCAGTTATCAGCTGGGTCATTCCGCCTGAAATCACCCAAATTCTTAGAATCTTCCCAGGTGAAAGTCTCAGACTTGGATCAATACTTTTTTTGAGGTCCTTCACATGTGTAATGAAATCAGGTGTCGTGCCTATTTTGCTCGCGAGTGCTTTTTGGGCTTTTTCTCATTTTCACAGAGCTGTAGCTCAGCAGTGCTGCATGTACAGGGCTCAAATTTGGTCTGTTGAATATTTCTTACCCTATTTTCAGGAACAATCACCAAAACTGTGCTCGGTGGTAAACTTTGGGGTTTATAGCCTGTTGAAAATGGCCATTTGTGACTTGCTGAGCTTTTTTCCTAAAATGTTCGGGGCTCTACAGCAAAACCCTCTGGAGTGATCATCTTCCTACTTTAGATTTTAGTTTATTCGGGTATTAGCTTGTTGCAAAAGAAGTGGGACGTCCATCTGATGTAGGGTCTTTGACAGGTCCTACTCGAAAAACTGCAAAAACGACCCTCTAGTCTATGTTAAATTTGACCATGTAGTCAGGTACTCAGACACTTCAGACTTTATTTAGGTAGAAGGTATATGGATCAGTTTGTAGTAATAAAATGTATCTGCCTCAAATGACTTCATAGTTAAAAAAAAGAATATTACACAATTTTTTTCAAAAACAAGGGTAAATAAAAAATGCATTAAAAATCACATATCCTCTGTTAAAATCAGCAAAACAAGACTTATAACAGTGAAAGTGACATAAATGGCATGTAACAAACATTAGAATTTATTTGTATTTGTAGAAGATCTTTCTGCCCAACACCAACTGATTAAAAAAAGGAGTTAGAAGAGCAAGTTTCCAGTAGTTCCCTAAAGCAGTGCAGTGTAGGAAGGGAGTTAAATGAGGAAAGTCATAAAGTTACTCATTCAAGGGAACGTGGACTACAACCAGTTAGTAATGAGTCAGAAAATGACAAAAAGCTGTTGCTGTGGAGAGCTGTAAGTGCAGTGTAGATGATGATTGTTTACATGAGAAAGTGTGGAGGTGTACAGACTTCTGTGATCCTTCCACAGCCACAGAAGCATCAGCAGTAAGTACATGTACATATAGATATATATATATAAAAAAAAATCAGGACAGAATAATGCATGTACTATATCTTACAATGTTACATGTGATAACGGTACAATGGTAACCCCCCCACCCCCCCCTCGCCGCGCCCCTTCTGTAAATTGTAAATATTGTATATATCTGCTCTGTCACTGGGTGTTCTTCAATAAAAAAGAAATAAAGAAATTAAATAAAGAAATAAATATCACAATTAAATGTTTAACGTTTCAATTTACATTTTATACAAATACATTTATTGTTGTTACAAAAATTGTTTTACTGATTTTAACAGAGGATATGTGATTTTTAATGCAGTTTTACCCTCGTGTTTGCAAAAAAATTGTGTAAAGTTCTATTTTTTTTTTTTTTAACTATGAAGTCATTTGAACTAGATACATTTTATTACTACAAACTGATCCATATACCTTCGACCTAAATAAAGTCTGAAGTGTCTGAGTACCTGACTACGTGGTCAAATTTAACATAGACTAGAGGGTCGGTTTTGCAGTTTTTCAAGTAGGACCTGTCAGAGACCCTACATCAGATGGACGTCCCACTTCTTTTGCAACAAGCTAATACCCGAATAAACTAAAATCTAAAGTAGGAAGATGATCACTCCAGAGGGTTTTGCTGTAGAGCCCCGAACATTTTAGGAAAAAAGCTCAAAGTCACAAATGGCCATTTTCAACAGGCTATAAACCCCAAAGTTTACCACCGAGCACAGTTTTGGTGATTGTTGACACGTTGTTTAGTGACGTTTGTTCTTACAGTGAGTCTGAAGGAGCAGGTTCAGGACTGAAGTTTGGAGGATATTCTTTAGACCGGTCACTCTTCATGGACACAGCGCTGGACTCTGAGGCTGTGGATCTGTGTGTGGACAGAAAACATCATGTGTTGTTATTTAGAGACTTTGTTCCTGTCGGCTTTGTCTCAAAGACTTTTGTTTCCTGCAGTTGAACTTGTACGCCAGTGTGTGTCTTCTGTTTACAGCAGACACATTGTGTCTGTTATATTGTCCATTGTCTGTGGCATAAAGTGATCTTTAATGTTAGTTGATTCTAATATTTTCTGACAGGCCCAGAGAGGTCACAGAAAGGCATCAGACCCAACAGTCACGTGATAAACTTTGGCTGTGTAAATGTACAAATATTTCAGATGCAGGTTTCATGGGATTATAAATATTTCCTTGTAGAACCAGAGTTTTGGAGAAATGCTTCACATTTGTGTTGCACCAAGTCCACAGATTTCTGAGGGGAGGGAGATACTGACAAAAATGATGAGGAGAATTAGACCAGATGTTTCTTTACGATTCTTCAACAAAAGTGGCCCTCAAAATGAAAAGTAGCACCAACAAAAATATTTGTCTTTCTGAGACAAACTTTCCCAGGTCTAAACAAGGACTGAACCAGACCGAAAACAGGACCACACCAAAGCTCCAGTTCTAAAGCAGGAAGTCAGTAAGAGGAGGACAAAATAACCTTATAGTCCATACAGCGCCTCCCCCTTGTGTCATAGATGAGCTAATGTCATGTCACAGCAGCATTTTCATCATGACACTGTATCTCCTGACCGCACCACTTGTATGTAACCTGGATATATGGTCAAGTGAAAAAGCCCAGGCCTTCTGCTCCTCGTCTTCAGCTCCTCTCCCCATTCACCTCTCCTCTCCTTCGCCCCTTATCAGCTTATTCCTAGTCTGGCCAGTAGATGGCGCCATAAATACAGGTGAGCCGGAGCGTCTGCTGCTCTCATTTTCTGAGGCCCACAAACCGAACCCAGGAGAGCAAAGGGAGAACACACAGACGTGACCGCTGAGGAAATCTACCTGTAAAATGAGCTTTGAAGTAAAGTTCAACTCCTGAAAATAGTGTTCAGACCCTAAGGACACAATAGAGTCAAAATGATCTGGATTCATTCCTAAGTGAAGTGAATATTCTCTTTCATTTGAGTAACACAGTGAAAAGCCTTAGTTAGAAATGTAATTGGCTCATTTATTTAACTGGATCAATGTCCAAATTTAAGTTCACAGTAAGTCAATTATTACTTTTGTCAGAAGTTATTTATTAAAGTTCTGAAAATGTTCAGAAACAAAATTGAATAATTTAATCTAATTGGCAATTGGTTGTTTAAATATATTCAGATTTATTGTAATTGTTGTAAAATGTATTAAAGTCTAACAGAGTTAAAGGAACTCATTTAAAAGTGTATATTATTTACAATTAAAACCCCTTTATTAATTAATTAAAACTCAATATAAAATAATAAAATACCTAATTTGTTTCATGCATCTAGTGATTTAAAATTGAATAAAAATAAGTTATATTTAAGATTAAAATATGAATTCTTAAAATGTGACATTATTTAACATTTTAGCCAAATTAAGTTCATATGTAAAATGTAAATTCATCCATATTATTATAATTAAAATATGTGAATTCAGAGGCAAATAGATTCAAATACAAACAGATTAAAATACTACCATAAGTGTAAAATGTAAAAGTCATTTCATTGTTCCACACATTTGTTTATTTTAAAGGTTTTCGACCTGCTGCTGCTGAAGAAGCTGAAAAAATTCAAAGTCTTGAAGCTGAGTTGAGCCTCGTGTCTGTTTTTCTGGACCTGCATTCCTCACTTAAACACTTGACATATATTGTATTGAATTTGTCTGTCAAAATCTAAATATTTGTACCTTATTTGACTCAGATATGATTTTCTAAGTTGATATTATGAATCTTTTGGTTTGTGATGTCGATGTTTCTCTCTGAAGTGTGAGGAACATCTCCAGATCATCACAAATAGAAAACGTGCCATTTCTCTGGAGCTCAGAGTTGTGTGACAGTGGTGACCTCTTCATCACGTTTGTTCTTACAGTGAGTCTGAAGGAGCAGGTTCAGGACTGAAGTTTAGAGGAGTATCTTTAGACCGGTCACTCTTCATGGACACAGCGCTGGACTCTGAGGCTGTGGATCTGTGTGTGGACAGAAAACATCATGTGTTGTTATTTAGAGACTTTGTTCCTGTCGGCTTTGTCTCAAAGACTTTTGTTTCCTGCAGTTGAACTTGTACGCCAGTGTGTGTCTTCTGTTTACAGCAGACACATTGTGTCTGTTATATTGTCCATTGTCTGTGGCATAAAGTGATCTTTAATGTTAGTTGATTCTAATATTTTCTGACAGGCCCAGAGAGGTCACAGAAAGGCATCAGACCCAACAGTCACGTGATAAACTTTGGCTGTGTAAATGTACAAATATTTCAGATGCAGGTTTCATGGGATTATAAATATTTCCTTGTAGAACCAGAGTTTTGGAGAAATGCTTCACATTTGTGTTGCACCAAGTCCACAGATTTCTGAGGGAGGGAGATACTGACAAAAATGATGAGGAGAATTAGACCAGATGTTTCTTTACGATTCTTCAACAAAAGTGGCCCTCAAAATGAAAAGTAGCACCAACAAAAATATTTGTCTTTCTGAGACAAACTTTCCCAGGTCTAAACAAGGACTGAACCAGACCGAAAACAGGACCACACCAAAGCTCCAGTTCTAAAGCAGGAAGTCAGTAAGAGGAGGACAAAATAACCTTATAGTCCATACAGCGCCTCCCCTTGTGTCATAGATGAGCTAATGTCATGTCACAGCAGCATTTTCATCATGACACTGTATCTCCTGACCGCACCACTTGTATGTAACCTGGATATATGGTCAAGTGAAAAAGCCCAGGCCTTCTGCTCCTCGTCTTCAGCTCCTCTCCCCATTCACCTCTCCTCTCCTTCGCCCCTTATCAGCTTATTCCTAGTCTGGCCAGTAGATGGCGCCATAAATACAGGTGAGCCGGAGCGTCTGCTGCTCTCATTTTCTGAGGCCCACAAACCGAACCCAGGAGAGCAAAGGGAGAACACACAGACGTGACCGCTGAGGAAATCTACCTGTAAAATGAGCTTTGAAGTAAAGTTCAACTCCTGAAAATAGTGTTCAGACCCTAAGGACACAATAGAGTCAAAATGATCTGGATTCATTCCTAAGTGAAGTGAATATTCTCTTTCATTTGAGTAACACAGTGAAAAGCCTTAGTTAGAAATGTAATTGGCTCATTTATTTAACTGGATCAATGTCCAAATTTAAGTTCACACTAAGTCAATTATTACTTTTGTCAGAAGTTATTTATTAAAGTTCTGAAAATGTTCAGAAACAAAATTGAATAATTTAATCTAATTGGCAATTGGTTGTTTAAATATATTCAGATTTATTGTAATTGTTGTAAAATGTATTAAAGTCTAACAGAGTTAAAGGAACTCATTTAAAAGTGTATATTATTTACAATTAAAAGCCCTTTATTAATTCATTAAAAATCAATATAAAATAATAAAATACCTAATTTGTTTCATATATCAGGTCATTTAAAATTGTATAAAAATAAGTTATATTTAATATTAAAATATGAATTCTTAAAATGTGACATTATTTTACATTTTAGCCAAATGAAGTTAATATGTAAAATGTAAATTAATCCATATTATTATAATTAAAATATGTGAATTCAGAGGCAAATAGATTCAAATACAAACAGATTAAAATACTACCATAAGTGTAAAATGTAAAAGTCATTTCATTGTTCCACACATTTGTTTATTTTAAAGGTTTTCGACCTGCTGCTGCTGAAGAAGCTGAAAAAATTCAAAGTCTTGAAGCTGAGTTGAGCCTCGTGTCTGTTTTTCTGGACCTGCATTCCTCACTTAAACACTTGACATATATTGTATTGAATTTGTATGTCAAAATCTAAATATTTGTACCTTATTTGACTCAGATATGATTTTCTAAGTTGATATTATGAATCTTTTGGTTTGTGATGTCGATGTTTCTCTCTGAAGTGTGAGGAACATCTCCAGATCATCACAAATAGAAAACGTGCCATTTCTCTGGAGCTCAGAGTTGTGTGACAGTGGTGACCTCTTCATCACGTTTGTTCTTACAGTGAGTCTGAAGGAGCAGGTTCAGGACTGAAGTCTGGAGGAGGATCTTTAGACCAGTCACTCTTCATGGACACAGCGCTGGACTCTGAGGCTGTGGATCTGTGTGTGGACAGAAAACATCATGTGTTGTTACTTAGAAGACTTTGTTCCTGTCGGCTTAGATCAGTGTGACAAAGGCACATGTAACATGGCCCTTTGTATTGGATCAATAAGATGAAAAACAGCAGCAGCATGTCATGACTGTGGGCTGCCTCTCATGTCTTTATATTTCTCTACTCCACAGAAGTGACAGCTGTATGACATGTACACATCACATTTATACATTTTACACTTCAAACGTGGAAGAAATATATGAAAGAACCACTAAATATAAGTACAAGACGAGCACACAAACAATGTAGTTTCCAAATGTGAGCGTTCAGGGGAGGAGTGAGACAGCAGGACTCTTTTACAGCAGAGAAAAGGATCCCACTGTTTGGAGAAAGTACATGTATTTCCTGGTGTTTAACATCATCTTGTTGGTGTATTCAGTTGGAGGGGTCGGCTGGAGAAGACTAAGGCTCACAGAGATGAGGGGCTACGAGAGGATGCTTCTAGCTGTAGGCGTGAAGGTGCATCAGCTCCTGGACGTCTTAAAGCTGATGGACGACTGCTATAATGTTTGCACCCCAGGAACTGTTCTTATGATACTGTTTATATTGGTCAAAATGCTTAGGAATGGAAATAAAGAAGAAAACAGTGAAAGACAAATGAGAGACTCACTGCGCCTCAGTGCTGCCCCCTGGAGCATCTTCTCTGATGAGACGTCCTGTTAACCGCTCACTTCCTGAAGCCATTTCCCCACTCGCTCAGCCTGGAGGAGAAACCACAGACAGACATGTTTCACTCTTTCCATTTAACTCTGCTCCATTTGAAACAGGCTTTAGTCACTTTAACACCACTTCTACTAAAGTGACAGTAGCTCTGGTCTCGACTTTAGGGCAAACTTGGTCAGGCCCAGTTCTAGTGAGTCTTAGTCGTGCTCATTTCCTCTTTCAGTCGCACTCTTTGATAAAGGTAAAACACCACACATATATGTTACACCCCTGTGAAGACCACAACTGTTTCCTGCACAAGTCAATCTCAAAGTCACTTCCACTCAAATAATAAAGTAAGATAAGATAAGATAAGATAAACTTTATTGTCCCCCGAGGGAGAAATTTGTCTTGGGCACGTAGTACTGGGTGCAGTCAATAAATACAATACAAAGTCAACTTGAAACACCAAAGTGCGACTCACCTCGACTCAGACGACGCCTCAGCTCCAAACTCTTCACTTTGACCTACAGAAGTTACGCTCGATCCTCTCAGCTCGACACTGCACCAACCCTACGAAGCGAAAGTGTCGCAGAACAGTTTCGATACGCACTTCACCGCGCCTAAAGTCACGTGACCAGTCAACGCCTTGTTACGTCAGAAGTGTTCGCGGGAATTTTGATGGTTTGTAATTGTGTCATAGCTTTAAACGAGGTCAGAATCCCCCCAAGAATTGTGGGTTTTGAGAGGAGATTAAACCCAACTCAGTTGAAATGATTGTTTTCTTGAATAAAAATCTCTAAAACTTTACAAATACCTTATCTCACATTTCCCCCACTCACACCCCCGACACCTTTTCCAAAAATGTTCCAATTTCAGAAAAACTACAGTTGCACAATCACTTTTCCAGTTGCTTCACCACATCATTTTATTCTTCAGTGTTTCCAGTTTAAAATGCCTCTGGAGCTGCAAACTCTTTCGTTGGCCAAGTCAGATACAACTAATACCCACATAGGCTGTAAGTATACGACACAAATGCGCCCGTTTGAAAAGTACATTTTTATTAGAAAGTTGACATTTTATTGGTATAGCACATTTAAAAACGTGAGTTGCGCCAAAGTGGGAAAAGCCGCTTAATTTAAACACAAAATAATATCAAAAAATGTCATAATAAACAGAAGAATAAGTTATAAGAGAATAAAAATAAAATGGAAGTGATAAAATTCATCCAGATAAAAGTCACAGAAAAGGGGAGAGGGGGTTAGAGGAAGGGGGTAAGCGAGGTTCACCAAAGCTTTACGTCCATCCACACAAATGCATTACACAGAGAATTCGAAGCAGTTTGTCATTTTCAGTGCATTTGTCTCAAAGTGGTTCAATGTTTCATGAGGTTTCGGTTTCAGCATCACTAGTTTGGGCTCCCGGCTCAGTCAGGTGAGCAGCCCTTCCCCTCTGTGGACTGTGAACAGGTCAAACCACTTTGCTCAGGTGCAACATGACTTTAATATCTCTGCTAGTGATCTCTTCTTTCACAAAACACCACGAGAAATGTAGAATATGAATGAAATAAGAGAACAACTAGGATTTCATCACTGACTTGTGTTTAATGTGCATCCTCCCTCTAATAAACACTTAAAGTCATAGTAATGTCACTTAAAAAGCCAAAAAACAAACTAAAATAAAAGGCTCTTTGTGCTTGTTTTGGTCACACTGACTGTGAGCAAGCGCGCGTCTCCACAAACCTGACTCCTCCTGCTTGTTTCTGGGGTCTGTTGAGCAGATGATGTTCACTGTACATTATAGGAGTCTGAATAAAGTGCACAAAACCAACACATGAGCGTCCCAACTGTGAATCACACTGAGAACACGTGGAAATATTGTGCTGTTCACACGTCCCTGAATCCTGATGAACAGAGTGAGTCAAATGAGTGATTTTCAACAAGACTGAAGTGAGCAGAATCCAACAGAACTGTTTCCCTCAGAAAACCTTGAAAGAAAACATCAAAATGATCAAAGTTAAGAGCTTTTGACAGACTGAGCTGAGCTGAAAGGAGATGTCAGAGCTGAAAATTCTGTCAAACGCTTGACCAGGGAACACTCCAGTCACAGGAGCAGTGAGGCTGTCGTAGCCATATCACTGTTGTATGGGTGTAAACTGGTCACTAGATGGCGCCACAGTCCGTGAATTAGACACTACAGTGGACATACTCAATCACGTGACGTCTGAGTCTGAAAAAGTACTTCTCTGGGTACTTTTGAGCCACCATAACTATGTACTCACCTGTTGTGACTCTGAACTGTGAAATATTTATTCCTTTGCCACAAATGTTGAAACCTTTTTTCTGATGAAAATAATAAAAAAAAGTTTAGAGCCTCCAGACTTTGACTCGTCCTACTTGAGTAGTGAGTGACCATAGAGTGTATGAAGAATATGTTCACATATGTATGGACACAGTCTGTGGTAGTGACAGTGGAACAGGAGCGATCTCCACTTCTACTTTTGGTTTCTTAAATATTGTGATAAGTCAACAGGCCTAAACGTCACCCAAACACACCTCATATGAACTCAAGCCAAAACATTGTCTACGTTTGAAGCTCTAAATGTCGTACTGTGCATAATTTCAATGCATTTTCAGTCTTTTCTGAAAGAATAGAGAGTTGTGATGAAGTGTGTGCAATATCACATGTTTACTGTAAATATCACAGAGATGCTCATGTAAAAGTTACACCTTGAGGGAAAGACGACGCCCAGAATTCTCCCAAATAAAAGGGCAGAAAAGTGATTTAAACTGAACCCAAGGCTATGATTTTTGGTCCACATCAGATGAAGGGACTCTAGTAATGCCAAACGCATTTGCAGTGTCTCCACTTTATTTTGGTCTGAGTTGTGAGCGGTGGGATAGGGCGCTGTGTCACGGGATAGGGCAGCATGTGGAGAAGCTCACATATCTCTTTACAGATAATAAATGTGTTCTGGATCTCTCAACTTTTTGACTTGGTTTACATCCATCCATCCATCCATCCATCCATCTTCTCCCGCTTAATCCGGCTGGGTCGCGGGGGCAGCTTGCTGCCCAACACTCATAGCACCTGACCCCCCCTATGAACCCCTCTGCAGGTGGTGAGCCCACAGGAGGGTGGACAACATGGTCCTTGATGTTAGTTCATAGGGGTAGGTGGTTTACATCCACCCTCAGGGACATTCATGATATGTTGGATGAAGGTGCTGGTAATTGTCCCTAGAAAGGTGGTCCCAAGGTGGAACAGAGCATTTGAGCTTTGGAGAATTAGACACACTAACAATAAAGGGTTAATCAAACATGTGAATGAAACAAAACAAACTCCAGGTCTGTTTTTGAGGAGACGACATTCTGACATGAGGAAAAGCTCACAAGAGTCCATTTTCCTTTTGTGCACCACTGGCCCTCATGTAGATCACCTTATGTCGTGTCAAAGCTACAGTTTACATCTTTGTGCTGTATTTCCTTACCTCACCTCTTGTACAGACCCTACATTTATTTGACTATGTTTTACCACTTCATATACAAATGTGTGTATTTGCATAATATTTGACAACTACTATAACACTTGTATTTATATAAGAGCTGTTTGTGGATCAATACGTCTTCATTTTATGACTGTATGACTTTGTTGTTTCGGCTGGTGAGGAAAAGAACAGATGAAAAATGCACCTGGAGGCTCCAATAGTCCCCAAGCCCCCAGGCCTTTATAAAGTCTCTCAGTTTTAGTGAATTGTGAAGCTCATCTTCCTTTTATCAAAGAGTTGAAGAGGAGCCAGTGATGCCTCATGGTCAAGAGAAAGAAGATGTCCATGAGCCCATGGTCACAGACACATTATTTAACAGTCAGAAGAACAAACGACTTCATAGTGACTTTGAGAACTTAAAGGTCGACTATTGTCTCAATCTATTGTTCATTTGATTATTAATACAGAAATCTGAAAATAAGTTGAAGACTTTTAATTCAAATTGCACTAAAAATGCCAGAGGGAGTTTCCATTTGACTTGTTCTGCACTGGACAGTTACATGAATATAGGCCTACACATGGTTATTCTACAGCCTGTGGATACATGCTGCTTACAGGGCATCGGTTTTCAGTTCTTTCATCATTCATACCATTAACCATATGTTCAAACGTTTACATTTACTGGACATTTCACCAGAAAGTTTCCTTTGAGCACACAGTGATGCTTCTACATAGTTATGGTCATTGTACATCCAGTGATTCATATGCCTGGACTTTACTCGACTAAACTCCAGAGCCTTTCAGATGTTCTTGCTGCTCCCGTGTGGAGTATGGCTGAACCGGCCTCTTTCCATCTGCTGAAAGTTCATTTACTAAAGCAGGACGAACGGTCCCACAGAGTCCGTGAGAGCACAGACCAACGCAGCAAGCCGGCCTGTCACGTCTTCCACATCCTCCATGCTTCAAAACAAAAGATCCTCCTAAAACGCACAAAAAAAGCACACAGCTCCTCTTTTAGCCTCCAGGCTAAGCCCCGCCCACCAAAAAACGTCAGTGTTGAGAAACTTTGAAGGGGTCTATTTCTGGGTCAGTTATGTACGGTGTGAAAAAGCCCAGGTTCACAAAGGCTGTCACTATGTTTTCAAATGTACGTATAAAATCTTGTGTTTGCCACGAGCACAAGCCTATTCAGAGGTTTCTTTTCACTGTAGACCTGTTCCAAGTGGCTCCTCTGCGCACTCGTCACAGCCTTGGAGGACTTTTGCAATAGGCTCTATTCACGCTTACGTCACAAACCAGGAAGACGTTTGGAAAGAACCGACGACAACTTCCGGTGGGCCCTGTTCACGGTAGTAAGTCTGACAAAATAGTCGTAGCAGTAGTAGTAGCCTTTATTTGTCAATTCCTTCACATGTACAAGACAAACAAAGCAATCGAAACTGGACCTGTCACCCCGTCCGTACATTACAACATGCAAAAAACGATACTACATGGGGAAGACAACACAGACCAGACAGGAAGGCAGGTAGAAATAAACAAGTAAACAGCATCACATGAGGACAGGGAGAGGAGAAAAAAAAAAAGAACCACCCGCCACGGGGCATCGTATGGAATGAGTACACAAAATAAAAACACCTCAGAGCATCAGCAACATCGTCAAAACACAGTACAAACATTCCTCAGGAGCAGCGGCAGGACAGGGCTGTGGAGGAAGCAGCCATCTGGATCCTGCAGCCCTGACGGCGCTGGATGCAGCAGACCCGCCCACCCGGTCGGGGGTACGAAGCTGTGAGGGGGTTGGGGAGGGGCCAGGCTCCCTCCGCTGTATTCTCAGGGCGATTTGACACCAGCCCGGCCTCGTGACTCGTGGCTTGGGGAGGTCAAAAGATAAGATTGGGTTGTTTTGGTTTTAGAGCGAGCAGATGCATCCAATTTCCACAACACTGCTCTGTTTGTCCATTGGTCTTCAAGGTCATTTCTATGCAGAACTCCAATTTTCCTCCAGATTTTAGCCAAAAATTGCGATTTAGAGTCACCATGTTCAAGCATGTCCATCAGACCCTGGCCCAGAGTCACGAAGTTCGAGTACTCGAAGCTCTGCCCCTCACTCCAATTTCCAGTCAGCCAAGTGGGGCTTTGAAAAGCTGCTTCAGAATTTGAATTTTTGGAAAATCAGGTCCAAGCGTAAACTCCAATGTGCAAAGTCCCGTAATCCTGGTTCTGAATAGATAGATCCTCTGTGTCCGAAGAACACACAGGTTCACCCGACCCTGCTTCTCTTGTTAAAGTGTCAATTTTGTTAAAAGACCAATTTATCAAATCCATAGTTAATTTAGTTTTGGAGAGTAAAGCAGAGAGAAAATCAAGGAAAAATGAGAAAATGGCCCAGTTTTCTTCATCTTCATGTCATTGTAGCGTCCGGTTATGTTCGGCTCGTCTTCATTTTACCGCTGATCACATTTACTTCAGTGTTTGATCAGTCGGTCGAGCCCAGTGTCGGTAACTACACCGGAAGTCGTCATCGCATCTTTCCAAACATCTTCCTGGTTTGTGCTGTAAGCGTGAACGGAGCTATTGTTAAAATAAAAACTCTTTTCATCGCACTGAAAACCGTGTCCTTACTGTGAGCGGGCTTGCATGTCCACAAACCTGACTCTTACTTCTCCTCCTGCTTTTTTCCATGGAAATGTGGTTCCTTTGGCCATAACGTCTCACAGTAGGGCACAAAACAACATTCCACCTCCAGAAAGGATCAGGATGAGTGAAAAAGAAAGATGAGTTGTACTTACAGAGCGAATATCTGAGTGGACTAAGTGAGTGTGACGTCTCCACAGCGTTCAGGCTCCATATTTGGAAATCCGACCGTAGTATCATAGCAACCACAAGAGCCAATCATGAGTGAGGAGGTTAAATGTGCCGCCCTCCTCAGAGCGGAGATACTCTGCACCTGCAGGACCGATGGATTTACTGATTCTTGACAATAAGAAGGAAACTTTAGCTTTTATCATCAAACTTTAGATAGTAAGTTTAAGTGATTGATCTATGTTCTATGTTCTGTTACGTACGAACAACAATAGAGTCGCAATTTAATGAAATTCACTTTATTTTGTCATTTTATTTAAAAAAATGTCAATCAGGGCAGGAAAGCAGGAAGGGAACTTACTTAGCAACGAAACGCACAAGCTGTCAATCAAACCTGTTACTAATGCTAGGGGGCGGGACCTCGGGGAAGGAAGGCGTCTGATTGGTCCGTTATTTATGTTCATATCTTGATTTAGGAACAAAACAGCGAAATGAAAAATTCAGAATCCTGTGTCACAGGTTTATATGAATATTTTAAGACCAAAATGACAAGGCCACAGCAGCAGGTCCAGAGAGACGAGCCAGAAGATCCCAGTGTGAGTCAATGGGGAAAAGGGAGAGAAGGAGCCGGAAGAGCCTCCTGGAGCACTTCCTGTTTGGCACATGGCGGCTAACGCTTTAGCTCTGTCCACTCATATATACAGACTATGGTTGTACTAAAAAAAATATGAATTTAAAGTGGGACTAAACTTCGCCAACAACCTGATTTCAAAAAGGTAGAAAAGGTTTCAGTGGTAGTGATCTGGACTAAACCAGGCCTTAACCAGGACTAAACCAGGCTTTAACCAGGTCTGAACCAGGTCTGAACCAGGACTGAACCAGGACTGAACCAGGAGTGAACCAGGAGTGAATCTGGACTAAACCAGAACTGAACCAGGACTGAACCAGGCCTGAACCAGGACTGAACTAGGTCTAATCCAGGCCTACACCAGGTCTGAACCAGGTCTAAACGGTGACTCTTTGACCTCACTTGGAAATAGTTCATATGGTCTAATGCACATGTGTCAAACATGCGGCCCGGGGCCAGATCCGGCCCTCCAAGACCTTTAATCTGGCCCTCGGCTGATTTTTCTATTAAAATACTTAAAATTTTCAGATTTTTCTGCTAATTTTCTGCACCGTTTAGCATAGCAGCATCTCCGGCGTTTCTGTACGTTGCGACTCCCACCAGAGCAGCACAAATGAAGACTTTCCTCTAATGTAAAATGTCTGAAGAATGTAAAAGAAGGGTCATTATGTTATAGTTGAACTCCGGCACATTTGAAGCTAACGTCCGTTGCTAGAGGTGGTTGAATTCTGTCAGATGCCAAAAAACGGCACAGATCAGTGTTTCCTCGGTGGAGATCTCACTGTGGCAGTGAGTCTGTCAAGGCAACAAACTAGTGTAGTGATGGGGGCAAGTTCTTTACTTCCCCGTTTGTCTCATTCTCAGTAGATGCACAGGCCATGTCTGAGGCCTGAGCTGCAGAGGCTGCACTAGCACTGACTCGTTGTTGGCTACAGTTTCTGGGGTTTAGGGACTGACCTTTCAGATTAGAGAGAAGTGTTTTAGGTTTAAACCATTGAATGTATAAAAAAGTGGAACACTAAAGTAGAACATAAACACCCTGACTGTGACATCTGGTGCTTTTTGTAAGTCAGAATAATAAGTAAAAGCTATATTTGACCTGAATTTGATCTGCTGATCTATATATTGATCTTTATTTGATCTGAACAGGTTTACCTCGTACCTGGGCACACACGAAAAAGTAGGTTGGTGCATACTGGATTACGATAATCCATTTGTAATGCTGTTCACCTATTCACCGCACACAATGGAGTGTAACCCAGACCAGTCATTACAGGGCCTGGAAGCTCTGCACTGTAGCAGGGGAGTGGATAAATACAGACTAATATTGCAATTTGAAATATTATTTAATTCATTTCAATTCAATTCAATTTATTTTTGTAGTGCCCAAAATCACAACAACAGTTGCCTCTAAGGCCGTTCCAACATTTTGATGAGTAAACATACACACAGACATATCAAAACAGGAATAAACAACATTCATGTAAAGCAGCAAATGAAACATCGTCCAGTCATCCCCTGTCCTTAGACCCTCCTTCTCAGCAAGGAAAAACTCCAAAAAACCCAGGGTCCTGGGAAAAAGAAGAAACCTCGGGGAGAACTACAGTGAAGGAGGGATCCACTCCCATGGACGGACAGACTATAGATGTCCAGGCCAGTTCGGTATGGCCACAGCTACCCAGGTGGGGAAGGAGCCGGGGAGGAGCCAGACGAGAAGGAGGAGGCCGGGCGAGAAGGAGGAAGCCGGGCGAGGAGGAGGAGCCGGGCGAGGAGGAGGAGCCGGGCGAGAAGGAGGAAGCCAGGCGAGGAGGAGGAGCCAGGCGAGGAGGAGGAGCCAGGCGAGGAGGAGGAGCCAGGCGAGGACCCGGAGGAGGAGCCAGGCGAGGACCCGGGCGAGGAGGAGGAAGCCGGGCGAGGAGGAGGAGCTGGGCGAGGAGGAGGAGCTGGGCGAGGAGGAGGAGCCGGGCGAGGAGGAGGAAGCCGGGCGAGGAGGAGGAGAGCCAGGCGAGAAGGAGGAGCCGGGCGAGGAGGAGGAGCCGGGCGAGAAGGAGGAAGCCAGGCGAGGAGGAGGAGCCAGGCGAGGAGGAGGAGCCAGGCGAGGACCCGGGCGAGGAGGAGGAAGCCGGGCGAGGAGGAGGAGCTGGGCGAGGAGGAGGAGCCGGGCGAGGAGGAGGATTTATCGTACAACTGGTTCACAGGCCTGTCCAGGAGCTTTAAACGTGCACTAGACATGATTAAAAACTGAAAATATATATATCCTTCTCCTCGAGGCTTCATCCCCAACAGACCACGGCGTTGAAGAGGACACCGGAGATGACTGTCTGGTAGAACATCAGCAGGAGCTTCTGCTAGATATTTAAGGACTTGGACCGAGAAAGCAGAGCCTGCTCTGTCCAGATCTGTATTCTCGGACCAGTCCAGTCTGTGGTCGAGCTGTAGGCCTAAATACTTCTAACTCTCTACAACCTCTACGGCAGGGGTCTCCAAACCTGTCGCTCTCCATCCCCTTCCAAATAGCTCACCAAGGAATTTCTGAATTATATGTATTGTGCTTACTAATTACCACTTGTACACTAAGGCTGAATCCCATTTCTAATTTCTACCACTTGAAACTGAGCAACATGGGGTAGAAGTTGAAAGTCGACCCCTACGGACTGGGACACCCCTTCAACAATCACATTCGTCATCAGAAGTCTCCAGCAGCTTTTACGTAAGCTAAAAACCACAGCCAGGGCTTCTCTAAGGGTTAAACCATTGATATCGCTTTCAATTACTTGGGTTACAATATCCAAACGCTCGTTCACAACTTTATATCCATGCATCAGCGATCACTCAAGTCACAAATAACGTGACACTTCGTAGTACTTGAGATTTTTATGAAGAAAATGACCATTACGCATCGGAACAACGACAAACCTAAGATAATACAGCGGTTGCCACACATTTTAAACCATAAATAATGGAGAAAATTTGAGAACTTTGGTCTCTTTTCAGTGTGCCTCTGAAAAATCTTGGTTTGGAGGCGTATATAGTCCTACCACGTTCCCCTACCCCTCTGCCATGACGGTAACTGGGACACCCCGACCTCTACACGTGAACGCACAAAACGGAGGGGGTGGGGGAAAGTGGTATGGCCAAGGGGTGTAATGGGATTCAGCCAATAAATGGATAATGGATTATGCTTAATAGGCATCTAACTGTACCCTGTCTAAGGCTTTCCATGGCTCTTATACCTTTTCTTCTTTGTTTCTTGTGACCGCCAATCGGAGCAGCTCTTTGGCATTTTCGTTTCATTAAGGTGGTGAGCCCTGCACCAAACCTCTCTCAAACCTGCTCCTCTCTCCTCTCTGGGTCTCTCCTGTGGCCGAGTCTTCCTCACCCATTTCCTGCAGAATCGAGGAGAGGAACAGAGGAGGAGGAGGCAAGGAAAGACAATTGAGACATGACCCAGATCTGTGTGGAGTTGTGTGTCCTGCAGCTGAAGTGGCACTGGATCCCTTTATGTCTTGCAGACAAAAGACTTTACCTTACTTCACCACACCTCAAATGAACTGCTAGAATTCCAGGTATTTAAGGATTCAAGGCATCAGGGTGACAAACAGGCAAAAAATGTCAGAGAGTCTACAGAATCTACCAAGGTTTCTGATGGTCTGAGCGAGTTTGAGAGTCCAGGTGACTAATTATGAATATTATCTTTTTAGCTGATACATAAGTCAGGAAAAAAACACAGATTTATTATAAATGTTATTCTTTAGCTAATAGTTACCCTAGGAAGATCCCTCTACAGTTAATCTCTTAGAAACAGAGCACCGTTCATTTTCAGGGCTGCAGCTTTAGTTTGTATCATTTAAAGTAACTGAACAGAACATTTTGCTCGCTAGTGTAGCGAGCATCAAGTCTGTCAGAGAGAACAATAAGATTATTGTTCACACTCCCTAGAGGAAAGCAGATCTGCAGAGAGCCATGCCCAGATAATAATTATAATAATACTATGGAACTGGATCAATGCACGCTGCCCCTGTAATGTCGCTGCAAAACAAAGGTGGGACTACCCCGCTCTACGTCGTCCCCTGGGGGTTTTTCCGCTATTTTGTCAGTCAAAAAAAATTCCTTTTCATAATATAGAGGCTTTCTCCATATTCGCTCCTGTAACCGTGAGCATCATAAGCTTCATCTGAGTCACTTTTTTATACAGTTTATGATTAAGACAGGCATGTCCAAACTATGGTCAAATGTGGCCCTCAGACCAATGGTTTTGGCCCTCAGGCTTCCAGGTGAATTGGCCCAAACTACCTCAAGTCGTACTTTTTACTGCATGTTTTTGAAATCTACCTTGATCAAGCAAATGTAATGTGTCCTTTTGAGGGTCTAAGCCTGAACAAAGGTCTGGAGGGTCATTTAAACCTGTTATAAATGCACAGATTTGAATTACTCGCTGTTTTGACCACCAGTCTATGACCCTCACACTGGTTTGTTTTAATATGTGGCCCTTGATGAAAAATTTTGATCACCCCTGGTCTATGACTTCAAGTTCTTTCAAGTCTTTGAACGAAAGTATCAAATATAGCTTAGATTTTTGCAATTTATATGCCTTTTCAGCTAAATTCTACATAAAGACATTGGTATAATTATATATGAGTATTTATATAAGTTATAGAAATGCTATTTTTTTTCTTTTTTATTAAGATTTAAAAGTGCTCAATGTGGGCTCACCACCTGCAGAGGGGTTCATAGGGGGGGTCAGGTGCTATGAGTATTGGGCAGCAAGCTGCCCCCGCGACCCAGCCGGATTAAGCGGGAGAAGATGGATGGATGGAAGTGCTCAATAACATTAACTTAATAGTTCCCTCTGTTTTACTGTATTGTACTGCATATTACTGTAGTACATTTGAGGATACCACATCACAGTACTTCAGTTACATCCAAACTAACAAATAAAGAAGTGGGTCGGATATGTTCCAGTTTGTTCCTGGAAAATTAATCACCACATGTATCAACTGTAAAGAGAAAAGTAGTTACTAAAAACATATTTTTTTAGGAAATGCATCTTCTAAAGTCGCAGGGCTCAAGTCCAAATCAACTGACCTTCAAGACCAAGTCCAGTCCCAAGTCCTAGTCCATTTTGTCAGGTCAAGTCTCTAGTCCTAAAAATAGTGACTCAAGTCTGACTCGAGTCCAAGTCCAAGTCCACCTGCATCCGAGCATCGCCTGCATGTCTCTAGTAAATACAAGGAGGAAAAAGTGACTCGAAGCACCAGATTAGTTTTTCCTTTCTTTATTTTATTGACATTAAATAATTAAATATGTATCAAAAGTATACAAGCAAGTAAGCAAGCAAGTATTTTGAGCTCCTTCATGATCCGTGGACTTCTTTGTGTTGAGGTAAACGTCAAACTTTGATCAAAATCTGAAAAGCAAAAGAATGAAACAATTATGAGACTGCAGAAGTGCACTTCCGGAACGTGGGCCTAGTGAGGATTTAATGGGACTGGTTTGTAGGTCTCCCATCCTTCGCCTCGAACTCCTGAGCCGTTAAAGCAGAGATCTATTATGCAAAATGGACTTTTCAGAGCTTGTAACCATGTTCTAGTTGTTTTTCCTCACCATTTATTCACCTGACGTTGTATTTCGACTGATTCATGCATGTTTGACCAATCTTTAATCTCTTTATTTTCAACCCCTGTTTTCACCTCCACTGGTACATGTTCTTCAGTTTTATTTTATTGATTAGTGACACGATTAGGATTCAGTCATTTTGGTACATTTTTTTTAATAAGCATGTCGCTAGTGTGATGTGCTGGTATCCTTAGGAGGAGCTGACGACTTTGTTGTGATGAAGTTTATGGTGACGTCAGCTCCCACTGGACACCACAGTTTTCTAACATGGAAAACAGCAGACGTGCTTCTTTATTAAGTCGTTTTAGATCAATATAATGATTTAAAAGGTACAAATTATAACTATAACTATAACTAACAGACACAAGCACAGTAGGTATTCTTTAAAATAGCATAACAAAGGCCCTTTAAGTATCCAGCCCTAGTTAAAGAAAAAGTTAAAAAGACAAAACTATAGTTACTTTGAGCATAATGTAGAGGAGGGTGTTTGTGGAGGAAGCCTGAACTCACTGTGAGATGAGATAAGGTTACATCCACTCAGATGTATTATATTTATTATATTTCTGTACTCATTCACATTAGTATATTCTACTAAAAAAATTGTTTTGTCTGGGCCTAGGTGCTTGAGCAGCAAGTGAAAACAGCAACAGGCTCGAGCTGGCAATCTGTAGCACTGAACATATGCCCAGCGGGCCAGTCTACCTCAGACCACATTTGAGCCGGTCTTCAATTAACCAGTGTCCTGAATTGACCGCGCCAGGGCCGAATTCGGTAACCAGTCCCCAGCAATAATACGGACAAGTCACAGGTTGGATCCTGTTTCTGAAATCTAAGCATGCATGACGTGCTGCTCCATACGCCGGCCTAGTGCCTCATTCACTTTAACGCGTTCTAAAAAGTTTTTACTCTTGCGTACAGTAGTGTGTGAAAGGTGCAAACTTGAATCTCAGCTCTAAAACCAAATTTTGTCAGCAGTGAAAGACTTTTACAGCATTTTGTGACAATGGCCCTTCTACAGGACGACAGCAGCCAGGACTATAGATGCTCTGTCACTTTGTCATCAATTCTATAGAAATAATTTGTAATAAAAAAAAAAAACAATTGTTGATTCCGAGGCTGGAAAATACAGTTGTGCTCATAAGTTTCCATCCCCTGGCAGAATTGATGATTTCTTGGTCCTGCACATGGGACGTACTTGGATATTCCAACATGATAATGATCCAAAACACAAAGTGGACCTGTCACTGGCTCCAGCAGAATAAAGTGAAGGTTCTGGAGTGTTCGTCTCTTCTGACCTCAGTATCACTGAGCCTCTGGGCAGATTCAAGCTGCAGTTCAGACAAGAGCCCAAGAATTTACAGGAACTGGAGCCTTTTGCCCAGAAGAATGAGCAGCTTTACCATCAGAGAAAATAACACATCCACAACCATCACAAAAGACTCCAAGCTTCATCGGGTCATTTTGTGTAGTTTATGTTTCATTATGATTTAAAAAGAGTAAACACAGTTGTTTGATAATAAACGGCTTCACCCAAGCACTAGCCATGAGTGAAAGAAAAGTTTTTTGTGTTATCGTTCATATTCTCTGAAAGACGGCCAAGAAATCAAATAAATTCTGTCAGGGTATGTAAACTTATGAGCACAACTGTAATCACATGTTTAACTAAAAAAAGTGCTTAAACGTCCCCCTGTGGAAAGCTTTGGCAGGTTGTGAAGACACTGCTGCTGAATCCACGGTTTCATCACATGGCCTGAGTCGGGAAGTACACAGGAAGTCGTCATCCGCATGTTTCTAAGCGTCTTCCGGTAACCGTGAACCTGTTGATATTAGACCGGCGTACCTCTCTGAGCACCGCCCAGAAGTCGGAGTCCTCCATGACCACCAGGCGGAGCGCTGAGACGGGCTGCAGGGAGGCGTCCACGCTGCCCTCTGCCGTTCCTTTGTCAAACTTGCCTACAACGCACACAGGATGTATTACCGTACATTACACACTACACTACTGAATATGTGTACCGAATACGTGCACTGAATATGTGTACTACTGAATACGTGCACTGAATATGTGTACTACTGAATACGTGCACTGAATACATGCACTAAATCCGTGTACTACTGAATACGTGCACTGAATACGTGTATTACTGAATATGTGTACTACTGAATACGTGTACTGAATATGTGTTCTACTGAATACGTGTACTGAATATGTGTACTACTGAATACGTGTACTGAATATGTGTACTGAATACGTGTATTACTGAATACGTGTATTACTGAATACGTGTATTACTGAATATGTGTACTACTGAATACGTGTATTACTGAATACATTGTACTTAAAGATAAAATATATGGCAGAAAATATCAGTAAAAGGTCCTTTGGCTCTGAGCCTCAGCAAATACGAGCTTTGAATTTTACCAGGATTGTTGCGTCACAAGTAGAAGTATTAGTAGTAGTAGTAATAATATTAGCAGCAGAAGCAGCAGCAGCAGCAGTAGTAGTAATAGTACTAGTAGTAGTAATAGTAGTAGCAGCAATAGTAGTAGTAATAGTAGTAGCAGTAATAGTAGTAGTAATAGTAGTAGCAGTAATAGTAGTAGTAATAGTAGTAGTAGTAATAGTTGTAATAGTAGTAGTAGCAGTAATAGTAGTAATAGTAATAGTAGTAGCAGTAATAGTAGTAATAGTAATAGTAGTAGCAGCAATAGTAGAAATAATAGTAGTAGTAGTAATAGTAGTAGCAGTAATAGTAGTAGTAATAGTAGTAGTGGTAATAGTTGTAATAGTAATAGTAGTAGCAGCAATAGTAGAAATAATAGTAGTAGTAGTAGTAATAATAGTAGCAGTAATAGTAGTAGTAATAGTAGTAGCAGTAATAGTAGTAGTAATAGTAGTAATAGTAATAATAATAGTAGTAATAGTAGTAATAGTAATAGCAGTAACAATAGTAGTAGTAATAGTAGTAATAGTAGCAGTAATAATAATAATAGTAGTAATAGTAGTAGCAGTAATATAATAATAGTAGTAATAGTTGTAATAGTAATAGTACTAGTAGTAGTAATAGTAGTAGCAGCAATAGTAGTAGTAACAGTAGTAGCAGTAATAGAAGCAGTAATAGTAGTAATAGTAATAGTTGTAATAGTAGTAGTAGTAGCAGTAATAGTAGTAGCAGTAATAGTAGTAATAGTAATAGTAGTAATAGTAGTAGCAGCAATAGTAGAAATAATAGTAGTAGCAGCAATAGTAGAAATAATAGTAGTAGTAGTAGTAATAGTAGTAGCAGTAATAGTAGTAGTAATAGTAGTAGCAGTAATAGTAGTAGTAATAGTAGTAGCAGTAATAGTAGTAGTAATAGTAATAGCAGTAATAGTAGTAGTAATAGTAGTAGCAGTAATAGCAGTAGTGGTAATAGTTGTAATAGTAATAGTAGTAGCAGTAATAATAGTAGTAGCGGTAATAGTAGTAGCAGTAATAGTAGTAATAGTAATAGTAGTAGCAGTAATAGTAGTAATAGTAATAGTAGTAGCAGTAATAGTAGTAATAGTAATAGTAGTAATAGTAATAGTAGTAATAGTAATAGTAGTAGTAGCAGTAATAGTAGTAGTAGTAATAGTAGTAATAGTAATAGTAGTAGCAGTAATAGCAGTAGTAGTGATAGTAGTAATAGTAATAGTAGTAGTAGCAGTAATAGTAGTAGTAGTAATAGTAGTAATAGTAGTAGCAGTAATAGCAGTAGTAGTATCAGTAGTAATAGTAATAGTAGTAATAGTAATAGTAGTAGCAGTAATAGTAGTAATAGTAATAGTAGTAATAGTAGTAGTAGCAGTAATAGTAGTCGTAGTAATAGTAGTAATAGTAATAGTAGTAGTAGCAGTAATAGTAGTAGTAGTAATAGTAGTAATAGTAATAGTAGTAGCAGTAATAGCAGTAGTAGGTGGAACAGAGTGTTTTCTGCTTGAGAAGACCACACCCTGAGTCTGCAGAGATATTGTGACTGTGTGAATGAAACAGAACAGAACTCTGGGTGTGCCGTTTGATAAGAAAAAAGATAAGACAGATAAGATAGGAAACCAGCACATCAATCCATGACACATCACATATCATTTCCTACGTAAATGAACAGGCTCTAAAGTTGCACTGTTGGGAGTTTGTTATTTTCCAGACCTTATCTCTGGCCTACTTTAGCACATAGGCCACTGTAAAAAGCCATAAAAGCCTAATGGGGAACATTTCTACCTAAGCAAAGGTCACAACACAACAAAAAGCTTATTAGTAGTAGGAATAGTAGTACTAGTAGCAGTAGTAGTAGTAGTAGTAGTAGTAGTAGTAGCAGTAGTAGCAGTAGTAGTAGCAGCAGTAGCAGCAGTAGTAGAAGTAGTAGTAGTAGCAGTAGTAGCAGTAGTAGTAGCAGCAGTAGTAGTAGTAGTAGTAGTAGTACTGCTACTAGTAGTAGTAGTAGTAGTAGCAGTAGTAGCAGTAGCAGTAGTAGTAATAGTACTAGTAGTAGTAATAGTAGTTGCAGCAATAGTAGAAATAATAGTAGTAGTAGTAGTAATAGTAATAGTAGTAGCAGTAATAGTAGTAGTAATAGTAGTAGTAGTAATAGTAATAGTAGTAGTAGTAGTAGTAATATAATAATAATAAGCAACAATAGTAATAGTAATAACAACAACAACAACAACAATAGTAATAATAATAATATGTAATAATAACAATATGTATAATAACAATAGTAACAATAGTAATAATGTAATAATATGTAATAGCAATAATATGTAATAATAGTAAGCAACAACAATAATAGTAATGTAATAATAGCTGTAGCAATAGTAATAATTACTAATAGTAGTAATAATATTGCAGCAATAGTAGAATAATAGTAATAATAGTAATAATAATAGTGGTAATAATAATAATAATAATAGTGGTAATAATAATAGTAGTATAATAATATATAATGTGGTACAATAGTAATAGTATATATAACAGCAATATAGTATATATATAATAGTAATATATATAGTATAATATATATGATAATAGCAGTAGTAGTAGTAGTAATAATATAGCAGCAGCAACAACAACGCAATAGTATATAGTAGCAGTAGTAGTAGTAGTAGTAGTAGTAGTAGTAGCAGTAGTAGCAGCAGTAGCAGTAGTAGTAGTAGCAGTAGTAGCAGCAGTAGCAGTAGTAGCAGCAGTAGCAGTAGTAGCAGTAGTAGCAGTAGTAGTAGTAGCAGTAGTAGCAGCAGTAGCAGTAGTAGCAGCAGTAGCAGTAGTAGTAGTAGCAGTAGTAGCAGTAGTAGCAGTAGTATGATTTTTTTTACCTTTCTGCTCGGTATAAAAGACTATAGTGTGGTGCATTTATGAAATCAAAATCAAAAACGAAAATAAAACACAAATAATCCACTGAGTCGTGTCCTTCAGTCCGATAGAAGCTGAAGCAGTTTATGCAATGAGCCATGAGGTTTAAGTTTCTTTTCTCTAAAACGGAAACAAACGTGCGCAAAGCTGCATTAAACACATTATTATTAAATGTCTATTTGAGTCCACGTAGGAAATAAAAATCCAAGATGAAATTATCCAACCCCAGCGAACCAAAAACGCGTCTGCGTCTGTTTTTCTGTCATCATTTTATCTCGTGTCCTGGAGCGTGAGTGAATCTGCCCACGGAGCGTTAAACCTTCAGTTTTCTTCAGAAACTTTTTTTTTCTTGGAGTTGTCCATCATTTACCTACCAGAGGTGGAAAAGCTCAACAAATCCTTCTGCTGGTGTAGGTGCCGGTGAGTCCGGGCGGGATACGTGTCGGGTCACGCATATTTTGAGCAACAAAAATATAAAACCAAATTATCCATATAGGCCTGTGGCTCAGTGCCCAGGGGTAGAACCATAGAACTATAATAAAATTCTCCTGTGCGCCTCTAAACCAGAACTAACACCAGGACTAAGCCAGGTCTAAAGCAGGTCTAAACCAGGTCTAAACCAGATCTAAAACCAGGACTAAACAAGCATTAAATCAGGACTAAAACCAGGTCTAAACCAGGACTAAAACCAAACAAGAATTTGCAGGAGGTGGCTGCTATATTCATGTAGTTTTAAAAAGCACGACAATATCAAGTAATCCAAAGTATTCAGATTACTCATTTAAGTAATTTAATTTAATTTTACGTTACAAACTACATTTTGGGGTCTGTAATCTGTAATCTGTAGGGAATACAGTTTAAAGTAACCTTCCCAACACTCAACAGAATTATCAAATGTGTCTCAATGAAACGGAATTCAAAACTTCTGAAGCGGAAAATCATTGGCCCTAAATATGGTGCACAAGTTGAACTGAGACGTCTGAATCTGCCACATGTAAATCGTTGGATCCTGCAAGTTATTTTCTGTTTATTTGCTGGGCTGATGTAGTCAGACCAAAACCCTTCGTCCATCTGCTCCTGGTCCGGCCCTTCCATCAAATTTTAGAACCTTTGTGGCCCTTGAACCAAAAAGTTTGCCCACCCCCGGTCTATGTAGTTCCCTGTTTTTTTTTGGTTTTGTTTTTTACATATATTGTGATGCTCCACGATATTATTCTGAGACCTTTGACGATACGATATCACCATATTTCGGTTATTGTTACGTCCATAATTACCAACCATGACAAACCGGGGGTGTCCCAGTTTTTGATTTGGAAAAGCTGCTCACCCTTCCAGACACGGGAATCAGCAATGAATTCCGTAAAAAAAATCCCTCATATACAGTTGAAAATGAGCTTTATTTACCTACTACGAAAAAGCCATCACTGGAGGATGTGTACCCCGATGTCCAGTTTGATTTCATTGGTGAAGACGCCTGAAGAAAAACACAGAATAATCAGATGAATTGAAAATGAAAAGACCTGGAGTTATGCTTTGTTTCATTCACACGTTTAACACACAAACCCTGCATATTTAGACGGAGTTCTTGTCTCAAACGGAGAATATCCCACATGCACCTTGTGATGTCACGTGGTAATTACACGTGGTACATTTCTCCTCACCTGGATTTTTTTTCCTTAATTTTGCTTTTAAAACTGCCCCTTTTATCCTATAATGAAGTGTTCTACCTCCTTTTGTTCAGTCCAACCTGTTATTTCACAATCTGCTGCTGTAGTTGTGTCATGAGGCTGTGATAAAAGCTACAGGACCAGAAATAGAGATGAAAAAAACTAAATGGAAAATAAAATTCACACTCTTTTATACAAAATGCACAATATCAAGTCAAACTAAAAATCTCCTTATTGCCCTAAAAATAAAAAAAGTGCAGTGGCCCCATGACTTTCCTGGTCCAGTCCTGGAAACAGCTCCTGTCAGGTCCAGGGCCAAAGCCACAGCACTTCTGCATTTCCATGGGGTTTATTACATGTGGATTTGTTCATTTTGAGTGAAATAAAAATAGCAAAGGGATGCGCAATTACACACACCAAGATGCGTAATTTTCCAAGTGTGTGAGAATTAACTCCACTTAGAGCGACTTTTTCCCTCGTTCTAAACACACACAGTCAGAGGAGTCGACCATCTTGACTCACTTCACTCTTTGGCAAAGTTTGGCTCGATCAAAATGGACGGAGCGCATGAGTTTGGGGAAAACAAAGTTCCTATTGGACACTCGTTTTGCTCACGTCATCACACAGCGTGAGTGTGACGTAGGATAAAGCCGCAGAAATGTACGGAAACCTCTATGTCTGCACTTTCAGAGGGGAAAAGGACGTTTCTGTCTTTTACGGTTAGAAAGTTCTGCGCGGTTACAGAAAACATATTCCTCGGAATCGTATGCAATGTTGTAGGTCTTCGAGGGTTAAGTTGAAAACTACCGCTTCATGACATCACAAGGTGGAACAGAGCATTTTGAGCTTTGGAGACAATGAAGTGTTATGAATTGATTGTTCCCAAATGTATTTGCCACTCAAGAAAATCAATAACAGCTCCCTGCCCAAAACTGGAAATTGTTGTTTTCAAACCAAGCAGGTCTAGTAATTTAGGTTTGACAAGCAGATAAATGCAGTGGGTAAATCCAGTTTTTATCACCTGCGGCTTTTATCCAGACTCAAACCGGTTTTATCTTTTAGTGATTTGGAGCGAGTGATCCAGGTTTTTATCTCCACGTGTCTTGACGACTGTAGCGCCCTGCAAACTGGTATGAACCGAGCACCTGTCACACTTACAGTGAGTCCAAAACTCTGCAGCACGTACAGAGAACACATCACACCTGTTTTATCCTCATTGCACTGGCTCCCCGTTCATTTTATTGTTGATTTTAAAATGTTACTGTTTGTTTTTAAGGGGAAACTCGGGCACGTTTGAAGCTAAAGTCCGTTGCTAGAGGAGGTGGAATTCTGTCAGAAGCCAAAAAACAGCACAGATCAGTGTTTCCTCGGCGGAGATCTCACTGTGGCAGTGAGTCTGTCAAGGCAACAAACTAGTGTAGTGATGGGGGCAAGTTCTGGAAATGTTATAAAACAACTTTATAAACAGTCTTAGCATTAGCTTGTTGATTTCCCACTGTGCATGTGAAAGCCCAAAAGACTCGATTGAAACTCCAGCAACAAGTGAGAATCGACTACTGACGGTGAAGAACAATAGAAACTGAAAGTTGTTGAAAGAAAATGGTTCGGGAATGTATTTTTTTTAGCCTTTTTCAAAAATTATAATTCCCTCGTAAATAAATGGGATTAGAAACGACATCGCGGATCGAGGCTTTTGGGCTTTTGCACGCGCAGTGGCAAATCAACAGAGGTAAGGCTAAGGCTGCTTATAAAGTTGTTTTCTAATGTTTCCAGACACTAATGAGTGAACCAGGCAGAGCGTTTTGTTTGTTAGACTCGTGGCTGTTGTCAGATGGGTTAAAGTGGAGTTAAACTTCTTCAGTGTGAAGCAAATTGGTGTTTTACGTGGAAGTTAAGAACTTGCCCCATCACTACACTAGTTTGTTGCTTTGACAGACTCACTGCCACAGTGAGATCTCCGCCGAGGAAACACTGATCTGTGCCGTTTTTTGGCTTCTGACAGTATTCCACCACCTCTAGCAATGGACGTTAGCTTCAAATGTGCTGGAGTTCAACTTTAAAGCACTTCATGGATGGGCCCCGACGTACATCTCAGTCGTTACTGTTCCAACACTCCTTCACACGCTCTGAGTTGTGAGGGCTCCATTTTGTCGTCCCAAAAGCGAGATTCAAAAGCCGGGGTGACTCTGTGATCGGCCCCAAACTTTGGAACACTCTGCCTCCTCACGTTACGACTGCCCCTTCAGTCCATTCTTTCAAGTCTCATTTAAAAACAAGCTTTTACTCACCAGCTTTTAACATGGCGTGAGAATTGTGTGGTCCTCTGACTGCCTTTTATTGATTTTATTTGCTAATTTAGTATTTTAGTGTTTTATTTCACTTGCTTATTTATATATTTATTTTATGCTTTATTTTATTTTTTATTATTTTATTGTGTAATATAGAACCACTTAAGGCCGCCACACACTGCAGGAGAATTTGCCCGATTTGACTGCGATTTTGTCTCCCAGAGTTCGGGGAGGCTCGACCCGACTTTTTGTCTTTGTGTGCGATTTTGAAGCCACCAAACGTCAGTGATGCGACGATAACAGACGATAAAACAGAGCGTCAGGGGCTTAGGAGCGACGGACACAGAGACGCAACAAACAAACTCAGGATACAGCGAAAATAAAGACTTTATTCCTCAGTTCCTGTAAAGTGGTACATTTAAAGTGCAGCGTCTGATCCACATTATCCATAGAAATTGTTCTCTGCAAATAATGACGTCGAACCCACAAAACCGCGCTATTTATCCAGTTCAAGGCGTTCTTTAAAAGTAAAAGGCGAAAGTTGTTCCTCGCGTGTGTTTGTTTATGTCCACAGAGCGTAAAGCTGCAGATTAGCGGCAGTGACTCTACTTCCTGTGCACTTTATCTCCTCTTTTATGCTTTTAAAAATCTTGTATCTGAAGTATTGCACCACATTTCACAAATAATAATAACACAGTTTGTTTCTTTGGACACTTCAGAGTCTCAGGGCGAGTGGTTTTGCTGTAGACAGGAAACAGCTGAGGCCATCGCGCTCACAGCTTTATATCCTGGGGTCCGCAGTCAGATCCAGCTGGAGTGTTTGCGATCAGAGATTTTAAGTCTCATAAGTTTCTCCTCATGTCTGTGGTTTGCGCAACTTGTCACACGTTTAAAAATCATTTAAGACCGAAAAATCTAGTGTGTGGTAGCAATGATCTAGTCCAATTTTATACCAAACTTAGCACCAATTTAGACACTGTATAGCCCAGTTTTAAACCTTTTGACTGGTGGTATCTGGAAAGCCTTGTGTTTTCTTTGGTGGTGCCAGAGCGGCTGGTCTAAGGCAAAAAAAAAAAAAAAGATTGAGAAATAGTTGTGGTTTAGACTTTGAAGTTTCCAGCCTCAGTGTTATCACTCCGATAAGTGTTATTGCCCTGATTATAATGGTTCTGGAGCAGAGCAAACATGAACCACTCCTCAGTGTGCAGCAGAGGAGCGGCCTCACAACTTCAGCCTTCTACGGCGTCTCGCTCACTCATCAAATGTTTTTAGCAGAATATCCAAATTTGGTCTAAAAGTCTAAAACATTAACTCAATTTACAAAACAAGACGTCCTCCTTTTTAACAAGAATAACAATAATAATAGATTCCTCATCACAAACAGAAATGAAGTTGTATTTTGTTTCATTCACACGTGTTTAACAAACAAACTCTGCATATTTAGGCCGAGTTCTTCTTTCAAACAAAAAAAAACAAACACTCTGTTCCACCTTGTGATGTCATGTGGTGATACAGGAAGTGCTCCACGGTGTTTTACTCACAAGGTGCAGAACATTTTGAGCTTTAGAGATGTAGATAAACTAATGATAAAGGGTTCCTCAAACACAACTTGAGGTATGTTTTTGATGAGAAAACAACATTATAAATTATCATTTAAAGCTCAGAAGAGTCGATTTAGCATCATATGGGACCTTGAATTTAAAAGGATTCTATGGTACTGCATTTTCACTCAGACGGGGCGTAGACACAACACCATCTTATAATAATTATTGAAACAATGCATATTTTGTTCATATCTTTACATCTTTATTATGTCGTAACGATGTCATTAAATGTATGTTCCTGAACATATTTATTTTCTGTTGTTAATTGTTGTTTGCCTTTAGTGTTGAGATGGAAACACTGATACTTTACTAAACTCAGATGTCTCCTCTGGTATTAACATTGTACTTAAATGTAGGCTTTGTAGGAGCCAATAATGTAATAATTTGCCAGTAATGTAAGAAAATGTAAGAAAATGTTTGAAACGATATTACATTATTGGCCATTATTACATTATCGGTTGCTACAGGAGTGGTAGTGCTCAAGTACAGAGCTACTAGAGATTTGCACAGGACAAAATTTTCAGTCCCGCTCCTGCCTGCGGCCGGAAAGAATTATAATTTTCTGCGATATTTTGTCCCGCTCCCGCCCGCAAATCCCGCAAGATGTAGACGCCCGCTTTCTTTCTCACAAAATGTCTTGGTTTTTTCACTTTCTTCGTGAGGTTTCTTGATTTTTGGACGGTAAATGTACGTTTCCTTAAAGAAAAAACTTACTCCTGAAGCACTGTGGGATTCACTAGAGGTGCTCTGTTCGTCTGCCATGTCTTCGAAGCTCCATCAAACATGGAGAAGCGGTAAAGGAATTGTCTAAAATGTATGCGAGATTAGACCACAGGCTGCTTAAAATGTTTTTATTAATGCCAAATAAAATACCCAGCACAAATGATATAGGATAGGCAGACATGAATCTTTTGTATGCTTTACTTTACACTCATATTTAGTTTGTGGTACTGCAACTTCTCTGTTTGTTGATCTATCAGAGGTGCCAACTCTTTGTTGCGATTTCAGCTCTATTTTCTCTAACTTTCTAATGCAGAAGTTGTTTCTTTCATTCATTATTACCACAGAATGATCCACAGTTGTCATAGATTAAACTATAGTCGGCTCAAGCACAGTAAGTCTTCATTAAAAGCCTCTTACTCACATTGCTGGGCTGCACCTCCACCGTGGTGTTGTAGAACCTATCAGAGCTCGTCTCAATGTTTCCACTGCGGAACAAGAACCTGCCAGAGAGGAATCAAATCCATGCTTACATTATGCAACACGTATTTTAAGAGCTTATAACCAAATTTGAACTCGGAGTTAATAAATAGTAATAATATCGTTCTGCATTCAAGGAAAAGGAAATCTTTCTCTTTTTTAAATAGAGTTTGTGGCCTGGTTTTACTGCTTTAAAACAGGAACACAACTGAACCTGTGTTGCTGTTGCCTAAACCTACAGATAGAGGTTTAGTTAGTGACCATTTGGTTCTGTACATGTTACGTCCTGTGCGTCTAAAACATACACTTAAAATGCAGGTTCTGGCAGCTTTACCTCAGCGTCCCCTTAACCAAAATATGCTCTCACGTCAAATGCTCAAACGGTGCGGTGGAAAAGTTGGACGAGCCTAGACGCTCAGAGACCGTAAACCCTGTGCGCTCGGGTGAGCAGCACATGTTTATTTTATGTAACAAGCCCTGCCGAGCTGAGGATGTACCTGAAACTCGGGTGGACGTACAAAGCCAATTTGACACCTCACACACTCTTCACTCACACTACAGCCTGTTACCATCAGGACGAATGTTCAGGTCCCTCTCACTTAAAACTAAGAGGGCCACGTCCAGCTTTATTCCCTCCTTGATTTGCCTGTTAAATGGCTGATGAAGCCACATGCTCAGCTAATCTGCATGTATCTTTATTGATCTATTTATTATGCATTTGATGAATGTGTTTTTTATAAATGTTTGTGTGGAGTTTTGACTCGTGCTGGTGCTTTGTCTGCAAACGAAGTTCCTAACGGATAAATAAAGTTATTTGAATTTGAATGAATTTGACAGTGAATAATTTTACTTATACTTCACAATATTTCATAGTTTTTCTCTTTTTTTCTATTTTACTAAGAAGTTACTTTTAGTAAATGAAGTAAATACGTGTTTTTCAGAGCAATAAAAATGTGACAAAGCTTTAATTGTAGTATATTTTGTGGATCCAAATTTAAATTGTGGGGCTTTAAGCTACATACCTGAGTGCTTCAATCACAACCGTTAAAAGATGTGCTTGATTTCCCTGACTCAAGAAAGCCCCATCACTCATTCCCAGTGTCGGGTCTTTTGTTCAGGAACTGGAGTGGTGACACCGGAGTGCTGGGTGAACACGCCCGCTTTGCACACAGGCATTTCTCAGTTCCCAGTCTCAGTACAGGTGTACTCTGGTACAGACTCAGGTGTACTCTGGTACAGACTCAGGTGTACTCTGGTACAGACCTGTGGTACAGACTCAGGTGTACTCTGGTACAGACTCAGGTGTACTCTGGTACAGACTCAGGTGTACTCTGGTACAGACCTGTGGTACAGACTCAGGTGTACTCTGGTACAGACTCAGGTGTACTCTGGTACAGACTCAGGTGTACTCTGGTACAGACTCAGGCGTACTCTGGTACAGACTCAGGTGTACTCTGGTACAGACCTGTGGTACAGACTCAGGTGTACTCTGGTACAGACTCAGGTGTACTCTGGTACAGACTCAGGTGTACTCTGGTACAGACTCAGGTGTACTCTGGTACAGACTCAGGTGTACTCTGGTACAGACTCAGGTGTACTCTGGTACAGACTCAGGTGTACTCTGGTACAGACCTGTGGTACAGACTCAGGTGTACTCTGGTACAGACCTGTGGTACAGACTCAGGTGTACTCTGGTACAGACTCAGGTGTACTCTGGTACAGACTCAGGCGTACTCTGGTACAGACTCAGGTGTACTCTGGTACAGACTCAGGCGTACTCTGGTACAGACTCAGGTGTACTCTGGTACAGACTCAGGTGTACTCTGGTACAGACCTGTGGTACAGACTCAGGTGTACTCTGGTACAGACCTGTGGTACAGACTCAGGCGTACTCTGGTACAGACTCAGGCGTACTCTGGTACAGACTCAGGCGTACTCTGGTACAGACTCAGGTGTACTCTGGTACAGACTCAGGTGTACTCTGGTACAGACCTGTGGTACAGACTCAGGCGTACTCTGGTACAGACTCAGGCGTACTCTGGTACAGACTCAGGTGTACTCTGGTACAGACTCAGGTGTACTCTGGTACAGACCTGTGGTACAGACTCAGGTGTACTCTGGTACAGACCTGTGGTACAGACTCAGGTGTACTCTGGTACAGACTCAGGCGTACTCTGGTACAGACTCAGGCGTACTCTGGTACAGACCTGTGGTACAGACTCAGGTGTACTCTGGTACAGACTCAGGTGTACTCTGGTACAGACCTGTGGTACAGACTCAGGTGTACTCTGGTACAGACTCAGGTGTACTCTGGTACAGACCTGTGGTACAGACTCAGGTGTACTCTGGTACAGACTCAGGTGTACTCTGGTACAGACTCAGGTGTACTCTGGTACAGACCTGTGGTACAGACTCAGGTGTACTCTGGTACAGACCTGTGGTACAGACTTAGGTGTACTCTGGTACAGACTCAGGTGTACTCTGGTACAGACACGTGCTCAGCTCTGTTGTTTTTTGGGGCGGGTGGAAGCTCTTTTACAAATACCTTGTGTATGAATATAAGCCTAATAAACACTGCATTCGTTGTCTTTATGGGAAGTAACTGAATTATGTATCGAAAACATATTCAGGATTCTAATTCTGAGTAACTGTACTGACATACAGTTATATTAGGTGGGATGCAGAATAAAGTTTTCTGTATACATACTTTTGAATACAAAGGAATAAGTGATGGTACTCTAAGTATTCAGACTACAGTACTCTGGGGCCTCCATCCATGTTCTTCTGCTTTATCTGGGGCCAGGTCACAGAGGCAGCAGTCAGACTTCACTCTCCACACAAATGTCCTTCAGCTTTTCCAGGGGGGTCCTGAGGCGTTCCCTCAGACTTTTCATCACTATTCACTCAGATTGACTTTGTTTCCTCATATTTTCATATAATCTGGATAGTCTATTGTGAGGAAATGAAGGCACTTCTACACATGTGCTAAAAACAAAGCCTAAAGTTTAATAGTTTATATAAAAAATGCTGAGGCCCCTTGAGGAGAATTGTTGCAAATAAAACCAGTAGATCATGAAGTGCATTCATATCCACATGCTCTGTACTAATCAGCGAGACCACACAGCTCTGACTCATAACATTCCTAAAACAGGCAGAACACGTTTTCATCTGGGATTTCCAGCAGACAGGCTGAGGAGCGCACGCAGGACTGCACAAGACTATCCTTTCAAATATTTATCTGGGAATTATAGAACTGTTTACATTGATCATTTTATTGTGTCCTATTGAATTACAGAAAATAAACTGTTCAAGCAGCCTTTCCTTCGGTATTAGATTATGGACATATGTACATGCAGACGTCAGCCTCTGCGTAGAAACCTTTAGATCTCCTCTTTCACTCAGCCGTCATTTCACAACAGGCCATAAAATAAAATTAAAAGTAGTTTGGCTATGGCTATCCATCAGAAGAGAACAACGCTGTAGAAAATGTGTTTAAAAGTGACTACCTGAATATCTCACTGTACTGTACGTCCCTTTCTGTTGCAGCGCAAAACCGGTCAAACGTGATCATGCACCCAGATCCTGTTCATTTCCATAAAATGTTGTTTTCTCATAACAGACACACCTGGAGTTGTGTTTTGTTTGCAGCAAACTCTGCAAAACTAGTGACGATAAACAACCTGAGGCTGTGGAAAAGTCTATAATTGAGAAATGACGTCCTATAATTACCGCAGAAATAATAATTAATAATTTTAGAAATAAACCCGCACAAATGAAAATGGTCACAGCACAAAACAGCACAAACAAAACACAAACGTTTTCTATAATTTTCTTCCTGTTTTGAGGCTGTTCCACGGTTTGAGGGGCTGGTTGACGTCATTGGCCGAAAATAAAACTGCAATTATCTTAAGAACCATAATCGCACAAACAAAACGTTTTGCAGCACAAAACAGCACAAACGACTGACTCCATTTTGGATGTTTTAGAGCATTTTGAAGCTTCCTGTGGGGCTGACCCCAATTTAACCTATAAAAGAATCATTAATTTCTCCAAAACTAAAGAAGCACAAACGAAACTTTTTGCAGCACAAACGAAGCACAAACATTGACATAGATTTTGTGTAGGTTTGCGTTTGAGGGGCCCGACTTCATACAGGTCTGGATACTGACCTGGCGACGAGGGTGGGCTGGCTGAAGTTGAACAGGATGTAGTCTCCTTTGGTGGGGGTAAGGGCCCAGAAGAAGTCCTGCCCCTGGTAGGCTCTCTCCAGACTGTGCTCCTGGTAGTGCTTCAGACTGGAGCTAACCTGAGCGGCCGGGTTCTGGTGCGGGGAGAACAGACGCTGCTTCCCAAAGTCCTTATCCTGACAGAAGCGAGACGGGAAAGAAGCGGTCAGTGCTTCTGGATGACTTTGAAATGAAAGATTTTACATTACACAAAATTCTGTTCTGAATGGTCACTTAACCCTAAACCCCAGCTGATCATGAGTCTATGCTAATGCAGCCTCTGCAGATCAGCGAGGGAATTCTGGAGATTTTGAGCTTTAACAATAAATATTGAACAAGCAAAGCTTATATAACTTAAAAGTGCAGGCGTGCAAAATTGAGTTGCTAAAAATAATAATAAAACATATCAATGGCATATTAAATAAAATTTAAATAAAAATTTAATGCCTCCTTTCTGAGGTAAATGTCAAAATTAGCTTCGTACACAGGCTAATAAATTTGAAAATAAAATAACAACAACTATGAATAAATCATTAAATAAACTATGAATAAACCATTCAGGCCTTGGAGTAATAAGAAAAGGTGCATAGAAAACTTATTTATTGCTCATTTTGCGACACACTGATCTACTCTGATGCAGCCAAGCCAGATACCTGGCATCTTTTCTTGGATGCCAGTTCATCAATGTCGGGGCTCAGGGTTTGAGCTGAGGAAACCTTCATTATCGAACAAAGGTGTTCGTCAGTCAGACGTCTCCTGTGAGACGTTTTCGTCATCTTCATTGAGGAGAAAAGTTGCTCACATAGGTAAGTGCTGCCAAACATGGAGAGCAATTGAGCAACTTCGGTGCGGAGCTGAAGCATTGCGTCAGGGATGAACTGTGGAAACTGTGCAGCCCCAACAGCAGCAAACTTTGACTTCAGCGTTTCATCACACTGGAGTTCAATCAGATCCATTTGGAGGTTGGTTGGTGCTATTTCCACATCAACTGCGAAGGGATTACTGAGCAGTTCAAATCTAAGTTTCTGGACATCAAAGTCGCCAAATCGCCGGCTAAACTCAGCGCCGAGCACACTGAGTTTTTCAGCAAACTATGCGCACAAGGCGGTAGAGATCTGCGTTTTTATGGTTTGGCAGCAGGGGAAATGGCCAAAGTTTGCTTGTAGCATCTGATCCTCCCACAGGCACATCTTAGTTTTAAAAGCTCTCACTGACGCATACATATCTGTGATGATGCGTCCCTGCCCTTGCAGCTGCAGGTTCAGCGCATCGAGGTGGCTTGAGATGTCACACAGAAAGGCAAGCTCACACAGAAACTTTTGATCCTGGAGCTCTGCTGTGTCCTTCCCTTTGCTTTTCAGAAACTGACATATTTCTTCACGCAGTTCGAAAAATCTGTTGAGCACTTTTCCGCGGCTTAGCCATCTCACCTCTGTGTGATACAGCACATCTGTGTATTCTGAACCACACTCTTCCAGAAAAGACTTAAACTGGCAGTGATTGAGACCTTTGGCTCTTATGAAGTTAACAACTTGTGTTACTGTGGTCATAACATCCTCCATCATTAGCGCTTTACCACACAGGGATTCCTGATGTAAGATGCAGTGATAAAAACATAGTTCACCTGCACAGTTCTCTTCTCGCATCTTTTCATGAATCCTGCCCACCAGTCCATTCTTTTTACCACTCATCGCTGGAGCACCATCAGTGGTTAATCCCACAAGTTTATCCCACGGCAGGTTTATTTCAGTTACACATTTGCAAACCTCCTCAAAGATTTCTTCCCCTGTGGTTGTGCCATGCATGGATTTAAATCCCAAAAGCTCCTCTGTAACACACAGATTTGAGTCCACGCCGCGGACGAAGACTGACAGCTGCGCAGTATCAGACGCGTCAGTGCTCTCATCCACAGCAAGGGAAAAAGAAACAAAATCTTTTACCTTCCCCATCAACTGGACATGTAGATTGGTGGCAAGCTCACATGTGCGCTCAGCTATTGTGTTTCTGCTCAGGCTTACGTTTGCAAAAGCTTGCTTTTTCTCTGGGCACACTTGGTCACAAACCTTCATCATGCACTTTTTTACAAACTCTCCCTCATTAAAGGGTCGGGCTGATTTGGCGATTTCTTCTGCCACGATATAACTTGCCTTTACAGCAGCTTCACTTTGTGTTGTGGCTTTTGTGAACATTTTCTGTTGTGAAACCAAACCTCTTTTCATCTCCTTTACTTTCTGGCTCCTCTGAGCCATGTCCAAGTCCTTATATTTGTCCTGGTGTTTCGTTTCATAGTGTCGTCTAATATTGTACTCCTTAGTTACTGACACGTTGGCTCCGCAAACAAGACAAACAGGTCTGTCTTTTACATATGTAAACAGATATTCTGTCTCCCACCTGTCCAGAAAAGTTCTATTTTCTGCCTTTCTTTTCGCCATTTTTTGGTGGGGTAACACAGTGACAGCTGTAGTTTGAGGTCGCAGTGTGGTTTGGGGGAGAGGCGCGGGGATGCGGGGATGCGAGGTGCGCTGGAGCTTTCAACCAAAGGAGTGCGCAAGAAGACGGATCACCACCTTCCTAACACATCCATGTCCGCTACCATAAGTGCTACTGACACGAAGGAGGAGGCATGTCTGCCTCTGTCCTGATTGAAGCGCCAAAAAAACAGCAGAGCATTATGAGATTTGTAGTATAAGCGGTGAATGCGGCGTCACAGCGTTGCCACCGTATAATACCGGTGGGCCGGCTCTAATATTAATTTGAAATTGCCTCGCGGGCCAAATATAATTACACTGCGGGTCAAATTTGGCCCCCGGGCCAGAGTTTGACACCTATGCTCTATGGTAACACATGCTCAGGTGTGGTCGTATTACCAAAAAATACCGCTGCACTTTAGAACATGTCTGTAGAGGTTTAAACTACAGGGTTAGCAGCTTTTACACAGAATAAAAAAGGACATTTTGAGATTTTCTGATCATGACCATTCGAACTTGAACTTTTAAGTGTGCAGAGTAATTGTGACTGAAATGAAATGTACTGTTGAAATGTTTTAAAGTAACTATTAGTGTTAGTGTCTGGAAAAGGGAAAAGAGGGTAGGTAACATAAGAATAAGAGACCTTGAGCGTCTGGGTCTTGCCGGGCAGAGACGAGTGCAGCCCCACGTGCTGGAACAGGGAAGGTTTGTACCTGTGCCTCAGGAGCCCCTTCTGTTCATCACAGTGTTTCTGCAACACACACCACACCGTCCATAACAGCACATACGACAACAGACACAAATAACAGAGCTAAAAATGCACTTAGTACTTTTTCCTGTTTAAATAGAATTGATATGTGAATTTTATCCTTTTGATTTTTTTGTTTGCAAACCGGAAATGCTGCACCGTAAAATTTTCAAATTAGCTTCATGTAACTTCGTACTAAATGAAAACTAGCAGCCATCTCACAGTGCTGTATTAATAAGACATATTAATATTTATATGTCTGTCACAGGTATGTTATATTTTATTATTTTATATTATTATATTATATTATTTAAAAGTCGTAAATTGTGCATTTGTCTCACCAATATGCAACCAATGTAAATTTAAAGTAGTTTTATTGTGCGTACATGATTTATATAATTGAAAGTGGGAAATAACAAGACTGACATTATAAAATGTTTTGACCAGTCATTTGGTACAACATGTCATTCGGGACGGAACGAAATCCAAATCTCTCTGGACGATATTTTCACCATAAACATCTCAGAGTACAATATTTATTGCAATATTTTGTGGAGGAATCTGCTCCTTTTTCCTCTAAAAATGCTTCACAAGACTTAATCCAAAGAATGCAGATGTAAAAGTGCTTAGAACAGTTATTTCTTCATGTCGTCTGCACTGAAACGGAGCAAAGGATCATGGTCTATGTAGTTCCCTGCATCAGAACTATTCATTTAAGCAAAGAGAGTTGGGATTCAATATCTTGTGATGCTCCATGATATTATTGTGAGACCTTTGACAACACCATATCACCATATTTTGGTTATTGTTACGTCCCTAGTGAACACGTATTTATTTCTATTTATCTGTCACAAGAGTAAAGCTGATTGACTCCACACTGTGTCCTGTCTTTTGTGTACGGCAGTGTACAGAGTTTATGATCGTACTTCCTGGTTGGATACGGGCAGCCGATACATAGAGGTAATTTAAGGTAATTTAAAAAAAAAACAAACAAAATGCACATTTTCAGGAGCCCGTGATCAAGACAAGCATTCATGGTCCTGTTTAGGAGTTTGATTTTCAAGAAAAAGCACAAATCAGCTCACCTCCTGTCATTTCCTTCTGGTCAGTTTGTGTTCAAATTAATGTTGGGCAGCGAATACAATGTTGTACGCCAAGATAAAAAAATAATATAGTATTTTTTTGGCTTCTAAATAGTTCTTTAACCATTCATTCCTGCACATACTAGTATTCACCCAGTGCTTTGCTGTTGGACTTGGATATGTTTTTCACCTATTAGCCTATTTGATTCTTTCTAATGTCTACATCAGCCATGTCCAAACTACGGCCCTGGGGCCAAATGTGGCCCTCAGACCAATTGTTTTGGCCCTCGGGCTTCCAGGTGAATTGGCCCAAACTACCGCAAGTAGTACTTTTTACTACATGTTTTTGAAATCTACTTTGATCAAGCAAATGTAGTGTGTCCTTCTGAGGGTCTAAGCCTGAGCAAAGGTCTGGAGGGTCATTTAAACCTGTTATAAACGCACATAGTTGAATGACTCATTGTTTTGACCACAAGTCTATGATCGGCCCTCACGCTGGTCTGTGTTTTAATATGTGGCCCTTGATGAAAAAAGTTTGGACACCCCTGGTCTACGTTCAAATATAGGATTGGATTATTCTTAAACCTTTTTCAAAGATGAAACTTCAAGTGAAAAGTCTCCTGCTTACCGCGTCTCTCTCCGGGCTGCACACTTTGACCCACAGGATATGGTCCAGGAGCCAGTCGATGGGCTTGTCTTTGTGGAACATCAGGAAGAAGCCCGCGATCATGGGCAGGTCATGGGTTCGAAACATCTTCCCTAAACAGCACAGTCACAATTTTACATGCAAATCTCTGCTGAGGCTAAGAGAAGACGACTTTGGAGTAACGGGTAAATTATACACGAATGAATGAAGGAAAAAAACAACTCCAGGCAGGTTTTTAACAGAGGGGACTACAGAATCAATCAATCCGTCAGCTTTGGATACGTATCTTTAAGTCAAGTCAAACAATATATCAAGAAGACAAATATATTTATAAGTAAGAGCAGCCACAGGAAATACCCGTTCACTTCTAGCCTCAGTGTCACGTGATCAAACCAGGCTCCGAATGAAAACCCACAGTAGTGTCTCGGCAATCTACATTTTATATTTGTCGCCACTCATATTTCTCACATGTTTTGGGGGGAATTGGCAACTTTTTGTGGTGAAAACAGAGGACAGCCATGACAATGCATGACGTATCTTCTGCTTCCCAGTAGTGTGTCTGGAAATATCCTTTCACCGGCTTAAACCCCGCCCACTTCAACTTTTGCTGCGCTCCGAAACATGAGCGAAGTTTTGCCCTGTTGTGTGTTTTTTACCACTTATATTTTCCACATTTGCATGACAGCTGTAATTAAAATAAAAATGATTTAATTCTGAATAAAGAACAATGTCACTTTATAAAGATCATGTAAACACCTAATTCCTAATGAAAATGATTTTCGGAAATAAACTTAATTCCACAGTAAGAGGGTGATTTAGTCCGATTTTAAAGCCGAATTAATTAATTCCTTGATCAAATAAACATTTCTTCTTCAAAATAATCCCGGTGGTTCATGCTTGTTGGCTCGTCCTTCTGACGCGATCCGGACAATCCGGCTCCTCCAGTCGTCTCTTGGGAATTTCCTCCACGTTTCTTTGGATTTGTGAGCGGGATGTGGGAGTGGGCTGAGGTGTGGCAGCCTCAGACTCAGTTTGTCTTCTTCCTCCTTCTCCGACACTCTTTCCTTCTCCTCCTCAGCTCACAGACGTTAAGCGTGAGGAGAGAGGTTGAGGCGTGAGGACAGCTGCTGCTTCATTATCATCAGACCACAGAAAAAGTTTGGATCGTGTTTGTGTTGGCGGCGTAACGACAAACCGAGATGACAGAAAAGCTGGGAGCAGCTGAAGTATGGGTTTTCTTCCCAAAGACATAAATACGTTCGCTGTAAACCTCAATTTGGAATTATTATTTCCATGTAAACTCGAAGGAGGCACTGGCTCCCTGATCTGCCTTCAATTACCTTTTATTCAGTCGATTTTTTCATTTTATTGCTCATATAAACCATGACTGAAGCTATTAGGGGACAAAATGCGTGTTACATATGAATGAGTCTGACCAATGAAGCCGAGTTGGGAGAACTCCAGGTAGAGCCAGGGCGTGGACTCCTGCTGGACAGTGTAGGACTTCATGGCGTCGTAATAGTCCATCCTGGCGATGACGTCGTCCTCCAGCTATGGACACAGGGAGAACCAGCTTAGCAAACCTGTTCGGCACACCACACTCTACATGAAAGCGGTGTCATCATAAAGGCATGCAGGGATTTATGCAGCCTGACAGGACGTGCTTCAGGGCAAAGCCTCACCTGCACGTAGTACTTCCCTTTGTCCTGCGCATACAGCATGAGGAAGCTGAAGTCCAGGTTCTGTTTGGTGCGCCATCTGGAACAAATTCTGTCAGTACACGGGCAGTACATGGGCAATACTTGGGCGGTATACGGGCAATACACAGGCGGTACACGGGCAGTACATTGGCAGAACACAGGCAGTAAATGAGCGGTACACAGGCAGTACACAAGCAGTAAATGGGTAATACATGGGCAATACACGTGTGGTAAACGGGCGGTACATCGGAAGTACACGGGAAATACAAGAGCAGTACATAGGGAATACACATGGGGTATATGGGCTATACATGGGCAGTACGTCGGCAGTACACGGGCGGTAAATGGGCAATACACGGGTGGTACACAGTCAGTACACGAACAGTAAAGGGGCAGTACACAGGCAGTATGTCGGCAGTACATGGACGGTAAATGGGCGGTACATGGACGGTAAAGGGGCGGTACATGGGCGGTAAAGGGCCAATACATGGGTGGTACACAGTCAGTACATGGACGGTAAAGGGGCGGTACACAAGCAGTACATGGGCAATACACGGGCAATACACAGGCAGTACACGGGCAGTTTCTTAAGACGTTAAATTAAAAAAAAGGTTTAATGGCTTTATCCAAACAGTTTCCACATTGCTATTTATAGTTATATTATTATTCTAGTGCCTTTGCCCACTGAGAGATGAATGACGTCACCGTACTTGACTCGCTCCTTGGAGTCTCCAAACGTCTCCTTGAGCGAGCTGAAGTTGGGGTAGTAGTGCTGCGATGGAGAGACCACCTCCAGAAGCCCGCTCTCCACCTCTTTCGGGTAACTGTGAACACCCAGGGAAAGACAAGGGCCATCAGCAAGTCACAGCACAGCTACGCTCCACAGGTGTGACGGCCGCTACACTACCGATCACAAGTTTGGACACACCTTTTCCTGTTTATTCCCATGGTTATTTACATAGATTCTCCCTGAAGGCATCAAAACTATGAATGAACTGAGATGTAGTAAACAAAATACACTCAAAATAACTCAACTTATTGTAGATTTTTAAAAATAACCTTTGATTGGTGCCCAGACGTCCCTATTTACCCGGGACGGTCCCCGTTTTGAGCCATGCATCCCCTGCCCCAGCAGATTTATCCAAAACCAGTGATTTGTCTCAGTTTAATACAAGAAATGTCCCAGGTGTCCCTTTTTTTTGACCAATTTGATCCCTGGCAACAGTAAACAGAAGCAAAAACTCATTTGTTCAGGTAAAATACAGAAAAGCAGCTAAAAAATCAGCAAAACACAAAGAAAATGTAATATAATGACTCTTTAGTCCCGAGTGCATAACAATTTTCCTTAATTATGCACTTTTTTCCACAGTTTTATTATTTCCTCAATATTTGCTGCATTTTCCAGTGAACAAAAACAACGTATGTTTTCTTTTTTATATAATTCTTTATGATTTCCTCTTCAGATAAATAAAAATATACACCCTTTTCACCACACTTTTAGTAAATGTATATAAAATCACATTTGCCGTACTGGTCAATTGCCTTACATTTTAAAACCAGTGAAAAAAATATCAGACATGGTATCGCCTTGGCAAATCGAAGCATCCCTACACACACATTATGCAAAATTTGCCTTTTTTAAGCCTTTAATTGTCCCAGGATTGTTGCAAACTGCAGAGTTTCTACCTGCGTCACAGGTAGAAACTCTGCAGTTTTAAATCCATAAATCACTGTCAGACTTGTAAGCATTTCTGACATTTTTTGTTCATTTGTTCAAGCGTATGGGCGTGACGATTATCGGCCAGTTTAATTTTTTTCTCACATGGTAATTTCCTTTGCTACTGGACCAGATCCCACTGTGGGGCGACCAGAAGCTGAGAAATAATATCTGGTTCTTTAATTAGCCATTATTTGAATTTCTAAAACATGAAATGCCAAAGAAAAGGTGCTCAAGTGCATGTTTTAATGCCAATAACTATAAAAATGCATCCTACTTGCCCTTTAAAGAGGGGGTATTTTATTTCTTTGGGATATTAACTGCTAACACATAACATATTTAGGTCACCCTTAATTATTTTACCTTAAATGTTTTTGCCACTCTGAGTCCTCCCTGCCTTTTCTGTCTGCTCTAAGCCACTCCCCTTTCAGAGCACTATGAGGACACCATCAGCGTGCATTCCTCTCCCCTGGGATCAGGTTTGGCAAGTTGCTGTGCCGACTTTTGTGTCATGCTTTTGTGTATTTATGGAAAACTGTCGTGTGGGTGACGTAGACTTGTGTGCTGAGCATTGAACAGCATCGTACTCCTAACTTCTGCAAAAAAAGCTCGGCCAAAATTTAAGATATAACCACTTAAATCTATCAGAAAATAGAATAATAAAAGTAGTGAAATTATCTCGCTGCATGGACAGATAATTTGACTTGACAAGTTAAGTTAAACTAAACAACCTCAAGTCGATAATAGATCTGAAAACAAGACGAATAACCTGATATAAGCTTTAAAATCTCAGCCAGATCAAAGAAATTTGCAGCGTAAGGGGTCTAGGAGAGAGCTCAATACTCAAATATGCATGGATGACATTGAAAACCTCTTCAGGCATGTTTTTGATGAGGGAGCAACGTTATAACATGGTAGAAACAAAAAAAAAAGCAAAAATCTATTGAAAAATGAATGCACTTCTTAAGAAAGATTGAAAGAATAACTTACTTTGAGCTGAGAGTCTCTGCTATGCTGTTTACATAACTGTAGTCTGTCTGAAATGAGAAAAAGACAGTTTGGTGTTTAGAACCTGGGATTAAAAGATTTTCAGATATCACCCTACAAGACGACAGGAATTTAAAGGCACCGCACAGTAGTACAGGAGTGTTTTATCAAGAGATTTATCATTTGAAGTTGATGTAATTTGAAGGACTATATTTTATATAATAATGAACAAAATTTGGTATTTTCAAAGCATAAATGAAAAAAGTACATGTAAAGGAACTGTGCAAGAAACACAAATGTTCAAATCATGTAATATTGTCAACATAAAGCAGAGTTACGATGTTTTCAAGCCTTCCAGAAAAAGAAAAAGAGTTCAGTGCTGACTTGTTATCTACTCTTCTCTAGATTTTTGAAAGGAGCAGGGTTCCCACGGTCATGGAAATCCTGGAAAAGTCATGGAATTTCGTAAATTCAATGAAAGTTTTGGGAAAATCATGGAATTTTGGTATATTTTTCACGCAACTACAGTGTTCTATTAAGTTTTTTGTGTGTGTGGTCCTCTGTGTCTTTTATTTATTTTTCTTTTATTGGTTTTATTTATTTATTGCTATTCTATGATTCTGCTCTTATTTATTTTGCTGGTTTTGCTGTTTTAATTTCTTTAAGTTTCTTTTATTTTATCATTATATTATTATTGTTTGTTATTATTGGTAAGTATTTGTGCAGCACTTTGGAAACTGTTTGTGAAATGTGCGATAGAAATAAAGTGGATTGGACTGGAAGTGCTCATTAAACTATGATGATTATTTCTGAACGTCTGCACCACTCGTTCCAGCAGGACACCACACAATAAGGTTTAAAAGAGACACAATAAATGCCCTGACGGGATTTTGAATGTTAAAAAAACTATAATACCAAACGATAAAGTGAGTGGAAAGGGTTCACATTTCATAGCCCTAAAAATATGCCAAATTCTGCTCATGTAGGTGCTGTAAGGTCATGGAAAATTCACTTTAGGTCATGAAAAAGTCCTGGAAAAGTTTGGAAATTTTGTCAGTGAAAAAGAGTGGCAACCCTGGGTATGTGCGATTTGGACTTTTTGGATTATCAGTAACACTTGTAATGCAGAAACACTGGACATGGTGGTTGGTTTAAATCTAAAAAGACTCTGAAAAGGAGTTTTCACATGACACAGGGCCTGTTCATATTGGGCTTGTAAGTCGCTACGTCATCATTCTATTTCCGGGTCCAAGCTGCAGCGGCGCTGAATTTGGCCCGACTGACCTGTAAAAATGCCGCAGTGAGTTGTGTACCCACTGTTTGAACGCATCAGAAGCCAACGCAAATACAAGGAGAAACGGTTATTCTTTCGTTTTTCCAGTTGATGGATATCGGCCGTAGCTATTCTTCCAAATCACCACATTACACATCCTCCCATTGCAGAGAGAAATATCTAAACCCTAACACTGTATTCACTGAGAAATTACTCGCTAATTTATCATCTCTGGCGAGGCGACCACACAGAGACGCAAAATACAAACTCGGGACATAGAGAAAATAATGTTCAGACTTTATGAGCCGACTCACTTCTCCTAAAGTGGTACATTTATGCGCAGCGTCTCATCCACATTATCCACAGAAATTGTCCTCTGCAAATAATGACATCCAGTCCACAAAACGGCGCTGTGAATCCAGTTTGAGTCGTTCTTTAAAAGTAAAAAGGCGAGAGTAGTCGCACGTGTCTGTTTACATCCACACAGCGCACGGGTGGAGGTGAGGCTGCAGATTAGCGACAGTGACTCTACTTCCTGTGGACTTTATCTCCAATCTTTTATGCTTTAACACTCGAAGACCTACGTATCGTATACGATTCTGAGGAATATGTTTTATATAACCGCGCAGAACTTTCTAACCGTAAGATAGAAACTTCCCCTCTGAAAGTGCAGACATGGAGGTTTCTGTACATTTTTGGAGCTTTATCCTACGTCACACTCACGCTGTGTGATGACGTGCGCAAAACGAGTGTCCAATAGGAACTTTGTTTTCCCCAAACTCATGCGCTCCGTCCATTTTGATCGACCCAAACTTTGCCAAAGAGTGAAGTGAGTCAAGATGGTCGACTCCTCTCGAGCATTTATGTTTATAGCAATTGAAGACGCTCTAAGTGCAGTTTTTGTCAAATAAATGCATCTTGGTGTGCATAATTGCACATCCATTTCTATTTTTATTTGAACGGTTAATTTCACTCAAAATGAACAAATACAAATGTAATAAACCCCATGGAAATGCAGAAGTGCTGTGGCTCTGGCCTGAACCTGACAGGAGCTGTTTCCATGACTGGCACCAGAAGTAATGGAGCGATTACACTTTTTATTGTTTTTAGGGCAATAAGGAGATTTTTAGTTTCCTTACACTTGACTTGATATTTTGCATTTTTGTAGCTAAACCTCTAAATTAAGTATTTTTTATGTCCAGAAAGTTGTTTATAAATGTTTTCTGTGTGTTTTGTATAAAAGAGTGTGAATTTTATTTTCTGTTTTTTTTTTTTTTTTTTCATCTCTATTTCTGGTCCTGTAGCTTTTATCACAGCCACATGACACAACTACAGCAGCAGATTGTGAAATAACAGGTTGGACTGAACAAAAGGAGGTAGAACACTTAATTATAGGGTAAAAGGGGCAGTTTTAGCTTAATTAAGAAAGAATTCTAGGCGAGGATAAATGTACTAAAATTGCCCTTAGGTCTTCAGGGGTTAAAATCCTGTATCTGAAGTATTGCTCCACATTTCACAAATAATAATAACACAGTGTCTAAACTGGAAGTGCAGAGCTCTGATCTTTGAACACTTCAGAGCCTCAGAGCGAGTGGTTTTACTGTAGACAGGAAACACAAACAGCAGAAGCGCTGATGCGTCCAAGTCCGACCTGAGCCCAAACATAAGCTCTAAATACTTGTTCATATCCATCAGAACACGTCGGGTTTCCGTGCTTTAGTTGGAACCTCACTAAAAAAAGGAGGTGATGGTGAAAATGTTCTCTGGTTTTGTTATTTTGAACCACAGACCGTGTTGAACAAATATTTCGTTGAACCTGGAAGTCGTGTGTGACATCAGACTTACAAACCGAATACCGAGAATGAGAAAAACTTGTGTCCTCTGTCTGCAGGTTACTTTTCTTTTAAGTGAAATGTTCCACAGTTGAATTTACGACTCAAGCAGGAGTACAAGCGTGATGTTTGTTTGACTACACAGGACAGTACAATATGATGTAAATATAAGAAAGCACTGGGCACCTCTGCCACAAAGACGATGATGAGGAGGTCCTGGAGCTGCGAGGGGCTGAGCTCGTACAGCAGCGAGCCCACCGTAGGTACCAGGTAACTCTGCTTCTCACGCCTCACGGTGGGGATGCCCAGAACCATGGACACTGAGAGGACACAAGGGTAAACTTCACATGTGTGCGCTGACTGGAGAAGGGCGTCCCATGTGGGGATCGGAGGAATGCACCTGATGGATTTTAATGGCCTCCTTCAAAGCCTTGGATCACACGTGGGACCCCTTCTCCAGAGGACACTAACAATCCTAGTGTCTGAGTACCTCCAGTGCGGCCCTTGCTGAGCACCACGTTGGGCACGAGGCTGTCCGGGTGCTCCCTCAGGTGGGGCAGGTACAGGTGGACGTTGGGTTTGTGTAAGCGCTCCTCCAGGATGTCCCTCACTCTCTCCTTTTCCGGGGAAGTGGTGTTCAGAGTGATGGGTCTGGTCACTGTGATGGGAAAAAAATGTGTATTTAAAGGGATAGTTCGGAATTTTAGACACAGGGCCTCATTTCCTCATGAGCCAGAGTGTTAAAGACGTGTGGAGACACTTTTTTAAGAGGTTGCTGGTGCTAGGCTAGGTCTTACCCACTCCACAGAGCACCCGAGGCAAAACTATTATTACTCCAGACTGTCCATGTGAACGTCTGTGTCCAGAGAATAACGTTTGAAGAAAAAATAACCTTGTGTCGCCTGAATCGTCGCATTTGAGGGACTATTTTCTCATATATCAGTCTGCCGATGTTGAGCTTTCGATCAGGAAGTACAACTCGCTTCTGCTGCTCAGACATAAATCCTTCAAATGCAACGTTTGGTTTTACTTCTAAAATTATTCTATTCTCCTGACTTTCACATGTTGGCTATAGTCCGGAAAATACAGTTCACTTTCTGTGTAAATTGCTGCACTACTTGCCTCTTATATTTGTAAATTGTGTACCATATTTTTCGGACTATAAGTCGCTCTGGAGTATAAGTCGCACCAGCCAAAAAATGCACAATGAGGAAGAAAAAAACATGTATAAGTCGCACCAGACGATAAGTCACATTTTGGGGGGAAATTTATTTGATCAAATCAGAGACCAAGAACCGACATTTCATCTAAAGGCGAGTTATAGAAGTTATCGAAGTTATAGAAGTTATAGTAATAAACCCATTAGAGAAAAATCCATGTATCATTTGTTCATACATTTCTCAATACAGAAACAAAAATAAGACAACTAAAATAAAAACAAACTCTTTTCTTTATTATTTGTCTCTAAAACCAAAATGAAAAAATGGATAATGATTTGTTTTCTTTTTTTCGTTTTTGATTCATATATACGATTCGTACATTGGAAAAAAAAACAATGTCTAGGTAAGTTAAAATGACTTAAATTAAGAACATTTGACTTTATTTAAGTAGATTTACCTTGACAAGTAAAATGATCTGCCAGTGGAATAGGTGTTTTTTCTTAATTCAAGCAACATTTGATTGTATTTCTTATTTTAAGTGCAAAAGTTGTTGTTTTTCTTATTTTAAATGTAGCAAGATGTATTTTCATATTTTAAGTACAAAAATCTTATTGCGCCGGCAGATTTTACTTGTCAAGTGAAATTTACTCAAGTCATGGTAAAACTTTCTCAATTCAAGTCATTTTAGCTTGACTAGATTTTGTTTTTTGCGGTGTGTATTTGTTCTGTGGACTTTCAGTGTGAAAAATGTATAAATCGCAGAACCACCCAATCCCTGAAAAAAATACGGTATATTACCTGCTACTACCGTATTTTTCGGACTATATGTCGTACTTTTTTTTCCATGGTTTGGGTGTTTCCTGCGACTTATCCTCAGGTGCAACTTATATATGAAATATTTCAGTTCATCTAAATGTAAATGTAAACATGGGCAAGGTACAAACCTGAGGCACCGACTGAATATATTAAAAGTCCTTTGTTACATTGAGGGACAACAAAGTATTTCGACCAGCAAGATATAATTTCACATGTTGGTTATTTTCACACTGAGGCCACAAGAGGGCGCTCTAGGCTTGTGTACCAGTATCTGCTGCGCCTCAGGCTCTTTCTCCTGCACATAGACCGTATCTACGCTCCAGTCACTTCACCACCTGCAGCACCTCAGACCTGTTTGCTCAGGTAAATCCAGGTGGAGACTTTTTTTTGTCCAGTGAATAATCCACTGAATCTGGTCCTTTAGTCCGACAGAAGCATCAGCACCAGCAGCTGTTTTTATCACTATCTGCAAATGAGCCATGCAGCTTTAAGTTTTGTTTCTGTAAAATGTAAACAAATGTGCGCAAACACATTATTACTCAGTGTATATATTGAGCGGAGAAGCAGAAACGTCTGTAGAGCGGTGGTAGAGAGGAACAATCAAGCAGCAGAAAGTTGTTCAGTTGTTTCTGCTCTAGTTTTGTGAATAACTGTTCATATGTGACGTGAAAAAAACAGACACATGTTCAGCCTCTGTTCTATCGGTATTTTGATAACTCGTCTTTCAACATGAAATGTCGGTCCTTGGTCTCTGATTTAATCAAATAAATTTCCCAAAAACTTATAGTCCGGTGCGACTTATATATGTTTTTTTCTTCTTTGTTGTGCATTTTTTGGTTGGTGCGACTTATAGTCCGGTACTCTACTCTGCTTGATAATACATGGCTCAATGGACTTCAGCTGCCTTATTATTTGGAGTCCAGTTCATGTATTTGGATCGTGAGGGAATAGTACGGCCAAAAACCAAACAGACGTGACAATTCCCTAAATCCGTAAGCAAAAAGAGCTTGGAAAACCGTTCTAACGTCAACACTTACCTGCCAGGGCGCTGCTGCTGGTGTGAGTGGCGTTATCGTGGTCCTGGGAGGCGTTCCTGACCTGGTCCAGGATGAGGCTCAGGTCCCGGCTCACCTGGTCCCCGAGCTCCTTTGCCGCGTGGAGGCGCTGGTTCAGTCTCATCAGCTCCAGGGCGGTGACGGAGGAGCCTGGGACCGGACCACGAGCAAAACCAGCGCACAAAATGAGGAAAGATCTGAACTGAAGGTCTGAACCAGGACTGGACCAGGACTGGACCAGGACTAAATCAGGTCTAAACCAGACCTGAATCAAGACTAAACCAGGATTAAATCCTGGTTTAATCCTGGTTAATTAAACCAGGTCTAAACTAGTTAATTAAACCAGGTCTAAACTAGGACTAAACCAGGTCTGAACCAGGTCTAAACCAGGCCTAATCAAGGACTAAACCAGGTCTGAACCAGGTCTGAACCAGGATTGGACCAGGACTGGACCAGGTCTGAACCATGTCTGAACCAGGACTAAACCAGGTCTGAACCAGGTCTAAACCAGGTCTGAACCAGGTATGAACCAGGTCTCAACCAGGTCTAAACCAGGACTAAATCAGGTCTGAACCAGGACTAAACCAGGACTAAATCAGGTCTGAACCAGGACTAAACCAGGGCTAAACCAGGTCTGAACCAGGTCTGAACCAGGTCTGAACCAAGGCTGAACCAGGTCTGAACCAGGTCTGAACCAGGTCTAACTCAGGACTAAACCAGGACTAAACCAGGTCTGAACCAAGTCTAAACCAGGACTAAACCAGGACACTAAACCAGGTCTGAACCAGGTCTGAACCAGGTCTAAACCAGAACTAAACCAGGACTAAACCAGGTCTGAACCAGGTCTAAACCAGAACTAAACCAGGACTAAACCAGGTCTGAACCAGGACTGAACCAGGACTAAAACAGGACTAAAACAGGTTTGAACCAGGACTAAACCCGGACTAAACCTGGACTAAACCAGGTCTGAACCAGGACTAAACCAGAAAGAGCCTTTTCTTATTTCTTCTGTCAGCAGTCAGTGTGTGGTGTGTGCAACATTTTCACTTTGATTTTGGTTTCATTCTTTTTTACTGTAGCGTTGTGAGTTGGACCATATAATTCAGAATTTGTTAAAATGTTAATTTGTTTAATTTGTTAAATGCTTTTAGAGTTCTATAAAGTTCTCTAAAAAGAACAAAAACAAAATCTGGTCAAGTTAAGACGACTTTAATTAAGAAAGTTTTACCAGGATTTGAGTAAATTTCACTTGACAAGTAAAATGATCTTTTTGTACTTTAAGTTAGAAAATACATAATGCTACACTTAAACTAAGAAAAACACATTTTTTTTTTGCACTTAAAATAAGAAATATAATCCGATGTTGCTTGAATAATAAACAAAAAAAAACACTTATTCCACTACAGAAAATTGTACTTGTCAAGTTGAATCTGCTCAAATAAAGTAAAATATTCTTAATTTAAGTAATTTTAATTTACCGAGATATTGTTTGTTTTTTTCCCAATGAAGGAAGAGCTCAGTATTAGTTGAGTTTGTCTACAAATACAAAACAACTTGTGCTGGATTAGATTAATGACTCAAGTACTTTTTACTTTTACTGCACTGGAATAAAAACAATATCTAAAATATCTAAAATGACTTAAATTAAGAACTTTATTTGAGTGGAGTCAACTTGGCAAGTGAAATGATCTGCCAGTGGAATAAGTGTTTCTTATTCAAGCAACATTGGATTTTATTTATTTTAAGTGGAAAAAGTTGTTGTTTTTCTTATTTTAAGTGGAGCAAGATGTATTTTCTTACTTAAAGTACAAAAAGTCTTGTTCCAGTGGCGGATCATTTTACGTGTCAAGTGAAATTTACTCAACTCATGGTAAAACTTTCTTAATTCAAGTCATCTTAACTGGACTATATTTTGTTTTCTACAGTGTGGATTAGGTTTTTAGATGGTTACTTTTACTTGTACTTGAGTAGGAATTCAGCAAAGTTAAGATACTTTTGCTTAATTCCAATTTTCCAGTCCTTTTTCCACCTCTGGCTGTAGGGAACACTAACCTTGAAGCTCCGGCGCAGACTGGATCCATGAAACGGTCACAAAACAAACACATGCCAACAAGCAGCCGAATGTGAGGGAGGAGAGCTTCGATCTCATAGTCCGGATCCTGGGGGAGAGCGCAGCCCGCAGGAGAGTCTAACCCGGGCAGCAGCCGCGCCGGGCACTGGCAGGAGCTCAGTGGGTGACAGCGTGACCTGAGCACGCCCAGGACACCGCCACTCCCGTTTATTTGAGCTCCCGAGGCATAAGTGGAGGAACAAGTTTAACCTCCTGAGACCCGAGCTTTTGTCTGGTGTGCATTTTTCATTTCTTCTTGCTATTTGGGATAAATAGGACCTACTAAGTAAGTATTTTGTATGACACCATTGGTTAAAAAATTTAAAAACATTAAAATGTATAAATAAATTACAAAAAACAAACAAACAGCAATTAGCTGTTTATTTCAAGCCCTAAACCTGCCAAATGTGACGTAGGTCGACCGTGAGCGGGTCGGGGTTCAGTGAGTGAGGTTAAAAACACACAAAAAGGCCTGAAAATGTGGTCCACAGTTTTAATTTTTTCTGGTTTTCAGTCGTTACAAAAAAGTAGAGGTGCAAAAAGTGGAGACAGGCAGCAGTTTCCCTATAGCAGCAGAAACGTCCAGCAATTTATAACTGTAAACTCATCTAAATATTCCCAAGTTTACCTAACAACATGTGCAATCAATAATATAACACAGTCCCAATGTCTTCAAACGAGGACATGACATTTCCTGAGGCTCTCGTCTGCTGTGGTCAATAAAATGTGTCAAATTTTAATGCCAAATGAAGATACATTAAGATACATGAAGAGACATTATTGTACATAAATACATTGGTTTTATTCATAAATTTTGCATCTAAACTTTACCATGCAGTTTTTTTTTTTACTTTCGGGAGCTGCTGTAGAGGTTTTTAGTTGATTACAGGTGAAAGTTTAAAATAATTGAAAATCATGGTGCTAAGAGGCAAAAATGTAATGTCCTCGTATGGGGATATACAAAAAAGCTGCTTAAAAATGAGCAAAAGACAAAGAAAATGCAACTATACTAGCTCACATGTTCATCATGAATGGTTTCTGCGTAACAATTTTCCTTAATTATGCACTTGTTTCACAATTTTATTACCAACCACCACAAACCAGGGATGTCCCAATTTTTCATTTTAAAAATGAAGGCGAGGAACAGCTCCTTTCTGACAATTTGCAGCTGCTCAATCTAAAAAAAAGAAGGTTTAGAAAGGTTGTACTTGCAAGTGGGATTAAACGCCTAAACTAAGGTGACCAGACGTCGCTATTTACCTGGGACAGTCCCAGTTTTGAGCCTTGTGTCCCCGTCCCAGCACATTTATCCAAAACCACTGATTTGTCCTATAGTTTTAAACAAGAAATGTCCCAGGTGTCCCTATTTTTGACCAATTTTATAGCTGCCAACAGTAAAGAGAGGCATGAACTGTCATTTGTTTAGGTAAAATACAGAAAAGCGGCTTAAAAATTACCAAAAGACAAAGAAAATGCGACTATACTGACTTATATGTTCATCATGAATGGTTTCTGCATAACAATTTTCCTTAATTACGCACTTGCTTCATAATTTTATTACCAACCCAAACCAGGGATGTCCCAGTTGTTGATTTTGAAAATATGATAATGCTGGAAATATGCACGAAAAGCTGAAAGTCTGATCTTTTCAAGAAAAACAAAAACAAAAAACGTTTCTATCTTTAATGGTTGAAAAGTTATGTGCAGTTACAGAAAACATATTCGCTGGTATTGGATACGATATTGCAGGTCTGAAAGGGTTTTAAAACACAAAGAGACAGTAATATGAACAGACTAATAAAAGATTTCAGAACATGTTTGCACAGATCTAAACTACAGGCTTAGCCGTTTTTACACAGAATAAGACACATTTTATTCTTTGTGGAGGAGATAATGGTTCTTCAAAAACTGCAGTCGCTGAGATTTGCTAATTGTGTTTAAATTTCAGTTTTATTGCGATGAATCTTGCATGAAATCAGGCAGATGGAGCGATAAACACGCAGAGATGCCGGGTACAAATGCAGGAAACAGCAAAAAGACCAATAAAAAGTGTTGACTCTGAAGTCTTGGGTCCTTTTTGGGTTCATAAGAAGAGAAAATGAACATATTTGGTTTGTTATGACTCTACATTTTATTAAAACATAGTAAACAAGGGCGTATTTTACTTCTTTGGGGTATTAACTGCTAAAACATAACATATTTTTTTCAGCACGAGTCTCTCCTCCCCTTGAAAAAAAAAATTGCACAATACTCCCTCCTGCTGGACATGGGCAGCAAATGCGGTAACTGTAACATTGCAACCAGAAAAAAACACATTCGGAACAGTAGGCAATGCTTTTTTTAACAACATAAACACAATTTAGGGTTTAGTTCCACTTTAAAGTAGCCCACAGGCACATTTTGTATGTGGCATGTGCCAGTACGTAAGTAAGTGATTGTTTGATTGGTCAGTTTCTGGTCAGTTTGAGGTAAAACTGCTTTTGTTTTCCTCTTTTTTCCTCACGGGTTAGACCCACAGAAGTCTTTGTGTTCAGCAAATATGCACAGTAAAGAGTGGAGTGTTAAAATGGACAGAATCCATTTGAACATTTTCTCAGGGTTTATATGAGTCCAAACTGTTCTAGAGTTAATTTAACATTTTTGGAAATGTTAATTAAGCAACACTGGACCAAAGTTCCTGTTTCACCCCGAAATCAAGAGTTAAATTAACATTTTGAGAGGAAACGGAGAACACATTGTAGGGTTATCTTGATTTAGCTAAACAACACACAGAGGTGTTTTATTTTTACACCTTATTTTAGTTAATTTAAGTTAATTATGCACAGAACTGGTTCAAACTGGTCTCTCATGGGAGTTTGAGGTGGTGGGAGGGGCCAAATTAACACTAGGGGAAGTTGAATTAACTTCAACCCATATCCCGTATATCTGAGTGGACGAAGTGAGTGTGACGTCTCCACAGTGTCAGCGTCACTCAAATGAGGCTCCTGTTGCCACGGTTACAGGAGCGAATCTGGAGCCAGGTCCATATTTGGAAATCCGACCGTGAGTATCATAGCAACCACAAGAGCCAATCATGAGTGAGGAGGTTAAATGTGCCGCCCTCCTCAGAGCGGAGACACTCTGCACCTGCAGGACCGATGGATTTACTGATTCTTAACAATAAGAAGGAAACTTTAGCTTTTATCATCAAACTTTAGATAGTAAGTTTAAGTGATTGATTTATGTTCTATGTTTTTTTCCGTGCAAACAACAAGAGTTGCAATTTAACGAAATTCACTTTACTTAATGCTAGTTAAATTATGCTAGTTAAGATTCTAGTAACATTAGCTATTGTAATTGTTTGAGATATTTTGTCATTTTATTTCAAAAATCGTCAGTCAGGGCAGGAAAGCGGGAAGGGAACTTACTGAGCAGCAAACACAATACCTGTCAATCAAACCTGCTGCTAACGCTAGGGGGCAGGACCTCAGGGAATGAAGGCGTCTGATTGGTCCGTTATTTATGTTCATATTTTGATTTAGAAACAAAAATTCAGGATCCTGTGTCACAGGTTCATACGAACATTTTAAGACCAAAATGTCGAGGCCACAGCAGCAGGTCCAGAGAGACGAGCCAGAAGATCCCAGTGTGAGTCAATGGGGAAAAGGGAGAGAAGGAGCCGGAAGAGCCTCCTGGAGCACTTCCTGTTTGGCACGTGGCGGCTAACGCTTTAGCTCTGTCCACTCATATATACGGACTGTGCTTCAACCATATCAACTCTGGCAAATAACCCCAACTTGAACCCCCATTTAACCCTCCTGTTTTTGCTGCACATACGTATTAAATTATATGTTGTGTTTCCTGACACCAGAACACGCTCCAAACGACTGTGAGAGCTGCAGAACATCCAGAACGCTGCAGCTCCTGACTCCAGCCAGTGCCACATGAACCATCTGCACTGTGAGGACCTCAGGGACCGGCCTCCTGCTGGTCTAAACTCGGGGACTCAGAGTTTCAGACTCATGGAGCAAAAAATCTGCATGGAGCAAAAAACCTCTAACAGTCTGAACATGTGAGACAGACTTTACTCTGACTGTTTAAATCCAGGATCAGAACAGTTCTGTTTAGCTGCGTATGACTGAAAGATTTTCATTTTGTATTCTACACTCTTCACTATCTGTTTTATTTTATTTTATCATGATTATTTATGTTTTGACGTGTTTGTATTGTGCTTTTAATGTGCTTCTTATTCTGTAAAACCATTTGAATTACTTTGTGTATGAACTGTGCTGTACAAATAAACTTGCCTTGCCTTAGAATATCTTGATTTACAGACAAATAAAACCCCCAGGATCGCATAGAGCGGGTTAATACAAACATTTTGAGACCAAAATGGCGAGTGTGACCGCAGCAGTTACAGAAAGCGCTCGTCTTTCTGCAGGTCAGTCAGAGTCGGGGTGGACCACAGGATGTCCAGGCTCAGAGGACCTGGTCTCCATCAGTAACTGAAACCAAAAACAGTGCCCGTCATTATTCACACTTATTTACATGCGACATCTTCTTATAAGTCGTATTTGAAATGACATCGGCTTATTTGTCCTGCATTTAACGTCAAGCTACACCTGATTATCCTCCATAGGGAAATCAGTCCGGAGCCGTGAGCGCCGCAGATCTTGAGCTAGTCTCGGTCAGGACTGTCTTAGCTGGAAGATATAACCTTCGGTGCATGTTTTGGGTGGACAGAGGAAACTGGAGCGCCTGAAGGACACCCACCCTGATGCAGACTGAAAGGGTGTCATGCCTTATATGTGATCTCCAGTGTGGACTTTAAACGCCCCAAAGTGTCCCGCATGTGCAGAGGAGACGGGAACACGACGGCGTCACAGCAGCAGCTCAGTGTGTCAACGTGAGCGCTTGGAGATTTTAGAGTTGCTGTGGTACCGGAGCCTGGTTTAGACCTGGTTTTAGTCCTGTTATAGACCTGGTTTAGACCTGGTTTTAGTCCTGTTATAGATCTGGTTTAGACCTGGTTTTAGTCCTGTTATAGATCTGGTTTAGACCTGGTTTTAGTCCTGTTATAGACCTGGTTTAGTCCTGTTATAGACCTGGTTTAGTCCTGTTTTAGATCTGATTTAGACCTGGTTTAGTCCTAGTTTTAGTCCTGTTATAGACCTGGTTTAGTCCTGTTTTAGATCTGGTTTAGACCTGGTTTTAGTCCTGTTATAGACCTGGTTTAGACCTGGTTTTAGTCCTGTTATAGATCTGGTTTAGTCCTGGTTTAGATCTGGTTTAGACCTGGTTTGAGTCCTGATTTTAGTCCTGGTTTAGTTTTAGACCTGGTTTTAGTCCTGTTATAGACCTGGTTTAGTCCTGTTTTAGATCTGGTTTAGACCTGGTTTAGTCCTGGTTTAGTCCTGGTTTAGACCTGGTTTAGACCTGGTTTAGACCTGGTTTGAGTCCTGACTTTAGTCCTGGTTTAGTTTTAGACCTGGTTTAGTCCAGGTTTTAGTCCTGGTTTAGACCTGGTTTAGACCAGGACTAAAACCAGGTCGAAACCAGGTCTTAATCGGGACTAAAACCAGGTCTAAAGCAGAACTAAACCAGGACTAAAACCAGGTCTAAATCAGAGAAATCTGCAGTGTTGGTGTGGTCTGTATATACTATACTATACTAACTATACTATATACTCACAACAGTTTCTCCAGTCTCTGTTGGAGCTCCTGGACGTGCTTCTTCCTCAGGTAGTTTCCCTCCAGGCTAACTTCTTTCAGACATGAGGGGTTGGACTTCAGAGCTGAGGCCAGAGAGGCACAGCTCATCTCCGACAAACTGCACTCGTACAATCTGAAAAAGAAACACAAATGACAAAAGTGGAGTCCAAACTATTTCCATGTCGTTTTCCTCTGACGATTCCATTTTCATTCACTGTTGACGCGTTATTTTGCTTTTCCCTAATAAAAAACATGCCTCAGTAGGTTTAAGATGTCATTTATGGTTGTTTGGGTAATTTAGCGATCTGTTCTGGGCTCTATTTGAACACACCTTGAACCCTCCTTGAAGATTCTGTTAAATTTTCAGCCCGCAAGTCTACGTCGTCATTTTCCATAAATATACAAAAGCGTGACACAAAATAATGCACTACAGCTTCACAAACCTGGTGCAATTCCCTGGCCCCTCACATCCCTTAACTGGGGCATGGGGGCCCGCTGCTGGGGCGAGCGCTCAATTCAGGAAGGTGGAAATTGAGGGGAGTCCAAGCCTGCCTTCCCATGATGCATTTCAAATAGTTGGTTTGGACCTTCTGTCTATGGTTTGGACTCGAGTTTGCATTCTCACCAGACGGACCGCACCAGAGTTTGGCGTTTGGTGCGAAGTCAAGCGGACTAAGACCACCTCTTTTTTGAGGGCTCAGTCCGCCTGATTTAGTGCAGATCTGAGTGCGACTGATGCTTTTACACCAGCAAAAACAAACCGAACTAAGAGCTTCTGGTTCAAATGGAATGTTTGGTGCTGTCAGTGTGAAACACCCTAAGAGAACTGACCTGAGAGTCTCCAGTCGACAGTCTGGACTCTGCAGAAAACCACACAGACGAGACACTCCTGAATCACACAGGTCTGTGTTATCTCCACAGTCTAGTTTTCTCAGATGTGAGGGGTTAAACTTCAGAGCTGATTCCAGAGAGGAACAGCTCATCTCAGACAATTTGCAGCTGCTCAATCTAAAAAAAAAAAAAAAGCGACATGTTTAGAAGGCTTGTACTTGCAAGTGAGATTAAACACCTAAACTAAGGTGACCAGACGTCCCTATTTCCCCGGGACACTGCCAGTTTTGAGCCTTGTGTCCCCTGTCCCAGCAGATTTATCCAAAACCAGTGATTTGTCAGAGTTTCATACAAGAAATGTCCCAAGTGTCCCTATTTTTGACCAATTTTATAGCTGCCAACAGTAAAGAAAGGCACAAATTGTCATTTGTTTAGGTAAAATACAGAAAAGCTGCTTAAAAATGACCAAAAGACAAAGAAAATGCGACTATACTGTTCATCATGAATGGTTTCTGCCTAACAGTTTTCCTTAATTCTGCACTCGTTTCATAATTTTATTATTACCAACCACCACAAACAAGGGATGTCCCAGTTTTTGATTTTGAAAATCTGTTCATCCAGTGCTAGTCCAGTGCTTCTCGTCCTAGCCCACCACTCCACAGAATCACGACCAAATGTGGACAAATCGCACCCTCGCATTCAGCAGCCGACATACGAGAGAAAACGGTTTAGTCGCATCTCTAGAGTGACTCCTGGGACACTCGCAGAATGTGTCTGTGCATATTCTGCCCTCACCTGTGTCATGAGGCTCCCGTGTCCTCGTCTTTAAAGATGATGTTCGTGTTATAGTTCAGCACATTTGCATCATCCAGAGTGACAGAATCCATGTCTAAAGCTGCAGCAGGATCAGCTCCTCTGTGTTTGCTCTTCCTTAGATGATCCTCACAGTGCTGCTGGTTTACTCACAAAGCGGGAGGATTGTTGGCGATATTCAGCACGTTTTCACTGAAAAAACTCAAGTGGCTTATCAAGGTGGTTGGGGTGTAATGTTTTTAAGCGACGCCGTTATTTATTTGGCTTCATGCTGTCGAACAGTTTTAGACACAGTCAACACAGCGGCCTTTCCTCGTTTCCACCTTAGTCACAGTGAAGCCGAGCGACTACATAAGCTTTACATACAGTTTGTTCTCTGTGCTTCATATCTCCTGCTCTGTGCTGTGTGTGCGTTTGCCTGGTGCAAAAAACCCCACACTACAGCACGAATACTCCCTACGCGTCACTGCCAACTACTGTAGTGGATATGTAATTACACTTTATTCTAGTACAAGAAAAATCATGTTCCCCTGGTATCGCACCCACTATTTGAGGTCTGCCTTAGCGTAAACTCCACTCAGAACCACATTTCACATAGAGCTGACACTCTGGGCACAGTGGCGTAAAAGGTACCTCCATGAAGTTGCCCCATCAAATGCAAACCTACACAAAAACTATGTCAGTCGTTTGTGCTGTTTTGTGCTGCAAAAAGTTTCGTTTGTGCTTCTTTAGTTTTGGAGAAATTAACAATTCTTGTATAGGTCAAATTGGGGTCAGCCCCACGGGAAGCTTCAAAATGCTCTGAAACGACCAAAATGGAGTCAGTCGTTTGTGCTTCGTTTGTGCTGCAAAAAGTTTCATTTGGTTCTTAAGATATTTGGAGTTTCATTTTCGGTCGATGACGTCGTCCAGAACCTCAAAATGTGAAACAGCCTCAAAACAGGCAGAAAATTAAAGAAAACATTTGTATTTCGTTTGTGCTGTTTTGTGCTGTGACCATTTTATTTCTAAAATGATTTATTATTATTTCTGTGATAATTACAGGACGTCATTTCCTCTCAGCTGACGGCGACAAACTCCACAAAACTAGTGAAGATAAACAATCTGAGCCTGTGGAAAAGTCTGTATCAGTCTTTAGTAATTTGCTTTTGGTTCATATTTTATAGAATAATACAGACTTTTCCACAGCCTCAGATCATTTCTCTTCACTAGTTTTGTGGAGTTTGTCACCGTCAGCTGAGCGGAAATGACGTCCTGTAATTACCACAGAAATAATAACTAATGATTTTAGAAATAAACTTGCAACACAAACAAAATACAAACGTTTTCTATCATTTTATTCCTGTTTTGAGGCTATTTAACATTTTGAGGGGCTGGATGACGTCATCGACCGAAAATAAAACTGCAAATAAGAACCAGCATCGCACAAACAAATTTTTTGCAGCACAAAACAGCACAAACGAAGCACAAACGATTGACTCCATTTTGGACTCTTTTAGAGCATTTTAAGCTTTCTGGGCGCTCGCTGACCCCAATTTGACCTTTAAAAGAATCGTTAATTTCTCCAAAATAAAAGAAGCACAAACTAAACTTTTTGCAGCACAAAACAGCACAAATGATTGACACAGTTTTTGTGTAGGTTTGCGTTTGATGGGGGCGACTTCACGCAGGTGTAAAAGGTTCCCAAACTTCAAACTCCTCCCCTGCTGCTCAGTGTTTGTCATGAAAGGGCAGTGCTGCTTGATGTCACCAAGCACTTAAAATAGAATAAGAATAAGCACGCCTGACAGAACTTCATGTGTTTACAAGTCTTAGTGTTTGCTTGTTCATCAAACAAAGGAAATGTCTTCTTTATCACTGTGAACTGACCTGAGAGTCTCCAGTCGACAGTCTGGGCTCTGCAGAAAACCACACAGATGAGACACTCCTTGGTCCTTCAGGTCTGTGTTACCCCCCAAGTCCAATTCTCTCAGATGTGACGGGTTGGACTTGAGAGCTGAGGCCAGGGAGGAGCAGCCGGCCTCTGTAATTTTGCACTTGTACAATCTGAGTAAAAGTACACAATAAGAACAGATGTAATGAAGAGCATCATTGTAGAATTTACAGTTAGATCTTGTTTGTATACCCGGCATAATCTAAAGCACAATGCAGCCAAACACCTATCGGGATGCTTTGCTGGATGAATTTTGGTCTGCTTCCAACTTAGAGCACTATTACTCTTACTTACTGCACCTGGTATTAGTGTTGTCACAATGCTAAACTTGATTTTGATGTTAAGGCATAGACTCAATACTGATTCGATGTCAACATGAAAACGCAATTCAAAACAGTGGAATTTCCAACATTAAATAGCAATATTTTCTTTAATCCGTCAGGCGTCCAGGTATGTTCCATAGTGGTCCGTGGGCGTGTCCTAGTCTATGTGGTCCTACACTTGCTCTGATAGAGCTCAAGCTCAGTCTCAGGGCTCAGTCACACCACCAAAGTGCTTAAGTGAGCTTGTTCGATCTGGATCCGGATCGAATGCGGTTGGTTTGGCGCAGACATTGGACAGACCCGACGGGGGCAGGGCAAATCAGAGGCCAATGCAGCTTTCACTAGGTTATGAATAAATAAATATGAATAACAGAAGTGTAAAATTATAAAGTAGCAGTTTAATATTTTGTATTGTTACTGATTAAAGAGACAAAGTAGTAAAGTGTTATAAGTATAAACTACGCGGGCCCAAACCAGCCGTAGTAGCTGAGATTCAGACCAAACACAGGAGTTTGTGGTGGAGTAGCAGGTGTCCAGGAACCGGACCAAGTTTAGTTGGATTAGGCTGTCACGAAGGACTGCTCGCAGTTAAACCAGTAGTCATTTGTACAGGAGTTCTCCCTGGATGCATGGATTAAATGGACTGAAAAGGAGTCAGTGTCAGAAGTTTGGGTTGTGCGTCCTTTTCCCTGCTAATTCTCCATATTCAAAACAGTAAGAAATATAAAAGTAATGCATTCACATTATGTGTGTTAAATGATCACTGTGTCTAGCTGTTTTTGTGCAAGCACCAGAAAACATTGAGACTTTTGTATTCAGACCATAAGCGGGTTGCACCTGAGTCTGTTTGGAAGTCTGGTTCACTTCACTTTATTCACATCTGAAATAAAGTCCGGACTTTCAGGGGAATTGAACTCTAGTCCATTTGGATCGGACTAAAGCCTGTAGGTGTGAATACTCACTAATGCTCTTCCAGTAAGGTTCATTTCTGTCCTTTGAACGTGATCTTTGTAGTACATTGTGAAGGCTTTATCCAAAATCCTTTCACTCTGTGAAAACTTTGTCAACCTACTCTTGCCCTCTCTCATTTATTTGGATAATGTTTTTGAAATCAAGATGGGTAATGACTTCCGAATGACAGCCTGAAAGTCTTGTTCTCAAAAACATTGTCCAAATGACTAGCTTTGAAACAGGAGGTTTTATAATCTACAGGAAACAGAAACGGGGTACCTGAAGAGTGTCATGGCTGAGGTGGAGCTGTTAAACATGGAGTGGAGTGTGTAACAGTAAGAGACAGAACTGACCTGAGAGTCTCTAGTCGACAGTCTGGACTCTGCAGAAAACCACACAGATGAGACACTCCCGAGTCCTTAATTTCTCTGTTGCGTCCCAGCTCCAGTTCCCTCAGATGTGAAGGGTTGGACATCAGAGCTGAGACCAGAGAAGAACAGCTGGACTCTGACAAACCACAGCTTTTCAGCCTGGATAAAGAATACACTTGAATAATTGTTTGAACTGAAGCTTGCTTGTATTCAACCCTCTGGTGGGCCTGTTGATCATTATGGAGAATGGACTGACCTGAGAGTCTCCAGACGACAGTTAGGACTTTGAAGTCCATTACATACCACAAGTATTTCTGACTTCACATCTGTGTTATAGCTCAGGTCCAAGAGTCTCAGCTGAGAGGGATTGGACTTCAGTGCAGAAGCAACCACTTCGATGTGAATTTTTGAGAGTTCACAATTAGAAAATCTATGAAAAATCAAGAGTTGAATAACCTGTGCCTGTAAAACCAGGGACACTCTAACTATGAAAACTTACTGAGCACTTCTGCAGTTTCTCACAGCTGAGACCAGTCTCCGTCGTCCTTCACCAGACGTGTTGTACTTCATTGGGACCAGTTCCTCCAGAACCTGCGGTGACATTTGCAGCATGTAGGCCAGAGCTGAGCACTGGGTCACAGACAGCTTCTCTGACCTGTCCTCTGACTTGAGGAAGTCCTGGATTTGCTGGTTGATCGTGTGGTCGTTTAACTCTGTCAGACAGTGGAAAATATTAATGCTTCTGTCTGGAGAGGATTTGGTGTTCATTTCTTTCAGGTTCCAGATGACTCTTTGTCTCATCTCTGAGGTGATCTGTGCTGGGCCCAGAAGAGCTTGCAGAAGCCTCTGGTTGGACTCCATTGTGAGGCCATGAAGGAAGCGCACAAACAGGTCAAGGTGGCCGTTAGGACTTCGGAGAGCTTCCTCCAGAGCTGCCCTGAGAAAGTCACCTAGAGTCGATTCTTTTTTCAAGAATTTAAGAAATGCAAGCAGCTCCTGTTCTTTTTTACAATTAAAGCAGTGGAGCAGGTAAACTGCTGCCATAAACTCCTGGACGCTCAGGTGGACGAAGCAGTAGACGGATTTGTTGAAGAGGACACTCTCTCGTTTGAAGATCTCTGTACAGAGTCCTGAGTAGACCGAGGCCTCGGTCAGGTCCAGACCCACCTGCTCCAGGTCTTCCTGGTAGAACATGATGTTTCCTTCCTGCAGATGTTCAAAGGCCAGTCTGCCCAGCTTCAGGAGCAGCTCACAGTCATCTGTGTTCAGCTCTGGACCACTGCTCTGTCCTCTGTACTTCCTCTTCCTGTTGGTCTGCACTAACAGGAAGTGGGCGTACATGTCGCTGAGTGTCTGGGGCAGCGCTCCGCTCTGATTGGTTCTCAACATGTGGCCCAGGACTGTGGCTGTGATCCAGCAGAAGACTGGGATCTGGCACATGATGTGGAGGCTGCGGGAGGTTCTGAGGTGGGACAGGACTGTGTTACACTGCTCTTCATGTGTGAACCTCTTCCTGAAGTACTGCTCCTTCTGATGGTCAGTGATGAAGCCCCTGACCTCTGTCACCCTGTGCACACACTGCGCTGGGATCTGATTGGCTGCTGCTGGTCTGGAGGTGATCCATATAAGGGCAGTAGGAAGCAGAGTGCCTTTGATGAGGTTCACTAACAGCACGCTGACCTCTGACCTCTGTGTGACCTCAGAGATGACCTCACAGCCAAAGTCCAGAGACAGTCTGCTCTCGTCGAGGCCGTCGAAGATGAACAGGAGTTTAGAGACGCACAGAGTGTGAGCTGTGAGCGTCTGTGGACACAACAAGAACATGGAACAAGAGGAGACATTTCAGTGTGATCAGGTTTATCCACACATGGAAACACACACTCACATACAGAGGCTTTGACTCAGTCAAATACCTTCTACAAATGACTCGAGACCAGGGGTGCACACACTTTTTCAGCCTGAGAGCTACTTATGACATGACCGAGTCAAAATGATCTACCACCTACTAAAAATGCAAAACACATTTATAAATATATTGACAATTATTTTTATATGTACAGTATATGCTGGTGTACCTTGCATTACTGCATCAACCTATATTGCACAATACAACTCTGTACATTTTTTTTTGTCATTACCTTACTCTGATGACTTGCACTGAATGGAATCAGCCAGCGATGCATAGTCCGGACAGTAGCTGCTAATAGCCAGCCTCAAGCAGACTTCCAGATGCTCATCAGTCATGGTGGAACGGTACTTGGACTTAATGATCTTCATGTGGGAAAAGGCTGACTCACATAAATAAGTGGAGCCAAATAATGCAGTCAAGAAGGTAGCACATTTCCTGATGTTGGGGTACTTGTCCTCTGTGAGTAAGTTCCAGAATTGTCCATGAGCTCTGGCCTTCAGCTGAATGTCGGCTTGAAGTGTCAGAATCTCATCCTCCACTCCAGAAGAATTCAGGTGAAACAGTGTTGCAACTTTTGATGCCAGTGAAACAACCTCAGCGTCTTCCTGGAAAGGGTAGCACATGAATGTAGCGACTGGCTCGAGTAAAGCAAAGTCTTGAAAGCGTCTGTCGAACTCTGACAGACAATTATCAGTTTGCTTTATGTAGTGTGCACTGTCAAGCTGCGCACATGACTGCTCTTGTGTCTCCAGCTCTGCCGTGAGGTTCTGGAAGATTGCCAAATCATGGCGGTGGAGCTTTGAGGAGAGACGTTGCATTTTTCGCTTGAAAGCATTAACTGAGCTGATTATATTGATCACAGATTTGTCCTTTCCTTGCAGCTTTAGATTAAGGTCATTCAACATGTTGGTCAGATCGGTTAAGAATGCCAAGTCCAGCAGCCACTGATGGTCATTTAGTTGGCTATAATCTGCATGTTTACCTTCACAGAAAAACTCCTTAGTCTCCCGCAACAGCTCTCGAAATGTTTGCAGGAATTTCCCCCGACTTAGCCATCTCACGTCGGTGTGCAACAACAACTCAGAGTGGTCGCACTCAGCCTTCTCCAGATGTGCACAGAACAGCCGTCTTTGAAGAGATCTGGCCCGAATAGAACAGGCGATCTTTGTTGCCACATCCAGTATCTCTTTCATGTTGAGCATTTTTGCACATAATGCTTGTTGGTGTATAATACAGTGGTAATTGAGGAAGTCTGGAAAATCATCGTCCTCCTGCACTTGGCGATAAATCCATTCGAGCGGCCAACCATGGCGGGTGCGCCATCCGTGGTGATGGACACCAATTTGCAGACTGGGAGCTGGGTTTTCTCGATAAAGTTTTTGAAAGACTGAAATATGTCCTCTCCTCGCGTGTGTTCTTTCATGGGCAGTACTGTTAACAGCTCCTCTTCTGCAGTCATGTCAGTAAACACCATCCGAATAAAAATGCACAATTGTGCTGTGTCACTCACGTCTGTAGACTCGTCCAACTGCAGTGAGAAACACTCACAATCTGCGATGTCCTTCCAAAGTTGCTGGGTCAAATCCTCAGCCATGGCTTCACTGCGCCGTGCTACTGTAATTCTTGATAGCTGGAGAGCTTTGATCAAAGCTAGTATTTCTGGTTTGTTTTTAAAGTCTCTGAACAACGAGTCGGCAACAAATGCTTCTTTTACCATCTCTCCATCTTGGAAGGATTTCTTGTTTTTAACGATGAAGTGACTCACCCGGAACGATGCTTCAGTGGCTGCCCTTGCCTTTGAAGTTAGCTGTGTGAAAAATGACTGCTGAACGGACAGCTGGGATTTTAGTTCCTTCACCTTTCTCCTTCTCAGCTCGCTTTTCGGAGGGAACTCTGTGTCATAGTTTTTATGAACAGTTCGAAAATGGCGCTCCACATTTCCCTTCTTCGGTAAAGCAATTGTAGACTGACTGATGAGGCAAACGCACTTCAGAAATGACATTGTGAAAAAGAAGTCCTCCTCCCACTCCGTATGGTAGTGGTAGGTCTTCGGCTTTTTACTTGGTCCAGCTTTTCTACTCATTTTTATCCCCTTTCTTACTCGCTAGCTTGCTAGAGTTTTGCAGTACTTAGCGCAGTTCTATGTGTATGCGCAGTGACGCGTGTGTCATTCAATGCCATGCGATCTACCTACAATGCCTTTGCGATCGACCAGTCGATCGTGATCGACGTAATGTGCACCCCTGCTCTAGACTCAAGTAGAAGAGCAGATAAAGGAGCGTCACCTGTTTTTCCAGCGCTGGGTGGAACACTTGTATCAGCTCCATCAGACTGTAGCGCCCCCCTCTGACCAGGTTCAGCTCTCTGAAGGACAGCGGCAGCACCAGGTCCAGCTCCTGGTTCTCTGAGCCCTGGGCCCAGTCCAGAGAGAACTTCAGGACTGAGAAGGTCTTCCCCACTCCAGCCACGCCGCAGGTAAGTACCGCTCTGATGGACCTCTGCTCAGATGGAAACGGTTTAAAGATGTCTTGACACCTGATGGGCGTGTCATGGGCAGACTTCTTGCAGTATATCTCCAGCTGAGCCTCCTCATGTTGGGCTGTGGCCTCTTCACTGAGGCCCTCTGTGATGTACAGCTCACTGTAGATGCTGTTCAGAGGAGTTCTACTTCCTGTTTCAGCTCCTTCAGACACACTCTCACATTTCTGCTCCAGACTGCTCTTATAGTCACCTGAATAAAGCAGTTTACAGTTCAGTTAGAATATACTAGAGCTCCTGTTTGTTACAATTCGTCACCAAATACAGCTTGGCTTGTTCACACATATGAACAATGCACATCTAATGGTCACAGACTAAAACTCTCGGTTAGACCATAGTACAAGTCAAGAGCATATTTGTATCTGGACTTATAATGCAAAATCCACTTTTTGGAATTTTCAGCCATGTTATTACATTGTCCCTTTCAAAAACTTGCCTGAAGCTTTTAGATGTCGTCCTTGTTGTTTGAGCAGTTTACAAATCTCTCCTGGACTCCGTTCAAACCCTCTTTACGTTTAGAAGTAAGATTCTATCCAAAGTTTAGCCCACAAGCCTACGTCACCCAATACCAAAAGCATACACAAAACAATAGACCACAATCTCACAAGCCTGATGCAATAAGCCACATGTGTCAAACATGCGGCCCGGGGGCCAGATCCGGCCCTCCAAGACCTTTAATCTGGCCCTCGGCTGATTTTTCTATTAAAATACTTAAAATTTTCAGATTTTTCTGTTAATTTTCTGCACCGTTTAGCATAGCAGCGTCTCCGGCGTTTCTGTACGTTGCGACTCCCACCAGAGCAGCACAAATGAAGACTTTCCTCTTTCCAAACGCTCTTAAAGGACGATCGTTCTGACTGTCGACCGTGACCCTCATCAGCAAAATGTCAAAAAATGAGAAAAGCAGATGCTGAGTTCAGGATTTCCCAAGAAAAATAGTCTAATTCTTATTTGTTGACAGAGGTGAATGGGAAATCTGTGCTCAGTGTGTTTGGAACAAGTGGCGTTGCTCGAAGAATATAATCTTAAACACCACTACGAGACACGGAGAAAAATACAATAACTTGAAGAGAGAACTGAGTTTTCTGATCCGGCCCTTTTGGGATCAAAGTAGGTTGCATACGGCCCCCGGACCAAAATGAGTTTGACACCCCTGCAATAAGCAGTAGTTTCATTATTGGAATGATTGCCAAAACTGCAACTTATTAAGCATGTTAATACACTGTTTTCTGCGAGTATAGCATTTTTAGTGAATGTATGGTAACATTGTGATCGAAATATTTCACTTAATACCCCATAGAACTGTAATACCTCCTCTTTAAGACTGGCCGCACACTGTGAGGTTTAAGACATGACAGAATGTTTGTGGAGCATGGACATTTTGTAACGATTATTTGTCTTGCAACAGAGAAGATCCATGCAATAGCGCCCCCTAGTACACAAGCACATCCAAAGTGTTTTCCAGTTTATCCTTATTGGGGTAAAATAATGACTTTTGCCTAAAAGACTGAAACCTTGCAGATTTCTTTGTCATTTTGATCAAAAAAGTCAATTTAGCCTTTTATCTGTACAGACCAGACAGCAGTGTACATCAGTGTTCATGTATAGGGCCTCTCACATTGAACACAGCGGTGGATGTGCAGTCCTGCTCCACTCTGAGGGCGATTGAAGCCACGACAGCACTGGTCCCAGGCTGGAGAGGAGACTGGAACGTCCAGGACACTGCCACACAGACAACAGGACAATGTGAACAAAGAGACTCTGGGTCCTGCCCCTTTTAAACCGCAATTTCTCTGTCAACACTGTTAGTAAAACAGGTTTAAAAGGGCATAACCAGCTGTACAAATACACGTACACTACCCGTCAACGTTTGGACGCACACTCTCATTCATTCAGGCATTTTGTTCTTTATGTTCACTACGTTGTACATTCCAGAAGACACCAAAAACATTTTTAGTATCCACCTTTTCATTTCGCAGTTGTGCTCTGTCATGGTCTAGAAATGCCAGAAGTGAAAACAAAGACTGAAAGCAAACGGAGGGCATTTAAAAGAAAAAAGTAATCTAAAACAAGTTATTTTGAGTGTACTTTTGTTGACTATTCTCCACATGTGTTCATTCATAGTTTTGATGCCTTCAGTCTGTGGCCTGCTATGGTCAAATATACACACTACTGCACCTCTCCCAAAAAGGTGGCACAGAGGGCACAACATGGACATTGAATAATAATAATAATGCTCAAAATCTGTTATTTTTGAGGGACAGTGCAAGCAACACAAACGTTCAAATCATTTTGTACTCTCAACATAAAGCTTTAGCCACTTTAGATTTACATTAGAGATTAGGGCCCTTGGAAACATATCGGCCTAAATCTTGCCGATATGGGCCAATATTCCACGTGGACATGTTTTACCTTGTTATAAAGGTCAGACTTTCTATATTCTGCCCATTTAATCCAATTTACAGACAGATAAATGTCCAAATATGTGGCGCCACATCAGTGTTTATCTGAGGAGTCATTTGTCTGTGTCCGTACTGCCTCTGAATGCATCGCCATGTGCACTTGTTTACAGTTGCAGCCATAGATCCATGTGCACAACACTGAGATTCTAATAATAATAATAATAAATTTTATTTATAATGCACTTTACATTTGACAGCAAATCTCAAAGTGCTACAGTGCAAAAAAGAGACTTTAAAAACAAAGACAATAAAAATCAATATAAAAGCAATAAAACAATATCATGTAATTAGCTGTAGGCCATGGTAAAAAGGTAGGTCTTAAGATCTCTTTTAAAAGCATCCACCGTCTGTGGAGCCCTGAGGTGGTCTGGGAGGGCGTTCCACAGACGGGGAGCAGCCACTGAGAAGGCCCTGTCGCCCATAGTCTTGAGCCGTGTCCTGGGCATGACCAGACGGTGCTGTTGGCCTGACTGGGTCTTAGTGGAGGTGTGTGGTGTGAGCAGTTCAGTGAGGTAAGTGGGGGCCGCACCGTGGAGACAGTGATGGGTGTGCAAGAGGACTTTGTATTGAATACGGAAGTGGATGGGGAGCCAGTGCAGGGAGTGAAGAATGGGGGTGATGTGCTCGTGTTTACGCACCCTCATCAGGACCCTGGCAGCGCTGTTTTGGACATACTGGAGCTTTTGGATGCTCCTGCCAGGGATCCTGATGAGGAGTGCGTTACAGTAGTCCAGCCTGGAGGAGACAAAGGCATGGATGAGCTTTTCCGCAGCAGGGAGGGAGAGATTCTCTTCTTTTTCTGGCTGCTCAGTGTGAGTCTGGATTAAAAGGACAGTTCTTGGTGCAGACTTGTGATCTGAGAGGAGCCTGTGTGAGGCTGAGTGTTGAAATGTGTCGGTTTTGAAGCTCGTTTTGGTTCTTTCTCATTGGTTAGCGATTAGCTGCTGTAGCTCGCACACATAAACAGGCTGTTTTCTCTTCTATTAGCGACTGTGAAGTGACTATAGTGGCCGTACATATGTTACTGGACACACACTGATATGGAAATGAGCTGTGAACAGAAGTGTGAATTATCGACATTTAGCAGATCATTAATTACGCAAACACATTTATTGCTAAAAGCTAATAGCGGTACTTTACTTACAGCACTTTCTAGCACTTACAGCTAGAATATTGTACAAAAAAACACCATTGTACAAAAAACACCATTAGGTCGACCTACTGTCTTTAAATATGACGTAAACAGACAGAAGAACAATAAATGCCGCCTAAATAAACCCAATTGAAAATCCAATAGAGCCAAACATACGTTTTATAAACGATAAATACGATAAATAACGATAAATGATAAACAATTAAAGATTTACACTGAATTTTTACATTACTAAATATATCGGCGATTATATCAGCAGCTCCAACTCTCATTTTATCGGTATCCATATCGGTCGGGGTCCTATTAGAGATGGACAGTAAACTCCTGCGGTCATTCTGAAGACCGCAAAAGTGAAGAAACAAGAAACGGTGCAAATAGGAAGGACGGAAAAACGATGTACAAGTGGTGTATGGTGGTGGTGTCTTCATATTTTTGAACATGTGCATCACTGAATGTTGATTATGTTCTATAAATACAAGACAACTACAAAACATGACTGACAAAAAGGAAATGAAAGCTGCAGTAACTTCCGCTTTTGTTTAATTTTAGACTGACTCCACATGTGGGATTTTCACACTCACGTTCACTTCTCCAGTTCAAATGTAGTTTCTTTTTGTCACTTTCTGAAATAAAAATGTCATTCTGCTTTGACATTTAGTTAATAGCCCCAAACTACATGACTGATTTAACCGAATTTGCACTTGAATGTTGTCGTTTTAGTACAAAGAGAAGGTTGATGTTGTGCCACTCACGGTGAGGAGTTCGCAGAGCCGGTTTCGGACTGGAAGGATATTGGGTGGGGCATGGAGCGGTCACTCTTCAGAGACTGGAGGCTGGACACCCCTGTCGAGATCTCAGGCCTGATCAAAGAAAACAGTTCTTCAATTATCTTAAAATATCAACAAGGAGATATTTTACTTCTGTGGGGTATTAACTGCTAACACATCACATATTTAGATCACAGTGTTACCTTTTATTGTTTTGAAAATGCTGAATTCACTGAAACAAGATAAAACTAACTGTGGTATACTGTATTTGTGCTGTGATATTTGTTTTTTACTTACTGTACATACATTCATTTAATTTATATCTTATTGACACCAGTCTCTTGCTATTTTTTATTGCTACTTATTTTAGTTTATTACAGAAGACTTTAGAAGACTTAATCCAAAGAATGAAGATGTCAGAGTGCTTAGAACAGTTATTTCTTCATGTCATCTGCACTGAAACGGCAAAGGATCATGGTCCATGTAGTTCCCTCTGTTTTTTGTTTTTTTTAAGCTATTTCTGCATCAGAACTATTCATTTAAGCAAAGAGACTTGAGATTCGATATTTTGTGATGGTCCATGATATTATTGTGAGACCTTTGACTAGGGACAGGCATTCGATTAGATTTTCTTAATCGATCGTCGGGAGAATTAACGGTCAATTATCGATTAATCATTAACGTTATTATTACTATTACTACTGTGCATAAATAAACTCAACTTTACAACATATAAACCATCACCACTGTAGAGTCACATTTGAGATTATAATGTGTTTAATGCAGCTTTGGCACATTTGTTTATGCTTTACAGAAACAAAACTTCAAACCACATGGCTCATTTGCATAAACTGTAAAGGCTGAAAAAAGCAGCTCTTTCCTTGTGCTGATGCTTCAGCTTCTGTGGGACTAAAGGACACGACTCAGTGGAATATGAGTGTTCTCTCTGTGACAGAGGATGTTCTGCTGATGCTGAGTCTGTTCTGTGCGTCTGTCGCGTTGGAGATGTTCATGTTTTCATAGGTCGTACGTGTGTACAGGTTTAGAGCAGCTTTTTATCTAACAGTCATTTCACTTTATTTATGTCGGTCACTTTATTTATTTTGGCTTCTGTTGTCATGAAAAGACAGAAAAGTGTTTGTCGTTTGGACTTACGCGCACTCAACTGTTGCAGTAACTGGGACACTGCATATACTGTACATGGACCATGACCAAACCGGGATACTCAAAAAACCTGATCATACCGGGACACTAATGTGCAGGGAAACACACTCTGAGGGATATAGTGATCTCCAAAGAGCCAGAGCCGAGACGTGGGACTGTGGGGAGTAAATCCAGTGTTTGCGCTCAGACTCAGCCTTGTCTCCTTACGCTACACACAACAACCTACATTCGGTTTATGGATTAAAAATGAATAGATGAAATTCTTAACAATCAGTTATTAATTAGTCGACTAATCATGCCCATCCCTTATACTTGGTGTACAGTCGTGGCCAAAAGTTTTGAGAATGACACAAATGTTAATATTGGTACCAGAATGTCCTCCGAGAGCAACTTCTCCCAACCATCCAAGAGCAGTTTGGTGAGGAACAAAGCCTTTTCCAGCACGATGGACCTTCCCATAAAGCAAACGTAATAACTAAATGGCTCAGGGAACAAAACATAAAGAGTTTAAGTCCGTGGCCACGAAACTGACAAACTCAAAGCATTGATTATGCAAGAATGGACTGCCATGAGTCAGGATTTGGTTCAGAAGTTGATTGACAGCATGACAGGAAGAATAGCAGAGGTCTTGAAAAAGAAGGGTCAACACTGCAAATATTGACTTGTTGCATGAACACAGTGTAATTGTCAATAAAAGATTTTCACATTTATGAAATGCTTGTAATTGTATTTCAGTAAACCATAAAAACATCTAAGAAAACACCTAAAAACAATGAAGCAGCAGACCCTGTGAAAATGTAATATTTGTGTCATTCTCAAAACTTTTGGCCATGACTGTAAAGCAGATGTTTGTATTGCCATTTTCACTATATGCTTATGTAGCAGATTTTCATATTGGAGCTCAGAAAAGAGTGAGAAAAAGAAATTGTATTAAACTCCATAGTGTGCCGTGCAGAAGACTGGGCCCAAATACTCACTGTCACATCCCAACAAGCCCAAAGACGATGGAAATTCATATCCTCAAAGTAAATCTAAAGGATCCTGCTCTTCCTTCACTCACCGTGTGGGCTCCTTCGGGATCGCAGCAGTGTCCTCCTGCTCCACACCCTTCATGATGTGGCTCTGAAAAGCCAAAGCACAGAGGGTTTGTTCAGAACATTTAAAGGTTTATCATGTCACTTTTCTAGTTCAGGCTTTCAAACCTTTTAATCTCCACAGAGATGTGATTGCTTGACCAGGATGTCCGCAAGTATCCGCACTCTGCACATTTAACCCCTGAAGACCTAAGGGCAATTTTAGTATTTTTTTAGTATTTTCCCCTCAGCGTCTACACTTGGGGGAAACATTGAAGTGGTTCATGTGTATAAATATCTTGGTGTTTTGATTGGAAAATCTTGCAAAGAAGTTGATGCTAAAATTGTGTTTTTATTTTCGAAATATGTTGTGTTTTTCATTTAAAGTCAAAAAGTGACTTGTTGCTGCAACTTTCTTATCTGTATTAGATTATGGAGGTGTCTTTATATATTAACGCTCCGGCTCATTGTCTTCAGATGATTGACACTGTTTATCACGGTGCATTGAGGTTCATTACAAACTGTAAAGCAATGACACTTCACTGTGACTTGTATTCTCGAGTCGGACGACCTGCCCTGTATGAAGGAGGATTCACTGGTTCACTTTCATTTATAAGGCTCTACTTGGACTATTGCCCACCTATATTTGTGTCACAGAGAACAACTGTTTCATATTCTCTTTCTCCATTCGCTCGGACTGAACTTGGCAAAAAAGCTTTTGTCAACTCTGCACCTTCATATTGGAACATGTTGCAGAAGGACTGAAACTTGGTTAATTTCATTTCTCTGAGGCTTTCAAGTCTAAACTAAGAGTCCTAGAGGCGAACTCCATGACAGGCACTTGTTTCACATAATTGTTTTTATCTCCTCTGTATTTGTCTGTAATATTGTAACTGTATCAATTTACTGCAGCCTCTTGGCCTGGACTCCCTTGAAAAAAGAGGTTTTTAATCTCAACTGGACTTTCCTGGTTAAACAAAGGTTAAATAAATAAATAAAACATAGAGACAATAAGAAAATAATGTAGATGCTGCAGGCTACAGAAGCAGGTTAGTGTATGGGATAAATGTGTATGATTTTGAAGGAAAAAAAAAATACTACGAATCCAACACTTTTTTCAGTAGTTGGGCAGAGTTTACGTGCTCAGACTTTTGACCGACGTGACGCCAGAGCAAACGTGAGAGCTACAGCCAGAAGTATATAAGCTTGTATAGGCTATAGAAGAATATATATAAAAATGGTGCAGACTTGTGATTCTCCAGGCTGGAACAACAAAAATCCAGCTTCAGCTTGTCCCTCTCTGTCCCTCTGTCCTTTCCAAGCAGTAAACACAGTGAAACAAGAGAGTAAATAGTACCAAGAGATTAGGAGGTCTGACTCTTCCCCCGTTCACGTTTTGTTTCACTATTTTGAACACATATTGTTTTGAGAAGAAAAACGCTTTATTTTCATGACTCCAGACAACTTTCCGGACACTTTCATCAGCACCGAAACCGGGGAAGAACTCGTCTCAAGGTAAGTCAGTGTTGATGCACGACACTGCTGACGGGGACGTACAGATTCATGTCATAAATCCCGAACTATCCCTTTAAGTTTGGTCTGTGCCTGTAGCTCAGAGCGATAAAAGTGGCGGTGCTTGACTTTGGATTTGAATGTTTCTCATGTAAATACTCCATGTTTGTGTTGGGCCTGATATGTGAGCGGTCACATGGTCGACTGTAGCACGGCCCCAAAGTGCCTCAGGCGTCTGTCACTTCAACAGGTTTAACAAGAACAAACTACAACACAGACAGTTTTGATGACAGATAAGACTTCCTACAACTGTGTAACAACTCACCCTTATGTAACAGATAATACTCCCTACAACTGTGCAACTCACCCTTATGTAACAGATAATACTCCCTACAACTGTACAACTCACCCTTATGTAACAGATAATACTCCCTACAACTGTACAACTCACCCTTATGTAACAGATAATACTCCCTACAACTGTACAACTCACCCTTATGTAACAGATAATACTCCCTACAACTGTACAACTCACCCTTATGTAACAGATAATACTCCCTACAACTGTACAACTCACCTTATGTAACAGATAATACTCCCTACAACTGTACAACTCACCCTTATGTAACAGATAATACTCCCTACAACTGTACAACTCACCCTTATGTAACAGATAATACTCCCTACAACTGTACAACTCATACTTATGTAACAGATAATACTCCCTACAACTGTACAACTCACCCTTATGTAACAGATAATACTCCCTACAACTGTACAACTCACCCTTATGTAACAGATAATACTCCCTACAACTGTACAACTCACCCTTATGTAACAGATAATACTCCCTACAACTGTACAACTCACCCTTACGTAACAGATAATACTCCCTACAACTGTACAACTCATATTTATGTAACAGATAATACTCCCTACAACTGTACAACTCACCCTTATGTAACAGATAATACTCCCTACAACTGTACAACTCATACTTATGTAACAGATAATACTCCCTACAATTGTACAACTCATACTTATGTAACAGATAATACTCCCTACAACTGTACAACTCACCCTTATGTAACAGATAATACTCCCTACAACTGTACAACTCACCCTTATGTAACAGATAATACTCCCTACAACTGTGTAACAACTCACCTTTATGTAACAGATAATACTCCCTACAACTGTACAACTCACCCTTATGTAACAGATAATACTCCCTACAACTGTACAACTCACCCTTATGTAACAGATAATACTCCCTACAACTGTACAACTCACCCTTATGTAACAGATAATACTCCCTACAACTGTACAACTCACCTTTATGTAACAGATAATACTCCCTACAACTGTGTAACAACTCAGCTTTATGTAACAGATAATACTCCCTACAACTGTGTAACAACTCACCTTTATGTAACAGATAATACTCCCTACAACTGTACAACTCACCCTTATGTAACAGATAATACTCCCTACAACTGTACAACTCACCCTTATGTAACAGATAATACTCCCTACAACTGTGCAACAACTCACCTTATGTAACAGATAATACTCCCTACAACTGTACAACTCACCCTTATGTAACAGATAATACTCCCTACAACTGTACAACTCACCCTTATGTAACAGATAATACTCCCTACAACTGTACAACTCACCCTTACGTAACAGATAATACTCCCTACAACAGAACAACTCACCCTTGTGTAACAGATAATACTCCCTACAACTGTACAACTCACCCTCATGTAACAGATAATACTCCCTACAATTGTACAACTAACCCTTATGTAACAGATAATACTCCCTACAACTGTACAACTCATACTTATGTAACAGATAATACTCCCTACAACTGTACAACTCACCCTTATGTAACAGATAATACTCCCTACAACTGTACAACTCACCCTTATGTAACAGATAATACTCCCTACAACTGTGTAACAACTCACCTTTATGTAACAGATAATACTCCCTACAACTGTACAACTCACCCTTATGTAACAGATAATACTCCCTACAACTGTACAACTCACCCTTATGTAACAGATAATACTCCCTACAACTGTACAACTCACCCTTATGTAACAGATAATACTCCCTACAACTGTACAACTCACCTTTATGTAACAGATAATACTCCCTACAACTGTGTAACAACTCACCTTTATGTAACAGATAATACTCCCTACAACTGTGTAACAACTCACCTTTATGTAACAGATAATACTCCCTACAACTGTACAACTCACCCTTATGTAACAGATAATACTCCCTACAACTGTACAACTCACCCTTATGTAACAGATAATACTCCCTACAACTGTACAACTCACCCTGATGTAACAGATAATACTCCCTACAACTGTACAACTCACCCTTATGTAACAGATAATACTCCCTACAACTGTACAACTCACCCTTATGTAACAGATAATACTCCCTACAACTGTACAACTCACCCTTATGTAACAGATAATACTCCCTACAACTGTACAACTCACCCTTATGTAACAGATAATACTCCCTACAACTGTACAACTCACCTTATGTAACAGATAATACTCCCTACAACTGTACAACTCACCCTTATGTAACAGATAATACTCCCTACAACTGTACAACTCACCCTTATGTAACAGATAATACTCCCTACAACTGTACAACTCACACTTATGTAACAGATAATACTCCCTACAACTGTACAACTCACCCTTATGTAACAGATAATACTCCTACAACTGTACAACTCACCCTTATGTAACATATAATACTCCCTACAACTGTACAACTCACCCTTATGTAACAGATAATACTCCCTACAACTGTACAACTCACCCTTATGTAACAGATAATACTCCCTACAACTGTACAACTCACCTTATGTAACAGATAATACTCCCTACAACTGTACAACTCACCCTTATGTAACAGATAATACTCCCTACAACTGTACAACTCACCCTTATGTAACAGATAATACTCCCTACAACTGTACAACTCACCCTTATGTAACAGATAATACTCTCTACAACTGTACAACTCACCCTTATGTAACAGATAATACTCCCTACAACTGTACAACTCACCCTTATGTAACAGATAATACTCCCTACAACTGTACAACTCACCCTTATGTAACAGATAATACTCCCTACAACTGTACAACTCACGCTTATGTAACAGATAATACTCCCTACAACTGTACAACTCACACTTATGTAACAGATAATACTCCCTACAACTGTACAACTCACCCTTATGTAACAGATAATACTCCCTACAACTGTACAACTCATACTTATGTAACAGATAATACTCCCTACAACTGTACAACTCACCCTTATGTAACAGATAATACTCCCTACAACTGTACAACTCACCCTTATGTAACAGATAATACTCCCTACAACTGTACAACTCACCCTTATGTAACAGATAATACTCCCTACAACTGTACAACTCACCCTTATGTAACAGATGATACTCCCTACAACTGTACAACTCACCCTTATGTAACAGATAATACTCCCTACAACTGTACAACTCACGCTTATGTAACAGATAATACTACCAACAACTTTACAACAAACGCTTATGTAAAAGATATTACTCCCTACAACTGTACAACTCACCATTATGTAACAGATAATACTCCCTACAAATGTACAACTCACACTTATGTAACAGATAATACTCCCTACAACTGTACAACTCACCCTTATGTAACAGATAATACTCCCTACAACTGTACAACTCACCCTTATGTAACAGATAATACTCCCTACAACTGTACAACTCACCCTTATGTAACAGATAATACTCCCTACAACTGTACAACTCACCCTTATGTAACAGATAATACTCCCTACAACTGTACAACTCACCCTTATGTAACAGATAATACTCCCTACAACTGTACAACTCACCCTTATGTAACAGATAATACTCCCTACAACTGTACAACTCACCCTTATGTAACAGATAATACTCCCTACAACTGTACAACTCACCCTTATGTAACAGATAATACTCCCTACAACTGTACAACTCACCCTTATGTAACAGATAATACTCCCTACAACTGTACAACTCACCCTTATGTAACAGATAATACTCCCTACAACTGTACAACTCACCCTTATGTAACAGATAATACTCCCTACAACTGTACAACTCACGCTTATGTAACAGATAATACTCCCTACAACTGTACAACTCATACTTATGTAACAGATAATACTCCCTACAACTGTACAACTCACCCTTATGTAACAGATAATACTCCCTACAACTGTACAACTCATACTTATGTAACAGATAATACTCCCTACAACTGTACAACTCACCCTTATGTAACAGATAATACTCCCTACAACTGTACAACTCACCCTTATGTAACAGATAATACTCCCTACAACTGTACAACTCACCCTTATGTAACAGATAATACTCCCTACAACTGTACAACTCACACTTATGTAACAGATAATACTCCCTACAACTGTACAACTCATACTTATGTAACAGATAATACTCCCTACAACTGTACAACAACTCACCTTATGTAACAGATAATACTCCCTACAACTGTACAACTCACTCTTATGTAACAGATAATACTCCCTACAACTGTACAACTCACCCTTATGTAACAGATAATACTCCCTACAACTGTACAACTCATACTTATGTAACAGATAATACTCCCTACAACTGTACAACTCACCCTTATGTAACAGATAATACTCCCTACAACTGTACAACTCATACTTATGTAACAGATAATACTCCCTACAACTGTACAACTCACCCTTATGTAACAGATAATACTCCCTACAACTGTACAACTCACCCTTATGTAACAGATAATACTCCCTACAACTGTACAATCTGTGTGAGTGCATAAAAATGTGCACTACACCAATGTTAATAATTCAAAACCGAACTGTTATTGTAAAGTCAAGTATGTTTCTTGTGCCCAAAGCTGGCGTCAGTATTTCACATTTTCACCAGTTCATCTAAAACGTAAAAAAACCCAGAAGCTTTTGCACTCACCTCTGCGCACGAGCTCGGGGCAGAATGAAGTACTTTATGTTTGCATCCCCGGCTCTCTGTTTCTGTGAAGTCATGTGACCCGAGCAGTGGGCGGGGACAGGAAGAGCCGAGAAGCACTGCCGTTTCTATGGTTACAGCCCTCATGTGTCCGGGAGAAGAGCAGAGAGAGCAACTACTACTACAACTACTGCTATACTACTACTACTACTACTACTACTACTGCAACTACTACTACTGCTACTACTACTACTACTGCTACCACTACTACTACAACTACTGCTATACTACTACTACTACTACTACTGCAACTACTACTACTGCTACTGCAACTACTACTGCTATACTACTACTACTGCTACTGCAACTACTACTACAACTACTGCTATACTACTACTACTACTACTACTGCTATACTACTACTACTACTACTACTACTACTGCAACTACTACTACTACTACTGCAACTACTACTACTGCTACTGCAACTACTACTGCTATACTACTACTACTGCTACTGCAACTACTACTACTGCTACTACTGCAACTACTACTACTGCTACTACTACTGCTACTGCAACTACTATATTATTATTATTATTATGCTACCACTATTACTACAACTTATTGCTATATTATTATTACTACTACTGCAACTATTATTATTGCTATTATTATTATTATTGTTATATTATTATTACATTGTAATTATTATTATTATTATATTATTGTAATTATTATTATTGTTATTATTATTATTATTGTTATTGCAATTATTATTATATATTATTATTATTGCTATTATTATTATTACAATTATTGTTATATTATTATTATTATTACTACTATTATTGTAATTATTATTATTGTTAATATATTATTATTACACATTATTATTATTATTATTGTAACTATTATTGTTATATTATTATTATTGTTAATATTATTATTATTATTATTATTACAATTATTGCTATATTACTTATTACTATTATTGCAATTATTACTATTATTATTGCTATTATTACTACTACTACTATTACTATTATTATTATTACAACTATTGCTATATACTATTACTAATTATTGTTATACTACTAGTACTACTATTGCTATTATTACTACTACTACTACTGTTGCATTATTGCTACAACTACTACTACTACTGCAACTACTACTACTACTACTTCTGCTACTACTACTACTGCTACAACTGCTATTACTACTATTACTGCTATACTACTACTACTACTATTACTGCTATACTACTACTATTACTACTACTACTGCTATACTACTACTACTACTATTATATTATTATTAACTACTATTATTGCTACTATTATTATTATTGCATATTACTACTGCTATATTATTACTAATATTGCTATTGCAATACTATTATATTATATTATTACTATACCATTATTACTACAACTTATTGCTATATTATTACTATTACTATTACTATTATTGTAATTATTACTATCTATTATTATTATTATTGCACATTATTATTATTATTATTGCAATTATTATTGTTATATTATTATTATTGTTATTATTATTATTATTATTATTATTATTACAATTACTGTTATATTATTATTATTATTATTGCAACTATTATTATTATTATTGTTATTATTATTATTATTATTATTATTATTATTATTACATTATTGCTTATATTATTATACAACTATTGTTATATTATTACTACTATTACTGCTACTACTACTACTATTACTACTGCTGCTACGACTACTGCTACAACTACTACTACTACTGCAACTACTACTACTACTACTTCTGCTACTACTACTACTGCTACAACTGCTATTACTACTATTACTGCTATACTACTACTGCTGCTGTAAGATAAGATAAGATAAGATAAGTTAGGACTTTATTGATCTCACGGTGGAGAAATTCAACAGTCACAGTAGCTCCAGGACAGTTTAGTGCAAAAAAAAGGGGGAAAAAGTGTGATGCAATCAAGATAAACAATAGTAAAAATAGAAATAATAATAAAAAAAAAATATATAAAGTCAATAAGTATATGTACAAAATTTACAAAGAGAATTGAAATATAAATACTATAGATATAAAATAAAGACTGCTATACTACTACTACTACTACTACTACTACTGCTACTACTACTGCTATACTACTACTACTACTACTACTGCTATACTACTACTACTACTGCTACTACTACTACTACTACTGCTAATACTTCAACTCCTACTACTACTATTACTACTACTACTTCAACTACTACTACTACTATTACTATTACTACACTGCTACTACTTCAACTACTACTTCTACTACTACTTCAACTACTACTATTACTACTACTACACTGCTACTACTACTACTTCAACTACTACTTCTACTACTTCTACTACTACACTTCAACTACTACTACTACACTTCAACTACTACTACTTCAACTACCACTGCTACTACTTCAACTGTTCTAATGTAGTTTCCTCTTCACAAACAGACCCAGAGTTGTGTGGTTATCTGATTTGATATTCTACTGACGGACTAAAGTTTTAAAGTTTTACTCGCTGGACCTGGCAGTCGGACACCATTTGTCAAAGTCGGAGTAAATATTTGTGATCTTTTGACGATAATCCTTTCAAAAGCTGCTGAGTTCTACCGTACATCTTTTCCCGAAATGTGTGCGCAACCGTGGCTACGTCATCACTGTTTACTAACACTAAAAGGGTTTATAAAAAAGTGGACTACGTGAGTCTGACCCGCAGTGTTTTGCTCCAGTCAAATGGATGTTAACGGTTACAGGAGAGAATATGGAACATCAGGATCATGTAGAGGGCACGGTGACCAGACGTCCCTATTTCCCCCGGACAGTCCCAGTTTTGAGCCCTGTGTCCGCTGTCCCAGCAGATTTATCCAAAACCAGTGATTTGTATCAGTTTTATACAAGAAATGCCCCAGGTATCCCTATTTTTGACCAATTTATTAGCCACCAACAGTAAAGAGAGGCATCATTTGTTTAGGTAAAATACAGAAAAGCTGCTTAAAAATGACCAAAACACAAAGAAAATGTGACTATACTGACTCACATTAGTACCGAGTGCAGAACAACTTTACTTAATTACGCATTTGTTTCACAATGTTATTATTACCAACCACCACAAACCAGGGATGTCCCAGTTTTTTATTTTGAAAATCCACCCTAACTTAGTCTTAGACAAACTGTATGAAGGGAAATTATTTGGACACAGTAACTCACTCATCTAGGGTGACCAGACGTCCCTATTTCCCCGGGACAGTCCCAGTTTTGAGCCCTGTGTCCCCTGTCCCAGCAGATTTATTCAAAACCACTGATTTGTCCCAATTTTATATAAGAAATTTCCCAGTTGTCCCTATTTTTGACCAATTTATTAGCCACCAACAGTAAAGAGGAGGATAAATTGCTAAGCTAATGAGCTAAAATGTAGGAAACTAATTGAAAATGGTACCGACAGAAGTCCCTCAGATTACGACTGATTCACAAATTATTTAAGAATGGACAATGTAACGCGCCCTTTTCACAATTTTACTTACATCAACCATCCCAACCCGAGTGTGTCCCAGTTTTGAATTTTGAAAATCTGGTCACCCTAGTAGAGGGTTAATATGAACATTTAAAGGGACAGTTCAGAATTGTGGACATATGGCTTCATTTCCTAGAGGCCGTGTTGTCCTTGTATTTGGAGAGGTTGCTGGTGCTAGGCTAGTGCATGTCAATGGCCATAGTTGCCACGAAAAACAGTTTTACCCACTCCACAGAGCACCTGATGAGAAACTATTATTACTCCAGACTGTCCATGTGAATGTCAGTGTTGATAAAATAATGTTTGAAATAAAACTAACCTTGCGTTGCATGAATCGTCACATGTTGAGGGACTATTTTCTCATATATCAGTCCGCCGCTGCCGACCTTTCTCTCAGGAAGTACAACTCGCTGCTGCTCAGACATAAATCCTTCAAATGCAAGGTTGGTTTACTTCTGAAATTATTCCATCGACACAGACGTTCACATGGACAGTCTGGAGTTCTAATAGTTTTGCCTCGGGTGCTCTGTGGAGTGGGTAAGACTGTTTTTAGTGGCAATTATGGCCATTGACATGCACTAGCCTAGCACCAGCAACCTCTCCAAATACAAGGACTGGATGGAAGATTTTAAAAAAGTGTCACCACACGTCTCCAACACTCTGGCTCACCAGGAAATGAGGCCATATGTGCAAAATTCCGAACTGTCCCTCATGTTCGTATTAACCATATAGAGTCTGGTTCCAAATTCGCTCCTGTAACCACTTCCTGTTTGGAACCTTGCAGCTAGCACGTTAGCTGTCCATTCATATGTAAAAATAGCGACTTATAGTCCAGAAATTACGGTACTTACCCAAAATAAATACATAAATGAAAAATTAAATGAGTAAAAATCAGGTACTTTAACGTCATATTGGTCAGGATTAAGTCAAAATTAGGAGTACAATTTTCTCTCTCAACTAAATCTAACTTGTAAACATGAAAATCAGGACGGCTTCCAAACCGCTGCGCCACTGGAAAAATATGACTCTTGTGTGTCACGGTCACATGTTAAACCGCAGTATGCATCATGACCGAACCGTCCAGGCTGAACTTTCATCAAAGAAAATTAGGTTCAGTCCAAAAGAGGCGTCCGTCGCCATGGTAACGCCCGGACACATGTCTCCATTCATCTTCGAGCTCGAGCTCAGCCAGCCCCATCCGTCAGCCGTTACCCCCGCGACCTCTGACCTCTCACCCCCGCAGCTGCGTGCATGAGGAAGATGTCTGTTGCCACAGTGACACGGAAACATTTCGTCTTCATTCATGACCAGAATATGCTCTTGGTGCTTTTATGAGGAACATTTTAGACGCGTGTTGAGGTTCCTTTCCTGAACCTGCAGCGATGAAGATGTTTGACAAGTTTTCACTTTGAACCTGCTAAATAATTCAAGTTCGCTTTAAAGGGGAACTCCGGCAGGTTTGAAGTCCTTTGCTAGAGGTGGTGGAACTCTGTCATAAGCCAAAAAAACAAGAGAGATCAGTGTTTTCTAGGCGGAGATCTCGCTGTGGCAGTGAGTCTGTCAAGGCGACAAACTAGTGTAGTGATGGGGGCAAGTTTTTAGCTTCCACATAAAAGCTTAACACCACTTTCTAACCCATCTTACAACAGCCACGAGTCTAACAAACAAAACGCTCTGCCTGGCTCACTCCTTAGTGCCTGGAAACGTTAGAAAACAACTCTATAAGCAGCCTTAGCATTAGCTTGTTGATTTCCCACTGCGCATGCGAAAGCCCAAAAGACTCCATCGCCGATGTTGTTTCTAATCCCATTTATTTATGAGTGAATTATATTTTTTGAAAACAATAATTTAAAAAAACATTCCCGAACCATTTTCTTTCAACAACATTCAGTTTTTATTGTTCTTCACCGTCAGTAGTCGATTCTCACTTGTTGCTTCTGGCGGCTTGAGCCTCTCGCCGCCGCTGGAGTCTTTTGGGCTTTTGCAATGCGCAGTGGGAAATCAACATGATAATGCTAAGGCTGCTTGTGAATTTATTTTAGAACGTTTCCAGACACTAATGAGTGAGCCAGGCAGAGCATTTTGTTTGTTAGACTCGTGGCTGTTGTAAAACGGATTAAAGTGGTGTTAAGCATATTGGCGTTTTACGTGGAAGTTAAGAACTTGCCCCCATCACTACACTAGTTTGTTGCCTTGACAGACTCACTGCCACAGTGAGATCTCCACCGAGGAAACACTGATCTGTGCCGTTTTTTGGCTTCTGACAGAATTCGACCTCCTCTAGCAATGGACTTTAGCTTCAAACATGCCAAAGTTCCCCTTTAATAGTAAATGTTAAATACCTTTAATCGTACCCTAAACAGCACCTAGGGGCTAACTGAAGGCACTGCTCTGTCTGAAGCTCTATTACTCAATGTCTGTGAATACCCCTGTGCAAACCTGCGCTAACCTAAGTACGCACAAACAAGCACATGCTAGCCACTTCGTTTATTCGTCTAGTCTTGGGTGCACACAAGTCCACCGTTAAATCCAGTGTTGCCAGATTGGGTTTAGCGATTTCCGTCCAATCACGTTCGAAAACCCAACAAGGTTTTGTCACAGAAAAGATCTCTGAATAAACGTATGTAATCCATTGTTGGGCTTTTTAAAAACATTGTCAGTACTGAGAAAACATGTTAAATATAGAACAGCATTTTTATCTGGGCCATGTACAGAGAAGGTAAAAACCTACAGAGCTTATGGTTTATGAAGGATATTTCTGCTGTTATGTGTAATTACTGTAAATACTGTTTTTGTTTCACTGTCTTGTATCACACTCTTCAAACATTTTGGGAACATTCTTCATGAAATCACCAAAAACATTCTTCTGACTATGCCACCGACATTACCCAGGAATAGAACCTGGGTAATGCCGATCACACTCAAGACAGACTTTGTTTTAGCCCAATCTGACCTGAAAGAACTGACTCAGGGGGAACTACGAGTGATCGAGACTGTACTTCCTGTGGACTTCAGCCCCTGCCCTCCTCCACACAGGCTGCCTAATGACCCCCCCGGGACATCGTACACGCTAACACCACTCACCCCTCACACAAATCCTATTAGCATTGATGCGTTCGGCTGGATTTATGAATGGGGCACGTTTAGCATTATCTAGCACGCATTAACTATATGAGACAAGGCTTTCATTTATGACTGAATAATCATTTCTGATGGCGCTCTGCTCTTGTGACCCTTCCCAAATCAGGTCCCTGGAGTCAGTGAAGTAAACACCTTCGTTTTGCTTAAACTGCTGCTAAACTGAGTCCATCCTGCTGCGTGTGTGGCCAGTACATTTCAAGAGGCCTGAAATCTAGTAGATGCTTCATGCGCATCCGTGGATTTTAATTATTCCTCCTCTACTTGGAGCGTTTAGCTAGGAATTGGCGTTGCTCTTTTGCCGTCGTGAAATTGTCCCTCGTGAAACACAAACCTACACAAAAACTTTGTCTTTCGTTGGTGCTTTAGTGCTGCAAAAAGTTATGTTTGTTCTGCTTTATTTTTGGAGATATTATTGATTCTTTTATGGGTCAAATTGGGGTCATTTGTGCAATTATGGCTCTTAACATATCTGTAGTTTTATTTTCAGCCAGTGATGTCCTCCAGCTCCTCATAATGTTAAACAGCCTCAAAACAGGCAGAAAACTATATGAAGTGTTTGTATTTCATTTGTGCTGTTTTATGCTGTGACAGTTTTCATTTGTGTGATTATATTTCTAAAATTATTATTATTAATTATTATTTATGTGGAAATTATAAGATGTAATTTCCGCTCAGCTTTAGCACAAACAAAACTTTTTGCAGCACAAACGAATTACATCATTTGGGCTCTTTTAGTATTTAGCATTTTCAAGCTTCCTGAGCCCAGCCGGGCTGACCCCAATTTGACCCATAAAAGAATCATTAATATCTCCAAAACTAAAGCAGCACAAACGAAATAAACATAGTTTTTGTGTCGGTTTCCGTTTGATGGGCGGCCAACTTCACGGAGGTGACTGCACCGTACGAGCCCGGACCGTACGAGCCCGGACCGTACGAGCCCGGACCGTACGAGCCCGGACCGTACGAGCCCGGACCGTACGAGCCCGGACCGTACGAGCCCGGACCGTACGAGCCCGGACCGTACGAGCCCGGACCGCAGTCGGAGCAGTTGTTGCGGGTACTAGAGGAACCCCAAAGCAGAAGCAGAAGGCAAGAGGAGTTTTAACTAAGTTTATTAGTACAAAACCCAGGCAGACAGAGGAGGCAGGGAGCTGGCCGGCAGTAGATGAATCCAGGCCAAAAGGACGGGTCACCAGAAGGGTCCAGGCATGGAGGGAAACTGGGCAAGAGAGGAAAAGCAGGTAAGCAAAAAATGCAGGTAAGTGATCCACGAAGAACATACGCTAGCACTATCAAACAGGACGGAATTATCAGACAGTTTGGTGCTTGCAACGGCCAAATACTCAAGCTGATGAGTAGATGAGCGGCAGGTGTCCGTCATCTGCAGCACCAGAAGCCACGCCCCCTGCCACACTGCCCTATGGGAAAGCACAAAGGAGGGAGGGGGAAACACAACACAAACTAAACCAGAACAGCAGTATTTAAACAAAAACAAATTTGGAGGCGCCCACATAAGTTTTTTTCTGTGTTCACTACTGTCTCCTGTTGTGTTGTGTCCTTAGGCAAGGCACTTCAGCCACATTGCCTCGTGTGAATGTGCGAGGTTGGAGGGGCCGAGGGCGGAGACTGAATGCCAGACAATTCAGCACAATTCAACACAATTCAACACAATTCAACGTAATTTCCCACAATTCCACACAATTCAGCACATTTCCCCATAATTCCCCATAATTCCACACAATTTCCCATAATTCTACACAATTTCACACAATTCTACACAATTCTACACAATTCAACACAATTCCCCATAATTCCACACAATTTCACACAATTCAACACAATTCTACACAATTCAACACAATTTCACACAATTCAACACCATTCTACACAATTCTACACAACTCAACACAATTTCACACAATTCTACACAATTCTACACAATTCAACACAATTCCCCATAATTCCACACAATTTCACACAATTCAACACAATTCTACACAATTCAACACAATTTCACACAATTCAACACAATTCTACACAATTCCACATAATTCCCCATAATTCCCCATAATTCCCCATAATTCAACACAATTCTACACAATTCAATACAATTCCCCATAATTCCACACAATTCCCCATAATTCTACACAATGCCACACAATTCCACATAATTCCCCATAATTCCCCATAATTCCCCATAATTCTACACAATTCAACACAATTCAATACAATTCCCCATAATTCCCCATAATTCCACACAATTCCCCATAATTCTACACAATGCCACACAATTCAGCACAATTCCACACAATTCTACACAATTCAACACAATTCCCCATAATTCCACACAATTCAGCACAATTCCACACAATTCTACACAATTCCACATAATTCCCCATAATTCCCCATAATTCCCCATAATTCTACACAATTCAACACAATTCAATACAATTCCCCATAATTCCCCATAATTCTACACAATGCCACACAATTCAGCACAATTCCACACAATTCTACACAATCAATTCTACACAATTTAACATAATTCCCCATAATTCCCCATAATTCAACACAATTCTACACAATTCAACATAATTTCACGCGATTTGATATGTTTGAGATGTAGACAGATGAAATAAACGAGGATCACTCGCATTTTACCATGACTAAACCCACTGTACACTATATATGATTGATGCCAAGTCCACAAAATCACATCTTCACTGAGACGTTCAACGCGCCATCCAAAAGTTTCGAAGAGAGAACGGCGAGTGCAGATCATTCCAGGATCACTCGAACACGCAGGGATCGCCGGGCTGCCGTTGACCCACAAGATTATCCGAAGCGAAATCAAAGAAAGTCATTATCTTTACCCCGCAAAGACAGAAGAGTGCACTTTTAATCCGTGCGCTAAGAGGATTGTGGGTAAAACCTCGCAGATGCTTCATGCGCGTCCGTCTTTGGCCTCGACTTGGCGCGTTCGGCCCGGAATCGGCGTTGCTCTTTTACCTCCGTGAAGTTGGCCCCCACGTCAATCGTTTGTGCTGCAAAAAGTTTCATTTGTGCTGGTTTCGTTTTGGAAATATTAACGATTCCTTTGTAGGTCAAATTAGGGTCAGCCGTCGCCCCAGAGAACCTAAAAATGCTCTTAAACGGTTTAAAATGGTGCCAATAGTTTGTGCTGCTTTAGTTTTTGAGATATTAGCTGTTATGGTCCTCGGCGATTAGCTATTTTCGCTATTTTTTTGCTTTAAAAAAACATGCTTAAAAACAAAAACAAAATCTAGTCCAGTTAAGATGACTTGAATCAAGAAAGTTTGATCAGGATTTGAGTAAATTTCACTTCACAAGTAAAATGATCTGCCACTGGATCAAGAAAAAAACAATATCTCGGTAAATTAAAATGACTTAAATTAAGAATATTTTACTTTATTTGAGCAGATTCAACTTGCCAAGTAAAATAATCTGCCAGTAGAATGTGTTATTTTTCTTAATTCATGCAACATTTGATTTTGTTTCTTATTTTAAAGTTGTTGTTTTTATTAGTTTAAGATGTATTTTCACATTTAAAGTAGAAAAAATCTTGTTCCAGTGGCGGATCATTTTACTTTTCAAGCGAAATTTATTCAAATCCTGATAAAACTTTCTTAATTCAAGTCATCTTAACTGGACCAGATGTGTTTTTTTGCAATGTTTTTGCACTTTAAATGTGAAAATACATCTTGCACCACTTAAAATAACAAAACCAACAACTCTTTGCACTTAAAATAAGA
>CM060663.1:5610347-5712847 GCA_030686955.1 Odontamblyopus rebecca | reverse complement strand
CTGGTTTTAGTCCTGATATTAGTCCTGGTTTAGATCTGCTGTAGACCTGCTTTAGACCTGGCTTAGTCCTGGTTTTAGTCCTGATTTTAGTCCTGATTTTAGTTCTCCCGTACGGCGCGCATGGACTGTGTCTTGTCGCGTACGCTGCGTGGACCGCGCTTCCCCCTCTAAACCAGGACTAAAACCAGGACTAAAACCAGGACTAGGCCAGGTCTAAAACAGGTCTAAAGCAGATCTAAACCAGGACTAAAATCAGGACTAAAACCAAGACTAAGCCAGGTCTAAAACAGGTCTAAAACAGGTCTAAAGCAGGTCTAAAGCAGGTCTAAACCAGGACTAAAACCAGGTCTAAACCAGGTCTAAACCAGGTCTAAACCAGGTCTAAAACCAAACCAGAATTTGCAGGAGGTGGTTGCTACATTCATGTCGTTTTAAAAAGCCTGAAAATATCAAGTAATCCAAAGTATTCAGATTATGTTACTCACATTGACGTAACTAAATGATTACGTTACAAACTACATTTTGTGGAATGTTACTAAAATAATTTTGGAGTTTCATTGTCAAAGAAACAAAACAACAACAACAACAACAACAAAAAACACTACTACTACTTAGGGCTGGGCGGTAAATCGTTTGAACCGGTATACCGGTAATTTTTATTTTTATGATATGAATTTTTATTTACCGCCATACCGTGTGTGCGCGCATATGTCGGCAACACAGAGCGGCGGAACGCAGACAGCGGTAGATTGAGCGGGGGCTGTTTTTCAGTGTTACACCAAACAAGCCAACAAGCCAGGTAAGGATAGCAAGTTGAGCGGTGAGCATGGACGAAGAAAATGACACAGACACAGAACTCATTCCGAAAAAGGGAGCCGTGTCTGTTGTTTGGAAATACTTCGGTTTTAAAAAATCTGACGCGGATCAAACACGCATCATCTGTAAGTGTTGTCGAGCTAATGTTTTAGCTGCAGGAGGCAACACAAGCAACTTGCTTCACCACCTCCGCCACAATCATATCCTGGAATACGAAGATTGCATGAAAGTAAAATCTGCATCTTCTCCCCAATCTCTGCGTAACGTTGGCACTGCAGCACAAAACACTACACAGACGTCCCTGGTAGGCGCGTTTGCTAAAGGGACCGTCTGTGTAGTGTTTTGTGACACGGCTCCCTTTTTCGGAGAGCGGGAGTGCGCGGAGCCGTGCCCGAGCGAGAGCGCGAGAGCGCGGGTGCGCGGAGCCCCGCTCTTCACCTTTTCGCTCGGGCGCGGCTCCGCGCACCCGCGCTCTACGCTCTCTCGCCCGGGCACGGCTCCGCGCACTCCGTCTAAAGGGACCGTCTATGACAAGAAAAGCAAACGTTGGAATGATATTACCAACTCTATCACACTCCACTTAGCCAAAGACAAAAATACCGTTAAATACCGTGATACCGTGATAATTTAAAAAAATACCGTGATATCAATTTTTGGTCATACCGCCCAGCTCTACTACTACTAATACTAAACTTTTTTACTGCACATTTTTTGCTTTCTCAACATATAAACTTCCAACATTAATTTGAGAATAACAAAAAACTTGTACTCGTTTCTTTTAGACTCTGCACACCTGACTGGGCGACAGGTGCGTTGGGGGAGAGGCACTCAGCTTTTTTATTTATTTATTCAATATTTTACCAGATAAGTCCATGCGAACACCTCAGAGGCCGTACAAAACGACACCCACACACCAGCGGAAACATGAAACACTGAACAAAGACGTGAGCCAGTGGAACATTTGCAGAGTAAAGATATAAAAGTGTTAAAAGCATGTGCAATGATCCTGTAAAATACTCTGGATGGAGTTTTAAAAGTCGACACAGGTGAAAACGAACTAAGTTTTAAAGTCTGGTGAAGGTGGTTCCAGTCACTTGCTGCAGAAAACTGAAAAGAGGAGGGAATGTCCAGGGTGGAGCTGTTAATGTGCACGAGTGAGCTGAGGTAGAGCGGAGTTTTACCAATTCAACATCTGTAAATGCACAATAACCAGTGGGTTTGGCAGATGGCTGCATGATAAATCACGTCGGGCTTGATGCAGATCTGTAAACTTAATGTCGCCGCACACTACAGGGTTTTTCGGTCTTAAAGGATTTTCAAATGTGCGACAAAAAGCACAAACACCACAGACACGCGGGGAAACTTATGAGACTTAAAATCTCTGATCGCAAACACAGCAGCGGGTTCTGTCTGCGGACCCCAGGATATAAATCAGCTGTTTCCTGTCTACAGTAAAACCAGTCGCTCTGAGACTCTGAAGTGTTCAAAGATCAGAGCTCAGGTCAAACTGTGTTATTATTATTTGTGAAATGTGCTGCAATACTTCAGATACAGGATTTTTAAAGCATAAAGGAGGAAATAAAGTCCACAGGAAGTAGAGTCAGTATCACTAATCTGCAGCTGTAAACAACCACGTGAGGAAACTGTCTTTTTACCTTTAAAAAACACTGCGCGGTTTTGTGGACTGGAGTCATTATTTGCGGAGGACAATTTCTATGGATATTGTGGATCAGACGCTGCACTTTAAATGTACCACTTTACTTCAGGTGAGGAATAAAGTCTTTATTTTCGCTGTATCTGTCGCTCCTCTGCCCCTGACGCGCTGTTTTATCATCTGTTTCCGTTGTCGTTGTCGTTGTTTGGTGGTTACGATCTGACACTGACTCCACACACGAGGAGACAAAACTTCGGCAACTCCTGGAGAAGAAATCGCAGCCAAAATCGGGCAAATTCTCCTGTAGTGAGGAGAGGAGAGAGGAGAGTGGAGAGGAGAGGAGAGAGGAGAGAGGAGAGAGGAGAGAGGAGAGGAGAGGAGAGAGGAGAGAAGAGGAGAGAAGAGGAGAGAGGAGAGGAGAGAGGAGAGGAGAGAGGAGAGGAGAGAGGAGAGAAGAGGAGAGAGGAGAGAGGAGAGGAGAGAGGAGAGGAGAGGAGAGAGGAGAGGAGAGGAGAGAGGAGAGGAGAGGAGAGAAGAGAGGAGAGGAGAGGAGAGGAGAGAGGATAGAGGAGAGAGGAGAGGGGAGAGGAGAACAGAGGAGAGGAGAGGAGAGAAGAGAGGAGAGAGGAGAGGAGAGGAGAGAAGAGAGGAGAGAAGAGAGGAGAGAGGAGAGGAGAGAGAGGACAGGAGAGAGGAGAGGAGAGGGGAGAGGAGAGGAGAGAGGAGAGGAGAGAGGAGGAGAGAGGAGAGGGGAGAGGAGAGGAGAGAGGAGGAGAGAGGAGAGGAGAGAGAGGAGAGGAGAGAGGAGAGAAGAGGGGAGAGGAGAGGAGAGAAGAGGAGAGAGGAGAGGAGAGGAGAGAGGAGAGGAGAGGGGAGAGGAGAGAGGAGAGGAGAGAGGAGAGAGGAGAGGAGAGGAGAGAGGAGAGAGGAGAGGAGAGAGGAGAGGAGAGGAGAGAGGAGAGGAGAAAGGAGAGGAGAAGAGAGGAAAGAGGAGAGGAGAGGAAAAGGCGGCCTTAAGTCTCCATAGTCAATGATTGGGAGGACTGAAGCAAAAAAACAAAACTCTCCACCGCCCTGTGCTCCTCTTCCTCACTCCTCCTCCTCCTCCCGTCCCATCTCTATCTTAATGAAATGGAGTCTCGGTGACGCTCGTGCCCCTCGCGTGTTATGCTAATGAGCTCCATCTGCTGATTACACGGAGGACGGCAGGTCCCCGGGGCCCTGGGGAGGACACGTCTCCGACACCCAGACTGACAGCTCCTCCTACGGCCGACGGGAAGTCATCAGCCTGAGTGGGAGCAGCGGGACAAAGGGGACTGTTGTTATCTGCTGAACTTCCACAGTGTGAAATTTTCCCGGCAGAGCGTTAAAGCTGCACCATGTAACTTTTCTGATGGCCGTGAAGGGGCCAGTTTAATTTATTTATATTTAAAGGTCCAATTTCTGATCTTTGTCATAACGTTTCCTCACCAAACCCACATCCAGAGCTGTGTATTGTTTTATTCACATATTTTAACGCACAAACCATGCATCATTTTAGGCTGATTTCCTCCAGCTCCACTACAGCTCCACTATGTTTTATTTATTTATTTACTTATTTATTTGATTTGATTGATTGATTGATTTTATTCTGTCTTTCTTTATTTTTTTTTATTTTTTATTTTTGTTGTATTTATTTATATTTAAAGGTCACATTTCTGAGCTGAGTTATATTTATTTATTTTATTGTTTATTACTTCTTATTTATTATTTATTTTACACATTTTGTATTACTATTTTAATTCATTTATTTATATTTAAAAGGCCCAATTCATATTTTTTGGTTGACTTCTTCTCTCAAACAGCTCCACTCTGTTTTATTTATTTATTTACTTACTTATTTATTTTATTTATTTATTTTATTCTATCTTCCTTTATTTTTTAAATATTTGTAATTCATTTTTTAATGTATTTATTTATATTTAAAGGGCCCATTTCTGAGCTGTTATCTTTATTTATTTGATTGTTTATTACTTCTTTATTTATTATTTATTTTATACATTTTTTATTACTTTTTAATTAATTTATTTATATTTAAAGGTCCCATTTCTGATCTATGTTATAATGTTGTTTCCTCACCAAACGCGTATCCAGAGCTGTGTTTTGTTTTTTTCCGCATGCTTTAATGCACAAACTCTGCATATTTATAGGCTGATTTCTTCTCTCGAACAGCTCCAGTGTGTTTTAAAACTCCAAATATGTCCGCGAAAATTATTTGAATGATTTCAGGCCTGGAATTGCGCACAAAATAAGCTGTTAATTAGACTCAAACATGTGTGAATGAAACAAAACACAACTCCGACATGTTTTTGATGAGGTAACAACATTATAACATATCTATATCTCTTCATATTGGGAAGGCATAGGGGCTCTAATAGGACTCTAATGTAAGTTTGTCTTGTCACCGCTGCACAGGCCACACTGAAGACCCCGGGACGACCACATGGCCCCTGTGTGAGGATGTGGGTTCTACTCCTGTGCCTGGGCGAAGCGTGGCTCGCCCCTGCCGCACCTGTCGCCACAGCTACACCTGCGGCCTCGCCACAAGCCCCGCCCACCGAGGACCACAGCACCCAGCTAGTGGTATTACTACACAAACGCGATATACAGTCACTTCCTGGTTACATATGGAGTCAATTTTGAGTAAGATAAATTAAAAAACGCTTTAATCTTTCTATCTTCAGCTTTATTATGATCCCAGGGGGAAATTATTGTGCAGCAGTGTCAGACATACAGTAAACATACAATACAGTTTCAATAATACAATAATCACAACTTAAGCTTAGCTCAACAATGCAGACAAACATTTGCTTAAAAATAAGGAAAAAAGAACGACCGATCCAAGCTCTAAGAGCGTTCATCCGGGAAAATCACCTTCTGCTGTAGAAGTCCTGCATCTGTCTTTGCCTCTTTGGAAACATTTTGTTTTTGTTCCGCATCTTTCTCAGTTTTGTTTGATGTCATTTTCTTTGGTTATGATATCGGTCGGCCGATATTATTGGCTGATATGGTCTCTCGGAAACATATCGGTTATCACTCAAAATCTTGCCGATATGGGCCAATATTTCACATGGACATTTTACCTTGTTATAAAGTTCAGACTCTCTATATTCTGCCCATTTAATCCAATTTACAGACAGATAAATGTCCAAATATGTGGCGCCGCATCAGTGTTTATCTGAGGAGTCATTTGTCTGTGTCCGTACCGCCCCTGAACGCATCGCCACATGCACTTGTTTACAGTCGCAGCCGTAGATCCATGTGCAGTTACCGCTAAAAGCTAATAACAGTACTTTACTTACAGCTCTTTCTTTACTGGCTAGAATATCATACAAAATCACCATTAGGCCGAACTACTGTCTTTAAATATGACATAAAGAGGCAGAAGAACAATAAATGTCGCCTAAATAAACCCAACTGAAAATCCAATAGAGCCAAATTTTATAAACAATTGAAGATTTACAGTGAATTTTTACATCATAAATATAGCTGCGATTATACTGGCGATTGGCATCTCCAACTCCCATTTTATCGGTATCAAATCGACCGCAACAAAATCCATATCGGTCGGGCCCTAGTTATGATCCCAGCCTTCTCGTTTCCACTGCACAGCTCAGCTCGGAGCTACAGAAGCTGCTGTGGACATTTCCTGTTGTAGTTTTGGCGACTGCAACACAGAAAATAAGTCTGTCCGGTACTTACGCTGTATAAAATAATGTTCCAGAAGAACCGTCCACCAGAGAACGGTGAATACAGCGGGAAATGTCCACAGCAGCTTCTGTAGCTCCGAGCTGAGCTGTCCGTCAAACATAAATTAGCCAATGGGAACGCACCCATGGAAATCCCACCCACCTGTCACGTCTGTGCAAAAGCTGCAACCAAAAAGTCCAGCAGTGCAAACGAGAGGCTGGAATCATAACCAAAGACATCAAACAAAACTGAAAAACATGGAACAAAAATAAAAGAGCCAAAGATGGATATTTTACACAATTACAGGAACAATTTGATTGCAATCTTATACCTGCATGAAGTCGCCCCATCAAACGCAAACCTACACAAAAACTATGTCAATAGTTTGTGCTGCAAAAAGTTTTGTTTGTGTGATTCTGGTTCTTAAGATATTTGCAGTTTTATTTTCGGCCGATGACGTCGTCCAGTTCCTCAAAATGCTAAATAGAGCGCAAAACAGGAAGAAAATTATAGAAAAGGTTTGTATTTTGTTTGTGCCGTTTTGTGCTGTGACAGTTTTCATTTGTGCGAGTTTATTTCTACGATCTGAAGCTGTGGAAAGCCTCAGATCATTTATTGCCACTAGTTTTGTGGAGTTCGCCGCCGTCAGCTGAGCAGAAATGACGTCCTGTAATTACCGCAGAAATAATAATTAATGATTTTAGAAATAAACTCGCACAACTGAAAATTGTCAGCACAAAACAGCACAAATGAAATACCAAAGTTTTCTATAATTTTCTGCCTGTTTTGAGGCTATTTTACATTTTGAGGTTCTGGACGACGTCATTGGCCAAAAATAAAACTCCAAATATCTTAAGAACCAGAATCGCACAAACAAAACTTTTTGCAGCACAAACGAAGCATAAACGATTGATATAGTTTTTGTGTAGATTTGAGTTTGATGGGGCGACTTCATGCAGGTCAATCTTATATGTTTTATTTATTTTTTATTTGTTTTTATTCGGTATTTTAATTTGCTTGATGTTTTACAAGCGTTCTTTGGACTATATGACTCAAAATTGATTCCATAGTCACATTCCTGTTTTATGTGTCTTCCATGCATGTTTGAATAATCTAGTGATCTCTGCTAGGCGCTATTCAAACCCTCCTTACGGTAAGCTGCATGAACCTGTACAGGATTCAGTCAAAAGGCCTACGTCGCCCAAGCTCCCGTACAATAATTTCCCATAAGTATACGAAAGCGCGATAACACCATACGCTACAACTTCACAAACCTGATGCGATGTTTAGTCTAAAACGTTTATCCAGTTGACAGGATTTAAGTTTTCTTTGCTGTGCATCATAACTGAACTTATACACAGCTTTTGCAATTCAAAAAACAAAACTACGGCGACAGTGCTGCTCCTAAAATGCCTGTATCACCTGTACCTCAAGAATAAGTATTAGGATAGTTTTAGTAATTCTTCTACGGCATTCCTGGTTTCGTTTTGAGTTATGTCCTGGTGTGAAAGTTCACTAACCTGCGCCGCACTTCCCAGGACTGGCTGCTGAAGTACGGGTACCTCCCTCCGCCTGACGCCTCCACCGGGCAGCTCCAGGCCTGGACCGCGGTGACCAGCGCCGTCCGCTCCATGCAGAGGTTTGCTGGGATCAACGACACCGGAGTCCTGGGTGAGGGGAAAGCAGGGATTCAAGAATGTTCTACCCCCACAGATGGGACGCAGGAGACAAATTTCCCTATTAAAAACGTTGTGTTTTGTCACGAAATGTGCAAAAAGTTTATTCCCAAACCCATTAACCCCCAAAGACCTAAGGGCAATTTTAGTACATTTCTCCTCTCCTGGATTTTTTTTCTTAATTTTGCTTTTAAAACTGCCCCTTTTACCCTATAATGAAGTGTTCTACCTCCTTCTGTTCAGTCAAACCTGTTATTTCACAATCTGCTGCTGTAATTGTGTCATGAGGCTGTGATAAAAGCTACAGGACCAGAAATAGAGAGGGAAAAAAACACAATAAAATTCACATTCTTATACAAAACAAATATGTATATACAACTTTTTGGACATAAAGAAAATGCTTAATTCAGGGCCTTAGCTACAAAAATGCAAACTATCAAGTCAAATAAAAATCTCCTTATTGCTCTAAAAACAAAAAAAGTGCAGTGGCTCCATAACTTGCCTGATCCAGTCCTGGAAACAGCTCCTGTCAGGTCCAGGGCCAGAGACACAGCACTTCTGCACTTCCCTGGTGTTTATTACATTTGTATTTGTTCATTTTGACTGAAATAAACCTTTAAATTAAAATAGAAAGGGATGTGCAATTACGCACACCAAGATGCGTAATTTGCCAAGTGTGTGAGAATTAACTCCACTTAAAGCGGCATTTTAAATCGTTATAAAGGCTCGAGAGGAGTCAACCATCTTGACTCACTTCACTCTTTGGCAAAGTTTGGGTCGATCAAAATGGACGGAGCGCATGAGTTTGGGGAAAACAAAGTTCCTATTGGACACTCGTTTTGCTCACGTCATCACACAGCGTGAGTGTGACGTAGGATAAAGCCGCAGAAATGTACGGAAACCTCTATGTCTGCACTTTCAGAGGGGAAAAGGAAGTTTCTGTCTTACGGTTAGAAAGTTCTGCGCAGTTATAGAAAACATGTTCCTTGGTATCTTAAATCTGTGTTGAATAATATTGGCCTATTTGTCATCTGAATCCCAGCAGTTGATACGCTGCAGCTGATCATATCATCATTCCCTGGGGGTGTGATACTAACTGCTCTGCCTGAGGCTTTGCTAAACTGTGTGGGGTCTGTTATAAGGTTGTGTCCTCGTCACAAACATACAGAAGCCGCAGCACAAATGCAACAATGCAACAATGCCACAACACAACAAAAAGCCACAACGGAAGTGACCGTAGGATTTGATTTTCCGACGGACCAAGCGAGGAGGATCAAGCGGGAATGAATGGGAAAAGTTAAAGAAGAAGAATGTGAAAAGTAAAGGAACGGAGAAGTGAACGAAGTTGGAAACGTAAGGAAAAGTAATTTATAGTTTTGTGGCCAGGATCGATGTCACTGTCTGACCCTCGTAAATAATTTCCCGCTTGATCCTCCTCGCTTGGTCCATCAGAAAATAGAGTCCCGTGGTCACCTCCGTTGTGGCTTTTCTGTTGTGTTGCGGCGTTTGCATTTGTTGTGAGCCCTCCTGGCTTCCGTACAAACAGACCTGGAGTTGTGTTTTGTTTCATTCACACACGTTTCACACATCTAAAACAAGGACACGCCCGGTTTCTGGTGATTGGTAATAATAAAATTCTGAAACGAGTGCGTAATTAAGGAAAATTGTTATGCAGACACATCATGAGTCAGTATAGTCACATTTCCTTTGTGTTTTGGTCATTTTTAAGCAGCTTTTCTGTATTCTACCTAAACAAATGATAGTTTATGCCTCTCTTTACTGTTGCCAGGTATAGAACTGGTCAAAAATAGGGACACGTGGGGCATTTCGTGTAAAAATCTGGGACAAATCACTGGTTTTGGATAAATCTGCTGGGACAGGGGACACAGGGCTCAAAACTGGGACTGTCCCAGGGACATAGGGACATCTGGTCTCCCTAGGCTGGGTTCTGATATGATGTGGTAATACAGGAAGTGCTCAGTGGTCCATTGTGGTTTTAAACTCCGTACACCTTTACTCATACATACACTTTGATCATTTCAGCTCTGAAATGGCCAATCTCTGCTAAACAAAAGGTCAAAGGAGCAGTTTGAGCTTTGGAGATGCAGACAGACTAATAATAAAGAGTTACTCAAACATGTGTGAATGAAACAAAAATAACTCTAGGTCTGTTTTTGAGGAGGTAACCACATTATAATAGGACATAAAGCTCACAAGAATCAGTTTTGCAAAATAGGACCTTCGATTTGAGTTTTATTTTAATACATCTGACCAAGAACTGACTTTGTTGGAACTACTACAGGTAATTAAATCCATTAAATCCAATTCAATCCCAGGACACCCCCAGCCCGATGTCACGGCAAAGTACCAATTGCTTGCTGATGATAAAATGCAAATTCTCTGGTAAAAGAAAAACTTCTTGATTTCCTTGACATTTTTGTAATTTCAGCAATTTTGCAAGTTAATCTGCTCCACAAACAACAAATCTTTCCTTTAACTAGAAGTAAGTGGTGCAAAGACATATTCTCATTTCTCTGTTTGTACAATGAGGCAGACGAGGAGACAATGGCTCTAATGAAGACCCCGCGCTGCTCCTTGCCCGACCAAGAGCAGCCGTCTGGAGGACCACCAAACCAGGAGCAGAACCTGAGGAAGAGGAGAGCTGTGTCCACGTGGAGCAGGAGGAACATCAACTGGAGGTCAGAGGGGGTTTAAAGGGGAACTCAGGCATGTTTGAAGCTAAAGTCCGTTGCTAGAGGAAGTGGAATTCTGTCAGGAGACAAAAAAACGGCACAGATCAGTGTTTCCTCGGCGGAGATCTCACTGTGGCAGTGAGTCAAGACAAGAAACTAGTGTAGTGATGGGGGCAAGTTCTTAACTTCAACGTAAAACACCAATTTGCTTCACATTGAAGAAGCTTAACACCACTTTAACCCATCTTACAACAGACACAAGTCTAACAAACAAAACGCTCTGCCTGGTTCACTCATTAATGTCTGGAAACGTTATAAAACAACTTTATAAGCAGCCTTAGCTTTACCTTTGTTGATTTCCCACTGTGCATGCGAAAGCCCAAAAGCCTCGATCGCCGATCTAATTTCTAATCCCATTTATTTACAAGTGAATTATATTTTTTGAAAATGCTAAAAAAAAAAAAAAAAAACATTCACAAACCATTTTGTTTCAGCAACTTTCACAGTTTCTTCTTCCTCACCGTCAGTAGTCGATCCTCACTTGTTGCTTCTGGCAGCTCGAGCCTCTCGCCGCCGCTGGAGTCGACGGTCGAGTCTTTTGGGCTTTGGCCTGTGCAGTGGGAAATCAACAGAGGGAAGTGTAAGGTGCTTATAAAGTTGTTTTCTAATGTTTCCAGACACTAATGAGTGAACCAGGCAGAGCATTTTGTTTGTTAGACTTGTGGCTGTTGTAAGATGGGTTAAAGTGCTGTTAAGCTTCTTCAGTGTGAAGCAAATTGCTGTTTTACGTGGAAGTTCAGAACTTGCCCCCATCACTACACTAGTTTGTTGCCTTGACAGACTCACTGCCACAGCGAGATCTCCACTGAGGAAACACTGATCTGTGCCGTTTTTTGGCTTCTGACAGAATTCCACCACCTCTAGCAACGGACTTTAGCATCAATCAAACATGCCGGAGTTCAACTTTAAGGTCATTAACAGGAGTAGGTCTCTGCCATGTTTCTTTAGTAAAAGTACAGTAGGTCCTTGAAGGAAAAACCTTGGTCTAAAATAATATTTATAGGCATTCAAAACAGGAGAACACGGTGAAGGCATTTCACGACTTTTTTATTATATTATATTGTGATGAGTGAGCTACTGTGTCCAAATACTTTCCCTTGTGGATCAGTAAAGTTTGTGTAAGTCTAAGTTGTGCTGTCCTGTCAGGCTGCAGTCGTACCCACCGTCCTCCACTCTGCCCAGAGACACTGTCCGCTCCCTGGTCTACTACGCCCTGCGAGTGTGGGCCCAGCCCACCCCCCTGGACTTCCATGAGGTGGGCATGTTGCACCCGCAGACACTGGCTTTGGTTTCTCACACAAGGCGGCAGTGTGGCCCCAACACGCTGCTTTGCTCCACTAAGATTAAACACTAAGACTAAACGTCTTTTTTCTTACTAAATTGTATACTTGGGATTTTAATGGCATTGTATACCGTCTATAGACATTTTCTTTCTTCTTTTCTTTCTAACTTTGCTCAAATTGTCTAAGGCAGAGGTGTGCGACTTCACACACCTCTGCCTTCTTTAGAACCAGGGGCCCACTACCGTTGGGCAGCGGCAGAGCAGCAGAGGGCGCTACTACGATAATTTGCCCATTTGTCAAGCATAAATTGCACAGGCCTAACAGTGTGCTCACGCCAGACGCGACGGGCGCGAACAACGCAAATGATTTACATGTTAACCCTATGTAAAGACGTGTTGACGTGCGAATACATTTCTGCGACGCAAATGACGCAAATTGGGCGGCGCGATTCATGCATTTGTAACGTTTGGAGCGTCGCAAAATGGCGAGACTGCCGTTTGACATGCAAAGCCCAAATTTCGTTCGCGAAAATTGGCCAAAGTTGAAAAATCTGAAATTTCTGCGGCAATTCACGTCGCATCAACCAATCAGGGGCCGTGTTATGATAGTGACGTAAGATTATTGTTGTGGTGAGGAATGAGTCTCATATACGATACCAGCATGAGCCGTACAGAGACTGGAATAAAAAGGACTTTGGTTGGAGAAGAGTGAGCGAGGCTGTTGTTCTAAAATGTTACACAGCTCTATAGCAGGTGGCAGTGTATTAACTAGTAACAGTCTCCTCCTGAATGGACTTTTCTGGTGGAGCAGACAAAATGTATTGTGTTTCAAATCAAGTTAAGTAATTACTATTGATCACAAGTCGCCTAGTTTGAATGTAAATAATGAAATATACGAAATTGCGCCAAAATTTAAGATACGCAAAGGCGATTGCCACAAAGACACTAGCTCTTCCTGAATGAACTTCTCTGGCTTACAGCATTTATTTGGTTCCAAATCAAAAGTTAAGCAATTACTATTGATCAGGAGTTACCGGGGCTCCGCGCACCGGGGCTCCGCGCACCGGGGCTCCGCGCACCGGGGCTCCGCGCACCGGGGCTCCGCGCACCGGGGCTCCGCGCACCGGGGCTCCGCGCACCGGGGCTCCGCGCACCGGGGCTCCGCGCACCGGGGCTCCGCGCACCGGGGCTCCGTGCACCGCGGCTGCATTTAGTCCTGATTTAGTTCTAGTCCTGGTTTAAGTCCTGGTTTAGTCCTAGTCCTGGTGTAGTCCTGGTTTAGTCCACAGAGCTCGGCTTCCTGGAGCAGGAGCTCCAGTTCTCAGGTTTTTCTCTTCCTCCTCACGCAGGCGCAGTGGCTCCTCCTCGCGCAAATAGAGCAAATTTACTTGCGCAACCAAATTCAGAAACTCGAGCGTCCTGTTCGCGCAAAAGAAGCGATGGACTCAAAAAAGTCAAGCACTGAACTAGGGGCATTTGATGTGATTCATCGCGTCTGGTGTGTACACCCTTTAATGGAGGCAAAACTATTAGAACTCCAGACTGTCCATGTGAATGTCTGTGTCCATAGAATAATGTTTGAAAGAAAATTAACCTTGCATCCCATGAATTGTCTAAAATTATTCTATGGACACAGACGTTCACATGGACAGTCTGGAGTTCTAATAGTTTTGCCTCTGTGGAGTGGGTCAGACTGTTTTTAGTGGCAGGACGACTATGGACATTGACATGCACTAGCCCAGCACCAGCAACCTCTGCAAACACAAGGACTGGATGGAGGATTTACAAAAGTGTCTCCACACGTCTCCAACACTCTGGCTCATGAGGAAATGAGGCCCTATGTCCAAAATTCCAAACTGTCCCTTTAACCGTAATTATCCCATTTTCTACTCTGATATTAAATCTACGTTATGTTACCCATTAAAAACAACATGGAGTTGTTTTTTCCCCCTCATTTTAGAGCAGGGGTCTCCAACCTGGAGCTCGGGAGCTACCAGAACCTCTGCACACCCTTCCAAGTTACTCACCAAGGGATTTCTGAATTACACATTGTGCTAAATAAGTCAAATTTGATGAATTAAACGCCCATGACCTTTGTACATGTGTCATTTTCATTTCTAACTTTATACACTAATAAATGAATCATGGTTAATGTTTTATAGTTATCTAACTGTACCTCACCTAAGGGTTTCTGGTGACCGCTCCAACTAGTAGCTCTCTGGCTTTTTTGTTTTGTAAAAGTAGCTCACCGGAGGAAAAAGGCGGGAGACCCCTGAGTAACCCTGTACTCTTTACGGTTTGTCACTTCCTTAAGACCACTTTTCTAATCTTCACTCGTGTCCGGTCAGGTGGGCAGTCCCGGAGACACGGACCTTCAGGTGGACTTCCACCACGGTTACCATGGAGACGACTACCCGTTTGATGGCGTGGGCGGGGCTGTGGGCCACGCCTTCTTCCCCTCAGACCCTGTGCGGGCGGGGGGCGTGCACCTGGACGCACAGGAGGAGTGGGCGTTCAGACAGACGGGTGAGCCTGGCACAGCTCTGGTTTGACACTATTCAGGCAAACAGACTGGGCTCTACAGCAAGAGAAAACCACAAAAACAATCAGATTTTTGGCACAGTGGTCGCAAACATGATTTCCAACAAGTTCGATGATGTGACTTTCACAACCAAATCTGATTTTTTCCCTTTAACGTGAGCAGGTCTTTCTTGTCTTCATTGCAAAGACGTCCAAGAGCAGGTTTAACGCTTCTATATGACACAAACCTGACTCTGAGCTTTAAGTCATGTTAGAAACCTCCTTAAAACTGTACCCAGAGTTGTGTTTCGTTTAATTATCACTTTAATAGTCTGTTTAAATTCCCAAAGCTCAAAACGCTCTGTTCCACCTTGTGACGTCATGTAGTGGTTTTCATGTTAACGGCTCCTTTTACCTTTAGTTCAGTAGAGATCGGCAATTCCAGGGCATAAATCATCCAAATGATTCTTGTGAAGGTCTGTGGAGTTAACACACAGCGGAGCACTTCCTGTATCACCACATGACATCACAAGGTGGAACAGAGTGTTTTCTGTTTGAGAGAAGAACTTAAATTTGCAGGGTTTGTGTGTTCAAACTAGTGCTGTCAAAAATATCGCGCTATTAACACGTTAACTCAGAACAATTTTAACAGCGTTCATTTTTTATCGTGAGATTAACACACGTTGTGACCCAGTGGACTAGTTTTGCTCAAAATTTTGCTGCTGTAACGTTAGAAAAACTACAGCATCTGGCTGTAAACAGGAAGGGAAACAATTTGTACGAAACTGAGAAGGTGGAGGAGGTGGACCAAAGCACGATACACCTGCGCACACGCTGATGCCCCCGCACGAGGAAAACACAAAACTAAGTCTGCTGCAGAGCACAAAGTGTCTCACTGACGACTGTTCTGGTTTGCAATAAAAAACAAAAACAAGAGAGGATTAAAATGATGATTCAAGGGACAAAAAATGTGTGATTAATTGCGAGTTAACTATGAAATTAATGAGATTAATCGTGATTACATATTTTAATCGGTTGACAGCACTAGTTCAAACGTGTGAATGAAACAAAACTCAACTCCAGGTCTGTTTTTGAGGAGAAAAAAACCTTAACACAGATCAGAAAATAGTGGAATACAGGCGTTTGAAGAGCCATTATAATTAAAGAGGGGCAGTAAATCGTCTTCTAGAACAGGACAGATTTTTTACTGGTTTATTCTGTCTTCATTTTCTTGTACATTCCTCTGAAGTGTCATGCGATGATGGTGGAGTGACATGTTTTGTGAGCAGCTTCCATGGTGTTTTGCCGCATTCTCTTGTGTTGGATTTAGGTCACAGCAGAAATGGCGGTGCACACAGTAAACGAGAATTAGTTTAGTGGTTCAGTCCTGGTTCAGTCCTGGTTCAGTCCTGGTTCAGTCCTGGTTCAGTGCAATGCAAAACTCTGGCATTTCGAGCGATGTTTTTTCTGTTCAGTAAATAACGCCTGTGAAGTGACGCTGTATTCTGGACAGTCGAGTCTCGTCTGTGATTCGTATTCGTACCAAGGAAAGCGTAATTTTCATTTTGTGATGTTGTAACTTTTCAGATGGATCAAATACACATAATACATTTTACGTACGACTGGACTCATTCGAGAGTTTACTAAGATTTACTTTATGTTCAAATACAGCCAAATATGCACAGATTTCCCAAATATGCACAGATTTCCCAAATATGCACAGATTTCCCAAATATGCACAGATTTCTATCGTATGCGCACAAATATTTCTGAACGCTTTCTTACTCCATAGAATTGCCTCTCAGTCATTTTGATATGTGAAGTTGTGTATGTTTAGATAAAGTGTCATTTAGACTTTTTTCACATTATTTGACAGACACAAGTTATCATGTAATAGTCAAACCTACACAATTGAGTCAGACAGTTAACGGTTGCTAACAGACTCTATTATTAGCAGGAGTTAGTGATACCTGATGTTACATTAAACTTTCTCCATATTTTCCCCACTGTTGCAATGCGACACATTTACAAAGGATGTCGGGAGAAGTGACTCAGATTTATCCACTGCCGACATTCAGTAGAATCCGGCCTTAATCCTGATACCGCCTGACGCCTTCTGCAGCTGCGTCCCACATGTGTGACAAGGTGTAGGTGTCTTCAGTGCCTTTTTCCATTGTAAATGTATCATTTGGATGCCTAACTTTGTGCACAAATAAGTGGATAATAGTTCATCTTTTACTGGACCTCATCTGAAGCTTGCGGTGGCTCTTTACTCAATTACTTGCAACAGTTAAAATGAGTTGCTCTCTGGTGTTTTGAGGAGGTCGCTCATGGAAGAAAAAGGCTGTGGACCGTTGCTCTGCTGTCTTATAAAACTATGGAAGCAAAACGGATGCAACGATACAGTTTTCCCACGATTCGATACATATTTCGATGCAGGGGTCACGATATCGATTCAATTTCGATACGTTTAAGATGTGACAAAAAAATCTCATGTAATTTTATCTGTTAATGAGTACAATATAATAACAATATGATATTAATGAACCAATACAAACATTACATACATTACAGTATAACTACTGTACAGCTGTAGTTTATATATGAAGGGTTTAGTTCATTTGGTTCAATGATTTACAGCATTTTTATTCAGTGAAAATAAGAACAGAATTTCTCAGGCCATTTCATATTTTATAACAGAGCCAGTTTCCTCTTAAAGTTGAACTCCGACACGTTTGAAGCTAAAGTCCGTTGTTAGAGGTGGTTGAATTTTGTCAGAAGCCAAAAAACGGCACAGATCAGTGTTGCCTTGAAAGACTCACTGTGGCAGTGAGTCTGTAGTGTAGTGTAGTGATGGGGGCAAGTTCTTCACTTCCACGTAAAACGCTTTCACATGTGCAGTGTAAAATCAACAAAGGTAAGGCTAAGGCTGCTTATAAAGTTGTTTTCTAAAGTTGTTTTTATAATGTTTCCAGGCCAGGCAGAGCATTTTGTTTGTTAGACTCGTGGCTGTTGTCAGATGGGTTAAAGTGGTGTTAAGCTTCTTCAGTGTGAAGCAAATTGGTGTTTTACGTGGAAGTAAAGAACTTGCCCCCATCACTACACTAGTTTGTTGCCTTGACAGACTCACTGCCACAGTGAGATCTCCACCGAGGCAACACTGATCTGTGCTGCTTTTTGGCTTCTGACAGAATTCCACCACCTCTAGAAATGGACTTTACCTTCAAATGTGCCGCAGTTCCCCTTTAATATAGACTGTAGGGGAACCACACTGTCAAACTTTTCCCTTTTTGATGATTTCTTTTCCTCCTGAGTCTTTCCTCTCGCTGCATTCACACAGGCTCCTGTGTCGTCTCTGCCTCGTCTCCAGCAGCAGCAGCAGAGACAGTACGTAGCTCCTCCCACACTGCTCTGCTCTTTTCACACACACAGCGCTCTAACATCTACTTTCTGAACACTAGAACTATGTTATATTACACAGAAATGTCTCAACAGACCGTTTTCTGAGTCTGGGAAACAGATCGAGTATGTGGTGAGTCGCGTACACGAGCACATTTGATTAAAGCCAATGTGAAGCCAAAAGTGATTCTAAAGTCTTTAAAAGTTCATATCTTTGTCATTTCTGGGTCTGTCAATGTAAAATAAAGAGTGAGTGAAAGATAAAACCCTCCTCTGTTAGAATATTTCAGCTGTAAGTGCCTATGGAGCTGTTTTCTGCTGCATCTGAGGAGGACGCCAAGAGAACTGTTTTCCTTTCGGACCAGAGTAAATGTGAACACAGCGCATGGAGGGACACGTGTATCATGACACCAGTATCGAAGGATTCAATATTATATCGAATATCGTTGCATCCCGAGTAAGCAGCCTACAAGACATGTCACTACACCATCACATGATATTTGTGAGGAAGGCTGACGAAAACATGTCAAGCAGGGAAAACAAACTCCTGTCTGACATTTTTAGCTATTGGGAGAATGTAAAACAGATGAAGCCATAACGAACATATCCACTACCTGCAGCGGCCGAGGGCACAGACCTGTTCACCGTTCTGCTGCACGAGCTGGGACACGCCCTGGGACTCCCTCACTCCACCTCTCGACACTCGCTCATGAGGCCCTACTACCAGGGGCCGGCCGGGGACCCCCTGCACTACCGCCTGGGGCCCCAAGACCTGGAGAGCATCACGCAGCTCTACGGTACGCACCAACCACCACCAGGACACTTCCTCCAAATAGAAAGATTTGTCAGACTGGGAAATAAGGGGAAAACTGAAGCTGGCAACATGAAACAAAAATGGGACTAGAGCGGCTAATCCAGCTACGATATGACTGTAATTTTGTGAGAAACATTTTAACTCTAAAACTCAGCTAACATGTTGTAGTTCCAACTAGGTCAGTTCTTTATGGTCAGATTTGCCATGTTTACACGAGCGCTTTAATTCCCAATAAAAATAAAAATTAATTCAGCGTTTAAAACTTCATGTAAACACATAATTCCAAATGAAAATGATTCTTCTGAATTAACCTTAATTCTGAAGTAAGTGGGGGTTTATTTTAAAGCTGAATTAATTCATCCCTCGATCATGTAAACGTTTGTTCTTCTTAATAACAATCTGGGTCTATCACTTATTTCAGGTAGAAGTTATATTTTCATTCTGAAGGTTACGTGAATGTTTGGGAGGAGACGTCTTGCACGTGTGTGGTCAGATCGTCTCGAGTTTGTACGTAGGTTTCTCCCAGTCCCTTCTGGGTTTGAAAAGAATGTAAAAGGGACTGGCTCAGGCAGTGGCAGCTCAGGTTTACACAGTCTACCTCAGGCATGTCCAAACTATGGCCCGGGGGGCCAAATGTGGCCCTCAGACCAGTTGTTTTTGGCCCTCAGACTTCCAGGTGAATTGGCCCATACTACCACAAGTCGTACTTTTTACTGCATGTTTTTGAAATCTACCTTGATCAAGCAAATGTAGTTTGTCCTTTTGAGGGTCTAAGCCTGAACAAAGGTCTGGAGGGTCATTTAAACCTGTTATAAATGCACAGTTTTTAATTACTCACTGTTTTGACCTCCAGTCTAAGACCCTCGATCGGCCCTCACGCTGCTCTGTGTTTTAATATATGGCCCTAGATGAAAAAGTTTGGGCACCCCTGGTCTACCTGAACATCCACGGATCCAGAGTGGACGTAGTGCAGACCCTGTATGGGCAATAGCCAGGACAGGACAGTAAGCTGTGGTTGATTCCACATAAAGTATTCAGTTTCAGCTCTGTGTATTGGACTAAACTGTGCACATTTGGAGAGAGAAAAAGGACAGTGCAGTGGCAATAGCTACTAACGATGAAGTTTACCCGCATCAAACGCAAACCTATGCAAAAACTATGTCTCTCATTTGTGCTTTGTGCTGAAAAAAAGTTTTGTTTATGCTGCTTTTGTTTTGGAGAAATTAACCATTCTTTTATAGGTCAAACTGGCTCTAAAACGATCAAAATTGAGAGAGCATTTACACTGAAATGAATCACCATATCAGCGTATCGGAAACGATGTGGGTCCAGACATGTCGTTTTCTGGATCATCAGAAACACTAGTCACATGACTAGGCTGATGTCACGTCGTCACGACACCTCGTGGGTGGTAAAAACAAGGAGCACAGTGCCGTATCTGAAGTTGGTGTCGTTCTATGGAAGTTGCAGCAGCCGAGGAAGATGCAAGTGTGAAAACTCTTTTCGTGGACCAGCGCTGTTTCGAGTTTCGAGTCTATGGTTTGTTTTCCGCAACATGACCGATGTCACAAACCCAGCGAATGAGGAAGGCCTAAGTCACAGTGATGCGGCCCAATAAGAACGGCAGCTAGAGCCCGACGTCAGCGTATCAGCGTTTTCATGGCGTATCCAGATCGTTCATTCTCCGGAGCCGTTTTCCATCGGATTAGTGTGGACAAACACTGCATCCACAATGAAAACGACTCGAATACGAACTAGTGTGAATGGGGCCTGAGTCAATCGTTTGTGCTTTGTTTGTGCTGTTTTGTGCTGCAAAAAGTTTCGTTTGTGCGATTCTGGTTCTTAAGATCTTATTTTCGAGCGATGACGTCCTCCAGCTCCTTGAAGTGTTAAATAGCCTCAAAACAGTCCGAAAATTCCAATAGACGTTTGTATTTTGTTTGTCCTGTGACAATTTTCATTTGTGCGAGTATATTTCTAAAATTATTCATTATTATTTTTGCTGAAATTCTACAATATCATTTCGGCTCAGCTGACGGCGGCAGCTTTAGCAAAACTCCACAAAACCAGTGAAGATATACGACCTGAGGGTGTGGAAAAAAATGTGTTAGTGTATAAAATATGTATCAAAAGCAAATTACTAAAGAATGATACATACTTTTAACAATTTGCCCTATAATCCATCCATCCATCTTCCCGCTTAATCCGGCTGGGTCGCGGGATGCTGCCCAATACTCCTGACCCCCCTATGAACCCCTCTGCAGGTGGTGAACCCACAGGAGGGTGGACAACATGGTCCTTGATGTTAGTCCATAGGGGTGCGGGCATGTTTTGGGTTGATGGGGAAACCGGAGCACCCGGAGGAAACCCATCCAGACACGGGGAGGAACATGCAAACTCCACACAGAAAGGCCCGGGCGACCTGGGGATCGAACCCGTAACCTTCTTGCTGTGAGGCTTGAGTGTTGCCACTTAGCCACCGTGCCGCCTAATTTGCCCTATAATTTGCCCTATAATTTGACTTATAAAAGAATCGTCAATATCTCCAAAACTAAGGCAGCACAAACTAAACCTTCTGCAGCACAAACGAAGCACAAACGATTGGCATAGTTTTTGTGTAGGTTTGTGTTTGATGGGGGCGACTTCACAGAGGTATAAGTACAGTACGGTCCAGAGGAGGGAGCAAAGGCATGTTTTTGATGAGGGAATAATGTTATAACAGGGTAGAAAGCTAAAATAATCAAAATACCAATAATACCCCGTCTTTAAGAACGACCACACAGAGTCTAAATTGTGTGGTGTCTAATGGAAGAGTCCGTGTCACTTGAAAAGCCTTTTGTGTTGCAGGGAAGAGAGAGCAGCTGGAAACCACTGATGCCCCTCGCCTGGACTCAGATTTGCAGCTCAGACACAGGCCCCAGCCCCACCCACACCCACACCTCCACCACAGGGCTGCCATAGACCGCTGCAACACCACCTTTGACGCTGTGGCCAAGATCCGAGGGGAGACTTTCTTCTTCAAAGGTGACTAAGAAGAAAAACTGAATCTTTTTGCCTTTATTTGTGACCGTCATTGATATTGGAACCCCAGGCAAGCGCTATAAAACGACTATTATGCACAAGACCAGGGAAAGGTTTGGACACAGCTACACTTTTACTTTTTCCCATGTTTTTATTCTTTGTTTTCTACTTTCTACATTTTAGATCGGTTTTGAATTTCAATTAAGAACGAAAACAATAAAACGCGAAAACTGTTTCTTATTTAATTATTCCGTTTTAGTGTCAGCGAAAAAAAACAGAATTCGACCTCTATTTCCAATATTTAATTTAAAGTTTATATCAAATATCAGCAATCAAAAAACATTCTCGGTGCCTAATTTATTCTCTCTGGTTTATTTGCCCCGGACATTCTGCTGCTGAAGGATTTACCTGAAAAATCGTTGCAGTTTTGTGGTCAAACACGTCGTCTTCTTTTATTATAGTGACACGTTTACTTTGGCGTCTTCGAAAGTCATTGTTGAACTCCATGACGAGAAACAAGAAGCAGCGATAAACTCTAAACCTTTGTTCAGATGACACTGAATTCACATGTGGCACGAAGCAGCAGAACTTCATATAAACCAGAGAGAATGAAATGTCAAAACTGAGATGGGCTCCGAGACTCGAAATCTGTTTTTTTTATAATGAAATAAGAAACTGTTTTCCCATTTTATTGTTTTTGGTTCTTAAATGAAAGTCAAAACAACGAACGGTACATGGGCCTAGATCGTACAGAAGACATCAAATATATGAAGCAAGGCAGAAGAAAGAAAGAAAGAAAGAAGACTACTGATATATGTCATTTTTTTATATTTTAGATTCAAATCAAATCCTCAAAGTTGCCATGTGGACAGTGTGGACGTTATCAATGTACAGGAACAAAATGTCTTTGAGGTCGAATCTGGTGTGTTAGGGGAAGAGAGAGAGAAAAACTTTTTCCAGCAATGTTTCCACTGCCCTTCTCAGTCTCTTTGTGTCTCAGGCAAAGGTCTCAGTGCAGTTTGGTCAGGGAGGGTCAGCAGATCTGTGTCGGGGCAGTTTGAGGAGAGCACGAACCAAAAGTGTCCCTCCTCTGTGTCCTGCAGCATTACAGCGGCCTCCAGGGAGCGCCAGGTGAACACAGCAGGAAAGGCCTCGTTCTTAAGGTTGAAGAAATGGTCCATTCCCTCAAAGTGTTTCCTCTGGAAGGTCGACTGCTACATTTGCTGCTACGTATGGTGTAAAAAGCCTGTAGCATCTCAAATGTCCATAGCTCCTTAGCTCCGTGCAGTCTCCATAGACGTAGCTAACGTTCTAGCCGCCGCATTCCAAACAGGAAGTGCTCCAGGGGACTCTTCCGGCTCCGGCTCCCATCGAGTTACACTGGAATATTGGGACTCCTCTCCCTGTAACACTCGCTGTACAGGACCCTGAATTTTTCATTTTGCTATTCTGTCCCTAAATCAAGATATGAACGTAAATAAGGAACCAATCAGGCACCTTCATTCCCTGAGGTCGCTCCCACTAGCGTTAGCGACAGGTTTGACTGACGGCTGGTGTGTTTCGTTGCTAAGTAAGCGCCCTCCCCGACATTTAACCAACTCAATCATGAGTGGCTTTTGTGGCTGCTGTGATACTCGCGGTCGGATTTCCACAATCTGGCTCCAGATTCGCTCCTGTAACCGTGGCACCAGGAGCTTCGTTTGAGCTGAACGCTGTGGGGACGTCGCACTCGATTTGTCCACTTTTTTATCTATGGGAAAAACAAACAGCTCATTTCACACAGTTCAACAGGCACTCGGGTCCGTCCCCTCAAAGTGTTTCCTCTGAAGATCTTCTGACACATTTGTTGCCACATATGGTGTAAAAAGCCTGTAGCATCTCAAATGTCCACCATAGCTCCTTAACTAGCCTAGTATTCCCTATGAATATGGGAAAAACACACAGCTCATTTCACACAATCCAACAGTCCTGTGCTTGTGCCCTTTGAACTGCACACGCTGCACTTCTTAGTCAGTTTAAATCCCAGGATATGATGTTCAAAATTGGTGCCACTTTACCCCAAAGCAACAGCGTAGGACCCATCTGTGGAAGATCATTCAACTTGTGAGAATTTGAATTGTAAATGGGGCTGAATTACTTAATTGAATCTTTTAACACCGAAAAATCATGACCAGAAAAAAAGAAAGCTGTGTCTGTTTGCTGCAGGTGTTCCAGTCAGTGAGAACAGGTAGAGGGCGCTCTTGGACAAAGGGTCAGACTTTAGACACAACAAAATCCAGGCTCTCCAAATAAGTAAAAGCCGAACGGTGGGAAAGTGTAGTTAAAACGGCTTTATTTAAATGGCCTAGATATAAATATTTGTGCGTAAGCGGCTGTGCTGTGTGCAGGTCTGAGCATGTGGCGGGTGAGCACCTCCGGCCTGGTGTCCTCTCGGGGGGCAGCTGTGAGGAGGCTGTGGAGGTCCCTCCCTCTGGACCTCAGGCTCAGGGCAGTGCTGGAGAGGCCCTCGGATCACGCCATCATCTTCATCAGCGGTAACACTGCACAGCCACAACGTTCATGACAACAGACTTCATTGTTCTTTTTTTTTTTTCTTCAATATGTTGCAGCGCGCTATTATTTTTCAATATCATTGCCAAAGCCCAATTGGAACCACAGACAGCAATTATTTTATCAGTTTTAACAGTGAAACTATGTGTTGAATTTCATCTTCATATCAAATTTTGAATCCTTATCCAACCACATTCACATTTGCATTTAGGGGACAGCATTTCCCCAGTGTTATTATTACAATACATTGCAGCACGAGGTTGTCCAGCTGTGGACATGACAACGGAGCCGCTACTGTTTGCAGTCAGTGGGATTTGGGTAGAAGGTCTTGACTGTCTTTTGATTTCTTATGTGCTTTCATAAACCTTGAAAGGTTCGCCGCCTGCTTCAGTTCATTGAGTCGTTTTAAGTTTGCTGTTGTGACTGAAGTGTGGATTTTGCACATAAATGTGAGGTTATTCCCTTGTTCATGTGCTGAATCCTTCATGCTCCTGCTACAGTCTCCTCCGTGCTGCTTTTTTGTTTTGTCTTGTTTCGATGACGTTTGAGCCGATGTGACACTGGTGACTAGTAGCTTGAATATTTTTCCGCTAAATATTAAGGGCTCTTGACAGTGGGTTTATCTGGGTTTTCATCTGGAACACTAAAGAAATCTGGCGCCCTATTGAATGAAGTTAAATAGAAGCATTTGCCGTACCAGAATGAAAGTGTTCACAGTTCCGTCATCAGGCAGTAATACAGTGTCTTCAGTTCACGTTTGCTCAAAATAGGAACGCGTTCATGAACAGCACTGGCCACCTTCATTCTTCTAATTTAAAGTGAAACTTCAGCATGTTTGAAGCTAAAGTCCGTTGCTAGAGGAGGTCGAATTCTGTCAGAAGCCAAAAATCGGCCCAGATCAGTGTTTCCTTGGTGGAGATCTCACTGTGGCAGTGAGTCTGTCAAGACAACAAACTAGTGTAGTGATGGGGGCAAGTTCTGAACTTCCAGGTAAAACACCAATTTGCTTCACACTGAAGAAGCTTAACACCACTTTAACTCATCTTACAACAGCCACAAGTCTGACAAACAAAACGTTCTGCCTGGTTCACTCATTAGTGTCTGGAAACGTTAGAAAAGAACTTTATAAGCAGCCTTAGCATTACCTTTACTGATTTTCCACTGCACAGGCCAAAGCCCAAAAGACTCGACTTGCCGCCAGAAGCAACAAGTGAGAAACGACTACTGACAGTGAAGAAGAAGAGAAACTGAAAGTTGTTGAAAGAAAATGGTTCAGGATTTTTCTTTTTTGCGTTTTTCAAAAAATATTTATAATTCACTCGTAAATAAATAGAATTAGAAATGACATCAGGGATCAAGTCTTTTGGGGTTTCACATGTGCAGTGGGAAATCAACAAAGGTAATGCTGAGGCTGCTTATAAAGTTGTTTTCTAACGTTTCCAGACACTAATGAGTGAACCAGGCAGAGCGTTTTGTTTGTTAGACTTGTGGCTGTTGTCAAATGGGTTAAAGTGGTGTTAAGCTTCTTCAGTGTGAAGCAAGTTGGTGTTTTACGTGGAAGTTAAGAACTTGCCCCCATCACTACACTAGTTTGTTTCCTTGACAGACTCACTGCCACAGTGAGATCTCCACCAACAACACTGATCTGTGCTGTTTTTTGGCTTCTGACAGAATTCGACCACCTAGTGATGGACTTTAGCTTCATATGTGCCGGAGTTCAACTTTAACATAATGGCCTTTCTTTTGCATTCTTCAGACATTTTACATTAGACCACAGGTGTCAAACATGCGGCCCGGGGGCCAGATCTGGCCCTCCAACACCTTTAATCTGGCCCTCGGCTGATTTTCTCTTAAAATATGTAAAATTTTCAGATTTTTCTGGTAATTTTCTACGTCGCTTAGCATAGCAGCATCTCCAGTGCTTCTGTGTGTGGCCGCCTCCCACCAGAGCAGCACAAATGAAGACTCGCCTCTTTCCAAACGCTCTTAAGGACGATCGTTTTGACTGTGACCATGACGCCTTCATCAGCAAAGTGTCAAAAATAAGAAAAGTGGAGCTGAGTGCAGGATTTTCCAAGAAAAATTTACTAATTCTTCTTTTTCACGGAGGTGAATGGGAAACCTGTACGCTTGGTGTGTTTGCAACAAGTGGCGGTGCTCAAGGAATATAAATATAAATGAGGAATATAAACGCCACTATGAGACACAACATGGCGAAAAAATACAATAACTTGAACAGAGAATGGAGTTTTCCAATCCGGCCCCTTTGGGATCAAAGTAGGTTGTACACGGCCCCCGGACCAAAATGAGTTTGACACCTCTGCATTAGACCATATGAACTATTTCCAAGTGAGGTCAAAGAGTCACTGTTGGTAACATAACTATCATCATATTGCAATAATACAAAAGGATATGAACAATGGTACTAGACAGCACAGACCAGCAGCGGTAAGGAAACAACAAGCACAAACCTGCACTACAGAAGGCAGTATTGTTCTAGCCCCACTGTCTATATACTGTGACCAGACCATGTGTTTATAGAACAACTTGAGTTTATGGATATTTTGTCCACGCATGTCATTAGAAATGGGTTCTAATGAAAAAAACCAGGTGCTTTAAGACTTGTGCTGTAGGTTCACAGGTGTGGCTCTTCCGGGACCTCTGGCTGCAGGAGGACTACCCCGCGCCCCTCTCCTCTCTGCGGATGGGCCTCAGGGTGGAGGAGGAGGAGGACAGTGGGGGGAGGCAGGGGCTGCTGTGGGACGTGGAGGAGGGGCCCATCTGGGGGGACACCGGAGCAGCGACCCCAGGACCAGAGGCTGATGTGTGGACGCGGCTGCTGAAGGAGGGGGTCAGCGGGATCAGCACGGACACCACCGGTCAGTCTGGACTCAGCAGTGCAGCGCTGAGAATCACATGTTACGAAGAGATACGTAAAAGTAATGACGGCAGACGTACATTCCAAACACTAAATGTGAACAGTCGAGAAAATACATAAGAACTGAATTCAAGATGAGAAGACGGTGTAATCCGTCTTTGGTCCAGGAGTTCTCCAGTGTAGAAGAGCTTTCAGAGGGAGTCATCTAGACACTGCTTTTGAAATCAACACATTTTAGCTCCCGTCTAGAAGACATTTTCAATTTACGAGTGATGAAAGCAAAGGGTTTAAAAAGTCAAATTTGGAGATATTTGAGCTTTCGACAGACACATAATCACAAATCACTTCGCAGTAGAAAGTCAAAATACATCAGTCAACGTAGCGCTCAAAGACGTATGTTTTTAGGTGCTTTTTAAAGGTGAACAAAAGGAGTGAAGCAGATGGTTCGAGGAACCATCAAGAGGTTCTGCCCTGAGGACCTGAACCAAGCTGTCTGCTATTTAAATATACTAGGGGTGTAACGGGACACAAAAATCATGGTTCGGTTCCTGCGTTTTGTGGTCACGGTTCGGTTCCTTTTCGGTGCAGTATGGGAGCAAAATGCAAAAATGTCACATGATTGAATGATAAAACGCAGCACTTCTTTCCCCCAAAAGGCCCCTCACCTTGTGTCTGCTACAACACTGAACGCTCAGGGAAACAGTAAACAAACCGTGAAAATCATTACTAATGATCAGAACTAATAAGAATAATTATAACTGTAATTATAATTGTAAATATAATGATAATTGTTCAGTCCTGGTTTAGACCTGGTTTAGACCTGGTTCAGACCTGGTTCCGTCCTGGTTTAGACCTGGTTCCGTCCTGGTTCAGATCTAGTTTAGACTTGGTTTAGACATAGTTCAAACCTGGTTCAGACCTTGTTCCATCTTGGTTTAGAAATGGTTCAGTCCTAGATTAGACCTGGTTCACTCTGGTTCACTTCTTATTCTCAAGAATCAGTAAATCCATCGGTCCTGCAGGTGCAGAGTATCTCCGCTCTGAGGAGGGCGGCACATTTAACCTCCTCACTCATGATTGGCTCTTGTGGTTGCTATGATACTATGGTCGGATTTCCAAAAATGGAGCCTGAACGCTGTGGAGATGTCACACTCACTTAGTCCACTCAGATATTCGCTCTGTAAGTACAACTCATCTTTCTTTTTCACTCATCCTCAGGCGCTGTGTATATGTTCAGTGGGGCCTCCTACTGGAAGTTCCCCTTCCCCGGCTCTGCTCCGGAGGATGGATACCCTCGCTCCATCGCTGTCGACTGGCTGGACTGCCCCGACACTGGGCTGCTCTCTCCATCTCTGCCCCACCTGACCTCTCCAGCAGGGGGCAGACAGGAGCTGAGGGAGAACAGGGGGCAGGACGGAGGACACAAGGGGCTTGGAGAGGGGAAGGAGGGAGGAGACGAGGAGCTAGGAGGGAGGCAGCACACCGGAGCACATGTTTGGACCCAGTGCACTTGTCAGGGCGGAGCCGAGGGCAGCACCACTGATGGAGTAGTGGTCGTTTTGGCTTTTTTGTCCATGTTTGTCATAGGAATCTGAACTGGACCTGAAGAGAAAAGCTCTCAATTTTCTTTTGTATAATTCCATTCAAATATGACCCGTACTTTGAAGTGGACACATACTGCATCGTTTGTACCTCTACTGCAGTAATGACGCTGTTTGCATCAGCAGTTCTTCTTCTCTTGGCTTTTTTTAGGCTCCATAACGAACGGAAACACAAAAAAGATGAGCTCATTGCTGATAAACGCACACAGTTGTGTTGACATGAACCAGTGTGGAGACAATTCATTAACTTAAAGGTGCAGGCTGGAACTTTCTGGAGGTGGAATGTTGTTTTATGCCTTACTGTGGGACGTTATGGCCAAAGGAACCACATTTCCATGGAAAAAAGCAGGAGGAGAAGTAAGAGTCAGGTCTGTGGACATGCAAGCCCGCTCACAGTAAGGACACGGTTTTCAGTGCAATGAAAAGAGTTTTTGTTTTAACAATAGCTCCGTTCACGCTTACGGCACAAACCAGGAAGATGTTTGGAAGATGCGATGACGACTTCCGGTGTAGTTACCGACACTGGGCTCGACCGACTGATCAAACACTGAAGTAAATGTGATCAGCGGTAAAATGAAGACGAGCCAAATATAACCGGACGCTACAATGACATGAAGATGAAGAAAACTGGGCCATTTTCTCATTTTTCCTTGATTTTCTCTCTGCTTTACTCTCCAAAACTAAATTAACTATGGATTTGATAAATTGGTCTTCTAACAAAATTGACACTTTAACAAGAGAAGCAGGGTCGGGTGAACCGGACACAGAGGATCTATCTATTCAGAACCAGGATTACGGGACTTTGCACATTGGAGTTTACGCTTGGACCTGATTTTCCAAAAATTCAAATTCTGAAGCAGCTTTTCAAAGCCCCACTTGGCTGCCTGGAAATTGGAGTGAGGGGCAGAGCTTCGAGTACTCGAACTTCGTGACTCTGGGCCGGGGTCTGATGGACATGCTTGGACATGGTGGCTCTAAATAGCAATTTTTGGCTAAAATCTGGAGGAAACTTGGAGTTCTGCATAGAAATGACCTTGAAGACCAATGGACAAACAGAGCAGTGTTGTGGAAATTGGATGCATCTGCTCGCTCTAAAACCAAAACAACCCAATCTTATCTTTTGACCTCCCCAAGCCACGAGTCACGAGGCCGGGCTGGTGTCAAATCGCCCTGAGAATACAGCGGAGGGAGCCTGGCCCCTCCCCAACCCCCTCACAGCTTCGTACCTCCGACCGGGTGGGCGGGTCTGCTGCATCCAGCGCCGTCAGGGCTGCAGGATCCAGATGGCTGCTTCCTCCACAGCCCTGTCCTGCCCTGTTGCTGCTCCTGAGGAATGTTTGTACTGTGTTATGTTGCTGATGCTCTGAGGTGTTTTTTATTTTGTGTACTCATTCCATACGATGCCCCGTGGCGGGTGGTTCTTTTTTTCTTTCCTCCTCCCCCGTCCTACTTGTTTATTTCTACCTGCCTTCCTGTCTGGTCTGTGTTGTCTTCCCCATGTGATATAGTTTTTTGTATGTTGTAATGTACGGACGGGGTGACAGGTCCAGTTTCGATTGCTTTGTTTGTCTTGTACATGTGAAGGAATTGACAAATAAAGGCTACTACTACTGCTACGACTATTTTGTCAGACTTACTAGCGTGAACAGGGCCCACCGTAAGTTGTCGTTGCGTCTTTCCAAACGTCTTCCTGGTTTGTGACGTAAGCGTGAATAGAGCCTATTGCAAAAGTCCTCCAAGGCTGTGACGAGTGTGCAGAGGAGCCACTTGGAACAGGTCTACAGTGAAAAGAAACCTCTGAATAGGCTTGTGCTCGTGGCAAACACAAGATTTTATACGTACATTTGAAAACATAGTGACAGCCTTTGTGAACCTGGGCTTTTTCACACCGTACATAACTGACCCAGAAATAGACCCCTTCAAAGTTTCTCAACACTGACGTTTTTTGGTGGGCGGGGCTTAGCCTGGAGGCTAAAAGAGGAGCCGTGTGCTGTGTCAACAAGCGTAAACCAGCGCTTTTTAGGAGGATCTTTTGTTTTGAAGCATGGAGGATGTGGAAGACGTGACAGGCCGGCTTGTTGCGTTGGTCTGTGCTCTCACGGACTCTGTGGGACCGTTCGTCCTGCTTTAGTAAATGAACTTTCAGCAGATGGAAAGAGGCCGGTTCAGCCATACTCCACACGGGAGCAGCAAGAACATCTGAAAGGCTCTGGAGTTTAGTCGAGTAAAGTCCAGGCATATGAATCACTGGATGTACAATGACCATAACTATGTAGAAGCATCACTGTGTGCTCAAAGGAAACTTTCTGGTGAAATGTCCAGTAAATGTAAACGTTTGAACATATGGTTAATGGTATGAATGATGAAAGAACTGAAAACCGATGCCCAGTAAGCAGCATGTATCCACAGGCTGTAGAATAACCATGTGTAGGCCTATATTCATGGAAATGTCCAGTGCAGAACAAGTCAAATGGAAACTCCCTCTGGCATTTTTAGTGTATTTTCAAATAAAAGTCTTCAACTTATTTTCAGATTTCTGTATTAATAATCAAATGAACAACAGATTGAGACAATAGTCGACCTTTAAGTTCTCAAAGTCACTATGAAGTGGTTTGTTCTTCTGGCTGTTGAATAATGTGTCTGTGACCATGGGCTCATGGACATCTTCTTTCTCTTGACCATGAGGCATCACTGGCTCCTCTTCAACTCTTTGATAAAAGGAAGATGAGCTTCACAATTCACTAAAACTGAGAGACTTTATAAAGGCCTGGGGGCTTGGGGACTATTGGAGCCTCCAGGTGCATTTTTCATCTGTTCTTTTCCTCACCAGCCGAAACAACAAAGTCATACAGTCATAAAATGAAGACGTATTGATCCACAAACAGCTCTTATATAAATACAAGTGTTATAGTAGTAGTCAAATATTATGCAAATACACACATTTGTATATGAACTGGTAAAACATAGTCAAATAAATGTAGGGTCTGTACAAGAGGTGAGGTAAGGAAATACAGCACAAAGATGTAAACTGTAGCTTTGACACGACATAAGGTGATCTACATGAGGGCCAGTGGTACACAAAAGGAAAATGGACTCTTGTGAGCTTTTCCTCATGTCAGAATGTCGTCTCCTCAAAAACAGACCTGGAGTTTGTTTTGTTTCATTCACATGTTTGATTAACCCTTTATTGTTAGTGTGTCTAATTCTCCAAAGCTCAAATGCTCTGTTCCACCTTGGGACCACCTTTCTAGGGACAATTACCTGCACATTCATCCAACATATCATGAATGTCCCTGAGGGTGGATGTAAACCAAATCTAAAAGTTGAGAGATCCAGAACACATTTATTATCTGTAAAGAGATATGTGAGCTTCTACACATGCTGCCCTATCCCGTGACACAGCGCCCTATCCCACCGCTCACAACTCAGACCAAAATAAAGTGGAGACACTGCAAATGCGTTTGGCATTACTAGAGTCCCTTCATCTGATGTGGACCAAAAATCATAGCCTTGGGTTCAGTTTAAATCACTTTTCTGCCCTTTTATTTGGGAGAATTCTGGGCGTCGTCTTTACCTCAAGGTGTAACTTTTACATGAGCATCTCTGTGATATTTACAGTAAACATGTGATATTGCACACACTTCATCACAACTCTCTATTCTTTCAGAAAAGACTGAAAATGCATTGAAATTATGCACAGTACGACATTTAGAGCTTCAAACGTAGACAATGTTTTGGCTTGAGTTCATATGAGGTGTGTTTGGGTGACGTTTAGGCCTGTTGACTTATCACAATATTTAAGAAACCAAAAGTAGAAGTGGAGATCGCTCCTGTTCCACTGTCACTACCACAGACTGTGTACATACATATGTGAACATATTCTTCATACACTCTATGGTCACTCACTACTCAAGTAGGATGAGTCAAAGTCTGGAGGCTCTAAACTTTCTTTATTATTTTCATCAGAAAAACGGTTTCAACATTTGTGGCAAAGGAATAAATATTTCACAGTTCAGAGTCACAACAGGTGAGTACATAGTTATGGTGGCTCAAAAGTACCCAGAGAAGTACTTTTTCAGACTCAGACTTCACGTGATTGAGTATGTCCACTGTAGTGTCTAATTCACGGACTGTGGCGCCATCTAGTGACCAGTTTACACCCATACAACAGTGATATGGCTACGACAGCCTCACTGCTCCTGTGACTGGAGTGTTCCCTGGTCAAGCGTTTGACAGAATTTTCAGCTCTGACATCTCCTTTCAGCTCAGCTCAGTCTGTCAAAAGCTCTTAACTTTGATCATTTTGATGTTTTCTTTCAAGGTTTTCTGAGGGAAACAGTTCTGTTGGATTCTGCTCACTTCAGTCTTGTTGAAAATCACTCATTTGACTCACTCTGTTCATCAGGATTCAGGGACGTGTGAACAGCACAATATTTCCACGTGTTCTCAGTGTGATTCACAGTTGGGACGCTCATGTGTTGGTTTTGTGCACTTTATTCAGACTCCTATAATGTACAGTGAACATCATCTGCTCAACAGACCCCAGAAACAAGCAGGAGGAGTCAGGTTTGTGGAGATGCGCGCTTGCTCACAGTCAGTGTGATCAAAACAAGCACAAAGAGCCTTTTATTTAGTTTGTTTTTTGGCTTTTTAAGTGACATTACTATGACTTTAAGTGTTTATTAGAGGGAGGATGCACATTAAACACAAGTCAGTGATGAAATCCTAGTTGTTCTCTTATTTCATTCATATTCTACATTTCTCATGGTGTTTTGTAAAAGAAGAGATCACTAGCAGAGATATTAAATTCATGTTGTACCTGAGCAAAGTGGTTTGACCTGTTCACAATCCACAGAGGGGAAGGGCTGCTCACCTGACTGAGCCGGGAGCCCAAACTGGAAGAGTTTGGAGCTGAGGCGTCGTCTGAGTCGAGGTGAGTCGCACTTTTGGTGTTTCAAGTTGACTTTATTATTTGAGTGGAAGTGACTTTGAGATTGACTTGTGCAGAAAACAGTTGTGGTCTTCACAGGGGTGTAACATATATGTGTGGTGTTTTACCTTTATCAAAGAGTGCGACTGAAAGAGGAAATGAGCACGACTAAGACTCACTAGAACTGGGCCTGACCAAGTTTGCCCTAAAGTCGAGACCAGAGCTACTGTCACTTTAGTAGAAGTGGTGTTAAAGTGACTAAAGCCTGTTTCAAATGGAGCAGAGTTAAATGGAAAGAGTGAAACATGTCTGCACTCAGAAAATTGAATTGTGGCTCTTGTTTTTTTACTTAAGTGTATTTTGTTGTTTTTATTTAAATACTTAGATTTTTCACACATTTTTGAAATGCTTGTGTACATATTATGAAATACATTCAATATTTGCCATTACTCAAGACTCTTGGAAAGGGATTACGCAACAGTCTTGAGTAAAATGCAAGAGTTTTGTCCTTCTGGGATTCCGTAGCTGACTATGGCTTTGTTGCGCGCTCAAATGTGAACAAACACGCATGCGCAGACTTTATAACGGACAGCGACGTCTGAGCACCTTCGGAGTTTTCGCTCGGATGCATTGGTAATGGTTTAATTACCATTTATTACCTTTGAATGTACTTTACGTCGTAACTTATCCTGACATTTTGACAGTATGTAATATTCATTAATCGTCACGAGCATGTGTTGGGCTTTTATGAATAGTTTGCGTACGTCCATCATTATGTAGCCTGAGTCAGCAGAGTTTTTGCGCTCGTTGTGACTCGGGCTGGAGCCGCTGCAGGTCCGCGGACCCTCCGTGGAGGAGACCATATGACAGTGGGGCGAACCCGTCGGCGGGTGCGTGTAAACGGAGACGCAAGCAAATCCGCGGAGGTGTGCGGGAGGTGTGCGGGAGGCTGCGCACCCGCCGCGGTGACGTGAGGACGGGACTGTGGAGCCCCGCGCTGTGTCCCGGTGACAGGGAAGTCTGGGAATGAGGCCGTGGGCTATTCCCGTGTAAATCCTCCCGGTGGACCTCGTGTATGCGCGGTCACTCCCACAGTTATATTCGGCTGGATCGAGATGAACTGCGCCTCGCCTGGACTGTGGACGGAAGTGCAGGCAGCAACAGGATGAGGTTTGTCATTTTACATTTACTTGGGAATAATTTTACAACGCAGAACCACTTGCATTGTATTAAAATCTTACAGGGTAATAAAATATAAAAAAGTTGATATTTAAATATTTACTTTAAAAATGTATGGTAAGTTTAAGTCACAATATAATTATTATTATTTTATTTTTTTTTAGCATAAAATTGGTTTAACTTTTGGCACATAGAATGAATAAAGTAGCGTTAAGTATGAAATCCCTGCATACATGTTCTGTTTTACCCCAATTTATTATTATTATTATTATTATTATTTTAGAGAGACTCCATTGACACAAGGAGATGTTTTACCCTGAAGGCCCTTGCTGTGTATCTGAACGAAGATCCAGGCAACATCATAAAAGAATATGTGATAAATTTATTGTATGAAATGTTAGTAATTGTGAGGGAAATATCAGAATTTTACTTGCTTATTGTTAATGACTAATAGTTTTTAAGTATGTGTGGATGTAGTGAATTATTTGTGTCCAGTACATTTGATTCATATGTGTACAAGATTGAAAAGATTTTTCTTTTATATTATAGCTTTCTTCAGTGTTGCCGAGGACAACTTTACACATGCCAACATTTCAACAGGGAGACCAAGTTTTAATATTTTTGTACTTAAAATAGACACCAGTGCTGCTTTTGCATGGGGCACATGCACAGCCCGAACCCTATCAACTGGAGCCCTCTACAAACTCATGTCCATAGCTGCAACTAAAAATGCAATGTGTTATTGAGTTTAATGTGCAATGAGCAAATGCATAGATTAACCAGTATCATGTTATTCATAATGTCCCAGGGAGGTCATTTTTGTAACATATTTACGCCATCAGTGTCCAGTAGGTCATTAATTTAGCCGAGGTCACAAAAGACTTTGGTCTGGATTCGGACCCAAGCACTGGTGAGTTAAGACCTGAACCACTGAACAGAAACACTGAACTTAACATAACTGAACAGTCCAAGTCTCATTTAAAGTGCAGCTTTGCAGCTCGCTCAGTGCATCACACTGCATGATTGTAGAAGACTTGGGCTGTGCATTAAGTGTGGAATATTCATTTTCAAGGAATTATTTTTAACTTTTGTATTTGTTTTTTATTACAACATTTACAAGGAATTGCTGCCATTTGTGCTATTGGCTTCCTTTAACTAATCACTGTTGTAACGTTTTATGTGTAGTGAAACATAGGCCTGATTAATCTACTAATCTTAACTAGTCTACTATAAATTATTGCAATTTTTAATAACTTCAATCTTTAACTTAACAATGCAGACTCTATTATATGTAAAAGGTATTTTATAACAAAGGTGATCTCATTATTATATAATTAGAATATTTCTGCAATTTTATAACTATAATCTAATTTGCATGAATATTACACTTCATTTAAACATTTTCTGCAGTAGCTTCTGTAACCATCTTTGAACCTTTTTAAGTGCATTAATGTACTGACTAGTTGACTAATTGTGAAAAATCATCACCGACTTGTCAACATCTAAATTAATAATTAGTGACGGTCCAAGCGGTACTTGACAAATTAACGTTTACACCTCTTACATTTAACTTATTGGAAAAAACATGTAGTAAAGTCTTTCTTGTGTCCTTGTTTAGGATGTGGATTTCCCTAATGCCCAGCAGTAAATGCTGAAGACTGCCTTGGCTTTTATGCATCCTGCATGAAGGGGATGATGGTGGAATGAAGATCCAGAGGACGTGGGAATCATCATTGAAGGAGTCACTGTACTGCAAGAGCTTCGTGATGTGGCCTCTGCCTTCCCTTTGCTCTTTGGACTGATGTATGTGCTCAACTTTAACTACCAACGGGATCTCAAGTACTTTTGAATTTTTCAAAAATGTGTTGATGGAGCTTGATAACAAGAAAATGTCTAACAAAATTCTAGTTCTAAAAATAAGCTATAAGTAGATTGGCTTTACCATATTCTACAACAATTTTATTTTTATATATGGAAAATATACTACGCATAACAGAAACCCACATCCTAAAAAAGGAACACGTAAATTAAACTTTATTACATTCCAATAAGTTCAATGTATTATTTTTAAGAGAAGTATAAACGATAATTCGTCAAGTTTATTGCTTAGCTCATTATTTTACAGTGTGAGCTATCAAATTTAGTGTGAAGTGATTTTTTGTGATTAGTCAACTAGCCAGTACATTAATACACTTAAAAGGTTCAAAGATGGTTACAGAAAACCACTACAGAAAGTCTTCAAATGAAGTGTAATATTGCTGAATATTAAAATGTATTGTACTTTATATGTGGCTGTTTATTGCCATGTTCATACACGTTTTATAAATCCAAGCATTTGATACTGAATAGAAGTTATGGAATAAGATTCCTTAATATAACTGGCACTTGGATGGTTCAAAAACTACTGAGGACAAACTGTTTTAAAATGTCATGTTCTAAAAACTGCACAATAAATGCAGAAGTGTTTTAAAATGATTTCTGATGCTGTTCTTTGTTCACTTCTGGGAAACTTGACTTGATTTTGTAATCAATACTTAACAGTGTTGCGTGAAGAGGTTACATGTAACTGCATTGAGTAAATATGAATGTGCTTTATTCATAATATGAAGTTACTGTAGTGATGTAAGTGCTATGTAATGGTATTTAATAAAACTTACTTAATAAGTTTGAATTAGGGTTAAGAAGACAAGTTCTTAAGATTTACCTAAGTATGTTGAGTAATTACTATGCAACCGCTTGACGCAAGGCTTTTAAGTAAATCTAAAGAATTATTTTTTTGAGTGTGTCTGTGGTTTCTCCTCCAGGCTGAGCGAGTGGGGAAATGGCTTCAGGAAGTGAGCGGTTAACAGGACGTCTCATCAGAGAAGATGCTCCAGGGGGCAGCACTGAGGCGCAGTGAGTCTCTCATTTGTCTTTCTCTGTTTTCTTGTTTATTTCCATTCCTAAGCATTTTGACCAATATAAACAGTATCATAAGAACAGTTCCTGGGTGCAAACATTATAGCAGTCGTCCATCGGCTTTAAGACGTCCAGGAGCTGATGCACCTTCACGCCTACAGCTAGAAGCATCCTCTCGTAGCCCCTCATCTCTGTGAGCCTTAGTCTTCTCCAGCCGACCCCTCCAACTGAATACACCAACAAGATGATGTTAAACACCAGGAAATACATGTACTTTCTCCAAACAGTGGGATCCTTTTCTCTGCTGTAAAAGAGTCCTGCTGTCTCACTCCTCCCCTGAACGCTCACATTTGGAAACTACATTGTTTGTGTGCTCGTCTTGTACTTATATTTAGTGGTTCTTTCATATATTTCTTCCACGTTTGAAGTGTAAAATGTATAAATGTGATGTGTACATGTCATACAGCTGTCACTTCTGTGGAGTAGAGAAATATAAAGACATGAGAGGCAGCCCACAGTCATGACATGCTGCTGCTGTTTTTCATCTTATTGATCCAATACAAAGGGCCATGTTACATGTGCCTTTGTCACACTGATCTAAGCCGACAGGAACAAAGTCTTCTAAGTAACAACACATGATGTTTTCTGTCCACACACAGATCCACAGCCTCAGAGTCCAGCGCTGTGTCCATGAAGAGTGACCGGTCTAAACATCGTCCTCCAGACTTCAGTCCTGAACCTGCTCCTTCAGACTCACTGTAAGAACAAACGTGATGAAGAGGTCACCACTGTCACACAACTCTGAGCTCCAGAGAAATGGCACGTTTTCTATTTGTGATGATCTGGAGATGTTCCTCACACTTCAGAGAGAAACATCGACATCACAAACCAAAAGATTCATAATATCAACTTAGAAAATCATATCTGAGTCAAATAAGGTACAAATATTTAGATTTTGACATACAAATTCAATACAATATATGTCAAGTGTTTAAGTGAGGAATGCAGGTCCAGAAAAACAGACACGAGGCTCAACTCAGCTTCAAGACTTTGATTGAATTTTTTCAGCTTCTTCAGCAGCAGCAGGTCGAAAACCTTTAAAATAAACAAATGTGTGGAACAATGAAATGACTTTTACATTTTACACTTATGGTAGTATTTTAATCTGTTTGTATTTGAATCTATTTGCCTCTGAATTCACATATTTTAATTATAATAATATGGATTAATTTACATTTTACATATGAACTTCATTTGGCTAAAATGTTAAATAATGTCACATTTTAAGAATTCATATTTTAATATTAAATATAACTTATTTTTATACAATTTTAAATGACCTGATATATGAAACAAATTAGGTATTTTATTATTTTATATTGATTTTTAATGAATTAATAAAGGGGTTTTAATTGTAAATAATATAGACTTTTAAATGAGTTCCTTTAACTCTGTTAGACTTTAATACATTTTACAACAATTACAATAAATCTGAATATGTTTAAACAACCAATTGCCAATTAGATTAAATTATTCAATTTTGTTTCTGAACATTTTCAGAACTTTAATAAATAACTTCTGACAAAAGTAATAATTGACTTACTGTGAACTTAAATTTGGACATTGATCCAGTTAAATAAATGAGCCAATTACATTTCTAACTAAGGCTTTTCACTGTGTTACTCAAATGAAAGAGAATATTCACTTCACTTAGGAATGAATCCAGATCATTTTGACTCTATTGTGTCCTTAGGGTCTGAACACTATTTTCAGGAGTTGAACTTTACTTCAAAGCTCATTTTACAGGTAGATTTCCTCAGCGGTCACGTCTGTGTGTTCTCCCTTTGCTCTCCTGGGTTCGGTTTGTGGGCCTCAGAAAATGAGAGCAGCAGACGCTCCGGCTCACCTGTATTTATGGCGCCATCTACTGGCCAGACTAGGAATAAGCTGATAAGGGGCGAAGGAGAGGAGAGGTGAATGGGGAGAGGAGCTGAAGACGAGGAGCAGAAGGCCTGGGCTTTTTCACTTGACCATATATCCAGGTTACATACAAGTGGTGCGGTCAGGAGATACAGTGTCATGATGAAAATGCTGCTGTGACATGACATTAGCTCATCTATGACACAAGGGGGAGGCGCTGTATGGACTATAAGGTTATTTTGTCCTCCTCTTAGTGACTTCCTGCTTTAGAACTGGAGCTTTGGTGTGGTCCTGTTTTCGGTCTGGTTCAGTCCTTGTTTAGACCTGGGAAAGTTTGTCTCAGAAAGACAAATATTTTTGTTGGTGCTACTTTTCATTTTGAGGGCCACTTTTGTTGAAGAATCGTAAAGAAACATCTGGTCTAATTCTCCTCATCATTTTTGTCAGTATCTCCCTCCCCTCAGAAATCTGTGGACTTGGTGCAACACAAATGTGAAGCATTTCTCCAAAACTCTGGTTCTACAAGGAAATATTTATAATCCCATGAAACCTGCATCTGAAATATTTGTACATTTACACAGCCAAAGTTTATCACGTGACTGTTGGGTCTGATGCCTTTCTGTGACCTCTCTGGGCCTGTCAGAAAATATTAGAATCAACTAACATTAAAGATCACTTTATGCCACAGACAATGGACAATATAACAGACACACGCACAATGTGTCTGCTGTAAACAGAAGACACACACTGGCGTACAAGTTCAACTGCAGGAAACAAAAGTCTTTGAGACAAAGGAACAAAGTCTCTAAATAACAACACATGATGTTTTCTGTCCACACACAGATCCACAGCCTCAGAGTCCAGCGCTGTGTCCATGAAGAGTGACTGGTCTAAACCTCTTCCTCCAGACTTCAGTCCTGAACCTGCTCCTTCAGACTCACTGTAAGAACAAACGTCACTAAACAACGTGTCATATAAAGACAAATGAATAGGGACGGTTCCATATGGACTTTTTGAACCGATACTGAGATCCGATATTTATCTTGATGTTGTGGCTGATAACTGATATTTACTGATATTAATATGAAGCTTTTAAAATCTATAGTACTTGGGTGAACGTGGATCACAAATTGATTTTATTGAGGTTTTTGGACCTCAGAAGAAGAAAAAGTTGAAAATGATTTTCTATATAAAACCAAACTTTTCCATTAAAGAAGTGGTCGATATGTGATGAGTCTGGAGTTGGTTGTATTTGGTTTAATGCTCGAGGCGACAGCTCTGAATTTGGAATGATTGTAAAAAAGAAGGATCTCATAAGGAGCATGTGGTTTATGATGTGCTGCTTAAAGGCCATTGGACAGAAACATCACCATCTAATCTTTCACTTTTCTGTTGTATTTCTGTATTTGGAGCATTTCTGTGACCAAAAGTCTCTGCTCCTCCTGACTCTCTCATGTCTGTGAGTTTGTGTCTGTCTTGCTCCCAGAAGAGCCCCACTCCTCCCTCCCCCTGATAAAAACATGCTCTCCTCTCCTCTTTTCACCTCCAAACATGTTAGAAGAGGTGATCATGTCTAAACAGTTTATTTATGAAGTCAAACTGAGGAGACAGATGCTCCTCCAGTCTTCAGTGTTAAACCTGCTCCTTCAGACTCACTGTGAGGACGAACACCTAAATAATAAAACTGATCAAAACTTCATCACTTTAAATCAAACGAGTTCAATGTTTTTGTCCACAGAGAAAAGTGTCTACGAGCCTCCAGGCCCAGGGCTCCACACACTGACATGGCAAATGAAAAGCAGGTCCACAGCGCTACACACGGTGAGTCTATATTCCACTGTTTATGAGGACACACTGAACACATGTTACTTGATACATGTGTGTTCCTCTCACAGCAGATGAAGAGCTCCAGAAGGTTCTGCAGGACCATAAGCTGAGCCTGAGCAGCAGATGTGGGAGTGTGACAGAGGGAAGTGAAGGAGCAGGAAGTAAAACTCCTCTGAACAGCATCTACACTGAGCTGTACATCACAGAGGGCCTCAGTGAAGAGGCCACAGCCCAACATGAGGAGAGGAGGCTGGAGGAACTCTCCAAGAAGACTCTCTCCAAGAAGACTGTCCAGGAAACCTCCATCAGGTGTCAGGACATCTTTAAAGCACTGCCCACTGAGGAGCAGCAGGGGGCGCCACAGCAGGAGAAGCAGAGGTCCATCAGAGTGGTGCTGACCTGCGGCGTGGCTGGAGTGGGGAAGACCTTCTCAGTCCTGAAGTTCTCTCTGGACTGGGCCCAGGGCTCAGAGAACCAGGAGCTGGACCTGGTGCTACCGCTGTCCTTCAGAGAGCTGAACCTGGTCAGAGGGGGGCGCTACAGTCTGATGGAGCTGATACAAGTGTTCCACCCAGTGCTGGAAAAACAGGTGACACTCCTTTATCTGCTCTTCTACTTGAGTCTAGAGTCATTTGTAGAAGGTATTTGACTCTGAGTCAAAGCCTCTGTATGTGAGTGTGTGTTTCCATGTGTGGAGAAACCTGATCACACTGAAATGTCTCCTCTTGTTCCATGTTCTTGTTGTGTCCACAGACGCTCACAGCTCACACTCTGTGCATCTCTAAACTCCTGTTCATCTTCGACGGCCTCGACGAGAGCAGACTGTCTCTGGACTTTGGCTGTGAGGTCATCTCTGAGGTCACACAGAGGTCAGAGGTCAGCGTGCTGTTAGTGAACCTCATCAAAGGCACTCTGCTTCCTACTGCCCTTATATGGATCACCTCCAGACCAGCAGCAGCCAATCAGATCCCAGCGCAGTGTGTGCACAGGGTGACAGAGGTCAGGGGCTTCATCACTGACCATCAGAAGGAGCAGTACTTCAGGAAGAGGTTCACACATGAAGAGCAGTGTAACACAGTCCTGTCCCACCTCAGAACCTCCCGCAGCCTCCACATCATGTGCCAGATCCCAGTCTTCTGCTGGATCACAGCCACAGTCCTGGACCACATGTTGAGAACCAATCAGAGCGGAGCGCTGCCCCAGACACTCAGCGACATGTACGCCCACTTCCTGTTAGTGCAGACCAACAGGAAGAGGAAGTACCAACCCACATCTCAGACCAGACCAGAGAAAAAAAGTTTACGTACTGGACTGTTCCAGATGTTTAGGCGTGAAAAGGATCGGCCACTGTTGCTGTCAGAGACAGAAGCAGACGTCCTCCTGAAGCTGGGCAGACTGGCCTTTGAACATCTGCAGAAAAAAAACATCATGTTCTACCAGGAAGACCTGGAGCAGGTGGGTCTGGACCTGACCGAGGCCTCGGTCTACTCAGGACTCTGTACAGAGATCTTCAGACGAGAGAGTGTCCTCTTCAACAAATCCGTCTACTGCTTCGTCCACCTGAGCGTCCAGGAGTTTATGGCAGCAGTTTACCTGCTCCACTGCTTTGGAAGTGACACACGTGTTGTTCAGAGGTTTCTTGGAGAAAAGACAATGGGAAAATTGAGTGTGAGTGAGTTTCTCAAACGATCTCTTGACAAATCCCTGAGGAGTTCAGACGGTCACCTGGACCTGTTTGTGCGCTTCCTTCATGGCCTCAGTCTGGACTCTAACCAAAGACTTTTAGGAGGTCTGCTCAGTCCAGTAAACCAGTCAGAAATCCCCAAAGTCATCCAAAACCTGAAAAAGATGAGCTCAAAGAAAGTCTCTCCAGACCAAATCATCAACATCTTCCACTGTCTGATGGAAATGAAGGACCAGTCGCTCCTGCAGCAGATCCAGGACCTCCTGAAGTCTAGAGGAGGATCACAGGAGAAACTGTCTGAGTTCCAGTGCTCGGCTCTGGCCTACATGCTGCAGATGTCAGAGCAGGTCCTGGAGGAACTGGACCTACAGAAGTACAACACGTCTGATGGAGGTAAAGAGAGACTGATCCCAGCGGTGAGGAACTGCAGGAAGGCTCGGTCAGTCCTCACTCACAAACAGCAGCTTCACAGACCTGTGTTAGGACTAATCAGACACATTTACATTAAACCTCTGTTTACAGGTTTGTTGGGTGTGGACTCTCAGAGACTCACTGTGAAGTGGTGGCCTCAGCGCTGAAGTCCAGCCCCTCCCACCTGAAAGAGCTCGATCTGAGTTGGAATAAACTGAGAGACTCAGCAGTGTCTGTGCTGTGTGCTGGACTGCAGAGTCCTCACTGTGAACTCTCCACTCTCAGGTCAGTCTCCTCTGTTTAACACAAAACACACTATTAAACACACTGTTAAGTGTTTAGTGGGACACATATCAGTGAAATAGAATCCCCAAAGCATTATTCTAGTGTCATTATCATTTCTCATTAAGAGCACCATCGTCTCTTCAGTGTTTGGGAAACTCTGGGTCTGGGCCTGGAACAGGTTCTATTCTCTGTGTTTCACCAGGGCGACTTCCTGTGATTTATGTTGTCCTTGTGCTGTTTTTATGTGGTGTTGAGCCAAAGATGAATTTTTACCTCTGTAGACAATAAAGTTATTCTATTCTCTTCTGAATCTGTGAAATGGTTTTCACAGGTTTAATGAAGAGACTCAGATTCTTAAATGTATTTTTGTTTGCATTTTCTGAACCTTTTCAGAAGTTATGCATTCTGTAAACAAGGTCACCTCTCCACAGATCTGACCTGTAATTTGGCTTGTTGGCAGTGTTACTCCTTTAAAAAGTAATCCCTTACTTTTACTTAGTTACCCTCTGTGGAAAGTAACTTTTATGTTACTCATTACTTTGGTAACTTTTTGGTGGTAAACTCCATCTGAGGCTAAATACAGCACAAGACCGATATTCGACAAGAACCGAAAAGGAAAGTAGAAAAGAACTTTGAAGAGAGAGTTGAAGAGGTAAACGGGTCTGTGCAGTTTGTCCGGGGGATTCAACTTGGCAGCAAGCGACGGCCACTCAGTGCAGAACACTTCCTCCGAGGCGCTGCCACTGGCTCTGAGTTGGCCAGGAAAAGCTCCTCCTGGCCGGAGCTCGCCTCTTCCAGGGCCATGAGATCAGTGTGCGACTGTCCTCAGTGCGCCCGAACTGAGCCGCCAGGGCGGGGACCGGCCGTGTACATGGAAAAGTAACGTTGAGCCAAACTGAAAAAGGAACTACGTTTGGTTACCCAGTTTTCAATAGTAGCACGACACTATTTTCACCTGAAAAAGTAGTTGCGTTACTGTAACGCGTTAGTGTGTAACTCCTCAGTGTCCTACAGCCCACACAGAGCAGCCTGAAGCAGCCACTCAAACACCGGGTACAGGACAGGGGGAAAGGCCTGTTGTGGCCGTCTAAAAGTCACTGATATCACACAACACATCAGATCATTTTCCTTCCAGTGTTTTCTAATAGACAGCAGCGCTCTGTAGGCCATTATATAATAACACATAATGTGTGTAATAAAGTGATGTAACACAGCAGTGGGATCAGCTGGGTCTCTTCATGTAGTGACCCAGCAGCTGCTCAGGTGTTTGCACAGCCCTGTGCACAGAACACGTGTTGGGGACGATTCACTTAAGTCACGATTCAATTCAACTTTCCATTCTGGACGCCCCATTTTTGATTCTCTTCAATTTTGATCACTTCTTTAAATTAACATTATTTCTTATCTTAAAACACAAAATATATGATGAACATTGAATAAAAAATAAAGTCATTGTCATTAATGTTTAGAACTTTTGTAGTTCTCCTACTGTGTTACGTTTGCGCATCTTTTTGTGTTTCTCCTTGTATTTCCCTTGTTATGGTTAGTATTTTCCTAGTTTTGTTTTCGTATGCTATTCTTATGGTTTTGATGTTTTAAGCTCTTTTTTTTCAGGGGGTGCTCATTTCCGGCAGCAGTCCTTAAATACGCGAGCCCGGCACTCCGTCTCTCTCTCTCGCTCCTCCTCCACCGCTGCTGCACCCTCAGGTGTCGGAGCACACGCCTCGCTCCGGGGGAGCTGCCTCTCACTCCCCTGCTCCTTTTCCTTATCTTTTGTTAGCTTAGCCTTTTTTGGGTTTGTCCTGGTGGGTCCGGACGTCCCCATTTTCGGTTTCAGTTTGCAGGGACAGTTAGCCGGGGTGGCGGTTTAGTTTGGATAGGGACAGCAGTGTGCTGGCAGCTCCTACGGCCCTGTATAGGGTTGGCCTGTCCAGCACACCGTCCCTATTTTACATTGGCCGGCTCACTAGGGCTTTTTCCTTTGTTACTTTTTCTTAGTTTGGGGCACGGGTTAAGGGTTTTGTTTTTTGCTCCCAGAGCCCACCACTCCAAAGTAGAGGAAATAAATAAAACCTTGGTCAATCCTTAACTTCGGTCTCCGTGTCCTGTGTAAATATGTTGGGACTCCTTTTGGGTCGTAACATACTGTCAGAATGTAGGAACACTAAATATTCTACGCGCTGCATTTAGCCTCAGATGGAGTTTACCACCAAAAACTTACCAAAGTAACGAGGAACGTAAAAGTTACTTTCCACAGAGGGTAACTAAGGAAAGTAAGGGATTACTTTTTAAAGAAGTAACACTGCCAACAGGCCAAATTACAGGTCAGATCTGTGGAGAGGTGACCTTGTTTACAGAATACAGAACTTCTGAATAGGCTCAGAAAATGGAAGCAAAAGTAAAAGTAAGAATATTAGTCTCTTCACTCGCCCAAATAAATGACTGATAATAAAAACAAATAAGTAACTTTCTACATTGAATAAAAAATAGCCAGTTCTCATAATGTAACTAAAATAGACCCATAGCAACTGGCCACAATGAACAGATATTTGTGTGAATGATTTCGGCTACAATCATGAACACAGAACACATCAAAAATCCTGTGTCTCATAAGGAGCATGTGGTTTATGACATGTTACTGAAAGGCTTTTAGACATAAACATCACCATCAAATCTTTCCCTTTTCTGTTGTATTTATTTTATGGCTAAAAGTCTCTGTTCCCCTTCACTGCCTCATGTTTGTGTATCTGTGCGTTTCTGCCTTGTTCCCATAAAACCGACTCTTTAGAAGATGTAATCATGTATAAAGGGGTTATTTACTAAGTCAAAGGGAGGAAATGGTGTTTTTAAAAGTAGCGCGAGTCGCGTGTGAATTACCAGCGGATTTGATTCACATGTGTAAAGTGGAACAGTGGTTTTGGAGTATTTAAAAGTTCGTATGCACATGGAGGGACACGTAAGAATCACACTCAACACGGAATCCAAGCGAAACACCAAAATCAAACTATTTGATCTTTTTTTGAGAATCGTCTCATCCCTAATACGTATAAACATATTTTAAATATAATTGTGCAGCTCTTATGATGGTAAAATAAATGTACAAGCACAGACAGAATATTATTTTTCTTTTCTGTCAAGTCGATTGTGGAGAGTTGTGAGATTAGAGTCTGATGGATTTCTGGTCGTCGCATTTTTACATGAATCATGACAAAATAAGGCGTCCCGCATTTGACTGAATTTATTAAACCAGTAGGAACTCAGATTATAGCTGTTACCTTTAACTTCCCTGACAAAGTCGGAACTCATCATGGGGCTATAATCTGGCCTGGGGGGTATGACTTGGCCCAGACTATAATATACCAAAATGTAGCGGGTTTAATCCAGCCCTTTAACCCCGGGTATAATCCAGCCCTTTAACCCCATTTATCAAATTGGTTCATCATTTAAATTTTGCTGAACATTTATGGGACGGTTTAAAATCCTGAATTAAATCCTGATTCGTGCCAGGAAAGATACTGCCTTTGTGGCCCTGGAGCACAAAATGATCCATTGACTTCCATTTGAATCACTATTTTTCCACCTGCTGTTGTACAAAGTGTAAAGCATGAAATCTGTGAGTGTGAGATATTTGCTGAACCCTCTGACTTCAAATGAGTTTTCTGACATCTTTTCTGAACGATGAAGTCATTTGGACCTTATATGGTCAGTGGGTGAAATGCATCTCATTTTGCATTGGGGACATTGGCCCTAGCCCCTCCCCTCAGGGCTCCATGACGTCAGGTGGATGTGACTGGGTGAGTGTTTGTGGAGCTGCAGGAGTCCCAGAGAACAGAGACAGAGTCTTTGACTTTTACTCCATGGATTTGGAAGAACAGCAGAGGTTCAGTATCAGATACGTCCTAAAGCTGCTCCTCCAAACACTTATGGAAAATATCAGACTGTTTCATTCTGTCCAAAAGCCTTAGTTTAGTTTGGGCAGTGACTCTCTCTGGGCTCAGAGTGGAGGAAGTGTGGAAGACAGTATTTTTCTGTAAACATTAGTTTTTGATGAGCTCGGTGTAAGATAGGTACATATGAAGGGGCAACAACACAAGTATGAAATATATGATCCCAAATACAAAATGTCCCAAATGTGGCCAAAAGGCTCCAGAAATCAAATGAATCATTATTATCATTATTAAAAGGCTCAGAGAATTCTGTTTTTAAATGATTATAAAAAGAAGACATGTTGAACAAAGTGGCCTATAGTTTCATATATGATGTTTGCAGCAGGTTTTGTGTGGGATTCAGTGGGAAAAGTCGCCTTTTATTTACATTATGCTAAATATCCATGAAATGATGCGAAGAGCAAAAAAGTCCCTCAGAACATTGGTTTAAAGCCAGAGGGTTCAGACGATGTAGAGAAAGTGGAGATGCACGTTTCAGGACGTCTTCTTACAGCAGGTTCAACAACACTGGTTTGAATGGGTTCCAATGGGCACTTTTGTACAGAGCTCCCACAACCGCTTTATTTAACTCTGCAACAAAACTATGAGTGCAAATAAAGAACTGATGCTGCAAATCTCTGACACACACCAGAGTTTAACAACCAGCACCAAAAACATCCAGGCTGCATCGACTGAAGAGAAAATATTCCACTTTTTGTCTTATTTGAACTGTGAAATGCAGCGACTTTATGACTAAATGTTGAGAAATAAAGGCTTAAAATATTTAAAATACAAAGGTTAAAATATGAATCAAAAGGTGAGATGTTGGTTGAGCAAATAAAAAAAAAAAGTTTGAAAAAAATATAAATCCTCAGATTTTTTACAGCCAAATGAATTTCAGGTTCACAGAAATGTGCTTTAATGCCCTCGACGTGATTGTTTTGATTAAATATGACATTGCAAAATAATAAAAATACTGCATTTGAAAAATGACGTGTGATAAACGTTGACACACATCAGGCTCTTAAAGTGGAACCAAAACAAAGTCCAGTTTGCATCCAGCAGGTGGACGACATTTCACTTTTTGTGTTCAGTGGACTCCACTTCCAAACAGCAAAGCTCCATTCATCAGGCTCTGTCATATTCCACATTTTGAACTCAATTTTAGATCATTTGGACTTGAAAACATGTGTTTTGCACATCAACATTGGTTGTGTAAATTCAGTGAAATCTCCACTCCCATGGTAAAGGCCAATCCACTTTGTCCTCCCACTTTCTGAAAGTATTAGAAGGGATCATCTTTAGGCATTTGTCTGTTCAGTCAAATGGATTTCTTTGTTGCTTTATTTGGATTCCTTTTCTCCATTGTGAATGTTTATGTTTCGTTGATGTTTTACAAACTCAGAGTTCAGGAAATGTCTGAGTTTCTTCCATTTTCTTCCCAGTGCTGTGATGATTTGATTCTGTGACATGAACAAACATCACCATAAACACAGATGAGTTCCTCATATTCCAGGACCTTTCCATTCTCATGGGTTTGGTCATTTACAAAAAGAAAGCTCTTTTCAAACATTTTTACAACAAACTAAGCTTTTCCATCCATTACAATATTTGAACTGAACCATCTGATCTGTTGTAAAATGTCGTCTCTTTTTTCAGGTTTATCAAATTGGAAGCAGCACCATGAATGCAGACATTCTTTTATAAAGCTCCATATATTTCCAATCTAATTGTCCGCGTATAAAAAGTGGGAGGGCATCAGTTGTAAGAAGGGATACAGTTTTTCTGCCGTACTAAATGTTTTATCCAACAAAATCCTTGTGTAGCCTCTGTATTTAAATAAAGCTCGGGAACCACTGATGCTTTTAAGGACAAACATAAAGCTTCTGAGTGGAGCAGTTTAAAGCTTTATTAAACTTGATTTATTAAACTGACAGAAACAAATATAGAAACTGAGGAACCACAATGGAAACTTTTCCATATAAGGTCAAAAATGTTCCTTTCCACAGTTGAAGGATTTGATCCATTTTCATGGGACAATGTTTGTTTTTCTTTTGCATTTTGCTCGTGCACATAATATGATCAGGCCCAATAAACTCAAGTAAACATGTATTAAACGCTAAACCCCAAAAGACTGGACTCCATGTTCAGTGATGCTTTTCATATGTTTGTATTATTATTCATGCTTTATTATCATGTCTTTATTTGATTCTTCAGTGTCTCTATAAGCAGCATCTATATTTCTATGGACGTGAAGCACATCATGTGTTCTTTATTCACATGTGTTCAAGGGCTGAACTAAAGTCATGTTTTGGACAAATGAGTTGAAGCTGTGGGGACTTGGTGCAGTGAATGACAAATAGTGTGTTAACACTGGAGAAAAAGTGTCATATAAGATGTATAACCACATCATGTTTTCTTTATTCAGATTGGAGCGTTGTGGTTTGTCAGAGATGAGCTGTTCCTCTCTGGCCTCAGCTCTGAAGTCCAACCCCTCACATCTCACACAACTGAACCTGGGCGGTAACCCAAACCTGTGTGATTCAGGAGTGTCTCGTCTGTGTGGTTTTCTGCAGAGTCCAGACTGTCGACTGGAGACTCTCAGGTCAGTTCTGTCTCTTACTTGTGTCGTGTTTCAGAGCTTTCACTAAAGAGCTCGGCCATAATAAGCTCTAGTATTTACTCTGGACTTGGACTCAGAGATGGTAGAGTAGCAGATGATTGTACTCGAGTAAAAGTACTGTTACTTTGAGATGACATTACTCAAGTAGAAGTAAAAAAGTGGTGGTCCAAAAATGACTGGAGTAAGAGTGAAGATATTTGAGGAAACTCCTGCTCTTCAGTCAGTGTAACAGAGGAATTGTCTGGAGATAAATGTAGATTTATAATTGGAAGTGAATGTCACAGACAAAAGTGTTTATTCTGCTATTTCCAAAACAGACCATAAATATTACAAACACTTCATCATATCTGAAGGGGCAAGAAACATCTTTACAAATCATTTCATATTGTCAACATCAAACTTTAGTCACTTCTAAACAATGAACAGTGAGAAGAGGAATCCAAACTCTGAGCTAAGAAAGAGCACTGTGACTTTAATACAAATATTACTCAAGGAGAAGTCAATGTTTGGCTTAATAAGATGATTAGGAAACAAAAGAAAATCCTATAAAAGGAAACACAAGTAAATCTAAGTGAGAACTACCCACCTGTGCTTGTAGAACACTGACAAAATAAAACACTGGTTTCACTTACAGTTTAGAAAGAACTCATTTACATCTAAATATTCTTCATTGTTCCTGATGATGCAGGTAAATCGGTCTCATTTAAAAAGTTGACATGCATTAAAAATGGGTTCAACAAGAAAATATTTGTTACCTCAATACTGAAAAGTGAATTTGATCCATTTAACTTTTCATTAACATTTATGGGACAGTTTAAAATCCTGAATTAAATCAGTGTAATTGTAATAGATTCATACAATCTGTTTCTTACAGTTTGTCCTTTATTCTGAGTCATTTCACACTGGATCATTTGACTTTGTTTTGAACAAAAGTGCAGACACAAATGTGAATGGATCATGGCTCTAAACTGTAGAAAACAGAAGTGACACAAGTATGTAGTTCTACTTAACAGTTCCAAAGCAACACCAAAGTAAACAAAGGCCAAAGTCACTTGCAGTAGTTCTGAATAAAGTATCATCTGCACTTGAAGTGTTTTTACACTGTACAGTTGGACAGAAAAAAGTGAAAGAAAGTTGAAGTGCATAGTGCAGGTTGGAGTCCTCATGTTACTAAAGACACTTATCATTATGTGAAGATTTGACACGTTTTAGGCACATTCAAGTTTGTTCAGAAGGTTCTCATGGGACTCCCCTCCCAGTAGGGCCATTTTTTGACCTTTAAAATGTGACTTCCTGATTGGAGATCATGACATCACAACAGGGACTTCCATAAGTGTCATCAGCAACGATGTAGTGCACTGGTCCAAAACTCCTGATTTACACAGAGGCTGAAAATGTTCAAATGTTTAAAGTAGCAGAAAAAACTTTGGGATAGAATTCTCCCAGTGTAATGTCGTCAATCTGGTTTTCTCTAAAACACAATTCTCTGTTTTGCACATCAACATTGGTTGTGTAAATTCAGTGAAATCTCCACTCCCATGGTAAAGGCCAATCCACTTTGTCCTCCCACTTTCTGAAAGTATTAGAAGGGATCATCTTTAGGCATTTGTCTGTTCAGTCAAATGGATTTCTTTGTTGCTTTATTTGGATTCCTTTTCTCCAATGTGAATGTTTATGTTTCGTTGATGTTTTACAAACTCAGAGTTCAGGAAATGTCTGAGTTTCTTCCATTTTCTTCCCAGTGCTGTGATGATTTGATTCTGTGACATGAACAAACATCACCATAAACACAGATGAGTTCCTCATATTCCAGGACCTTTCCATTCTCATGGGTTTGGTCATTTACAAAAAGAAAGCTCTTTTCAAACATTTTTACAACAAACTAAGCTTTTCCATCCATTACAATATTTGAACTGAACCATCTGATCTGTTGTAAAATGTCGTCTCTTTTTTCAGGTTTATCAAATTGGAAGCAGCACCATGAATGCAGACATTCTTTTATAAAGCTCCATATATTTCCAATCTAATTGTCCGCGTATAAAAAGTGGGAGGGCATCAGTTGTAAGAAGGGATACAGTTTTTCTGCCGTACTAAATGTTTTATCCAACAAAATCCTTGTGTAGCCTCTGTATTTAAATAAAGCTCGGGAACCACTGATGCTTTTAAGGACAAACATAAAGCTTCTGAGTGGAGCAGTTTAAAGCTTTATTAAACTTGATTTATTAAACTGACAGAAACAAATATAGAAACTGAGGAACCACAATGGAGACTTTTCCATATAAGGTCAAAAATGTTCCTTTCCACAGTTGAAGGATTTGATCCATTTTCATGGGACAATGTTTGTTTTTCTTTTGCATTTTGCTCGTGCACATAATATGATCAGGCCCAATAAACTCAAGTAAACATGTATTAAACGCTAAACCCCAAAAGACTGGACTCCATGTTCAGTGATGCTTTTCATATGTTTGTATTATTATTCATGCTTTATTATCATGTCTTTATTTGATTCTTCACAGTGTCTCTATAAGCAGCATCTATATTTCTATGGACGTGAAGCACATCATGTGTTCTTTATTCACATGTGTTCAAGGGCTGAACTAAAGTCATGTTTTGGACAAATGAGTTGAAGCTGTGGGGACTTGGTGCAGTGAATGACAAATAGTGTGTTAACACTGGAGAAAAAGTGTCATATAAGATGTATAACCACATGTTTTCTTTATTCAGATTGTGGAGCTGTGGTTTGTCAGAGATGAGCTGTTCCTCTCTGGCCTCAGCTCTGAAGTCCAACCCCTCACATCTCACAGAACTGGACCTGGGCTATAACTCAAACCTGTGTGATTCAGGAGTGTCTCATCTGTGTGGTTTTCTGCAGAGTCCAGACTGTCGACTGGAGACTCTCAGGTCAGTTCTGTCTCTTACTTGTGTCGTGTTTCAGAGCTTTCACTAAAGAGCTCGGCCATAATAAGCTCTAGTATTTACTCTGGACTTGGACTCAGAGATGGTAGAGTAGCAGATGATTGTACTCGAGTAAAAGTACTGTTACTTTTAGATGACATTACTCAAGTAGAAATAAAAAAGTGGTGGTCCAAAAATGACTGGAGTAAGAGTGAAGATATTTGAGGAAACTCCTGCTCTTCAGTCAGTGGAACAGAGGAATTGTCTGGAGATAAATGTAGATTTATAATTGGAAGTGAATGTCACAGACAAAAGTGTTTATTCTGTTATTTCCAAAACAGACCATAAATATTACAAACACTTCATCATATCTGAAGGGGCAAGAAACATCTTTACAAATCATTTCATATTGTCAACATCAAACTTTAGTCACTTCTAAACATGGAACAGTGAGAAGAGGAATCCAAACTCTGAGCTAAGAAAGAGCACTGTGACTTTAATACAAATATTACTCAAGGAGAAGTCAATGTTTGGCTCAATAAGATGATTAGGAAACAAAAGAAAATCCTATAAAAGGAAACGCAAGTACCATATTTTCCGGACTATTGAGCTCACCGGTAAATAAGCCGCATTTAAAAAAAAAATTAAGAAAAAAGTCATACAAGCTGCAACCAGGCTATAAGCCCCTGATATTCATGTTGAAAAATGAGACATTTACTGCATATTCCAAATGATTTTGTACTGTAAATGTACATTTATGTACCTGAACAGATTCTTTCTGAACAGTGCCTTTTAACACGGCAGCAACTGTGCCGATTAAAACGGGTCAAAAACAGAAAAGAACCGGTAATTGAACCTTCATTTCTCCTGTGCAGTGAAACCACAAGTCACTTTAATCATCTCCACTGAAACTGATGCCGAGCTTACAGCAGCAGCACGGTAGAGGTCTGCGGGACACAATTTTCAGCCCCACTCCTGCCCGCTGCTGCAGTCTTCAGTCCCGCTCCCACTTGCGCTCGCAATAAGCTTTCAGAATGTTCTTTCAGAATGTTCTTATTACATCCATGGTCCCGCGCCGTGCTGTTTTGTGTTGGGTCCTGCAGGTGCAGGGCTCTACAGCGGTTTCCTTCCTGGAGCAAGATCGATGCCTTCAACTTAAAACTTGCATCATACAAACTCCTTCATGTGCTTTTCATGAAGGGGTGAGGATTTGAAAATAATTACCAGTTAGTAATTTGTCGTGCGTGTTATATCTACTAAATAAAAAGTAGCATATTCTTCTTACCATTCATTTTCCGTTTATCTTGTTTTTGAAATTCCGGTTAGAGCGCCCCTAGCAGTGGAAAAAAAATCCACATTAGCCACTTCGTACTAAAAGCCGCATGGTTCAAAGCCTGGGAAAAAAGTAGCGTGTGACGGAGCAGGTCCGTCCCTGAGAGCACGGTCCCCTGGGGAAAGCGTGGGAAGACGCGTGCTCACCTGTTTCCTTGTTTGCTGCGAACGCTGCAGTGCAGGCGCACAATAAACTTCACTTTTGCATGTTCTCGGCCGCAAGTAAGGGTGCACACTTGGAAGCGCCAGAACTATCCTTCAGAGACCCGCAATAATCGACTTTTTACTTACCCTCGCGCTACTGCTGCTGTCGCATCCTGGTGCGCACTGGCAAACCCGAACACATCCACGTCAGGAGCTTAAATTGTCCCGTTGTGCGCGCTCCAGGGTCATGTGAGCCACAGGTGACTGGCATGGACAATTAACTGTGTTTTATTTGTTTATAACCAGGGGTGCACATAACTTTTTCAGTGAGTTACTCAGGTGAGTACCAGGAGATGGAGTTTGGTACTCACTCATTATGTAGCGAGGTCTTAAAAAGTGCCATCTTCCTCACTGTCCTCCATGTCGCCCCCACTGTCCTCCGTGTCACTCCCACTGTCCTCCGTGTCACTCCCACTGTCCTCCTCTGTTTCGCCCCCACTCTCCACTGCTTCCGCTCCCTGCATGGTAGATGATGAAGATGCTGCAGATGCACCTCTTTGTCTTTGGCTGAGCCTGCGATTAGCTGTCTCCATCCACAGCTCAACAGCTTGCTTTGGGTCAAATGTCTCTGTGGTCTGCTTTGACAGGTGAATGTGCATCAAGGCTGAGAGACGAGCGTGTGACAGACGAGATCTGTACTTGTTTTTTATTATGTTGAGATGTGAGAATCCCCTCTTACAAGCTGCACTGCTTAAAGGCAGTGTAAGAGACAGCCTAACCACCTTGTTGATGTTGGAGTAAGCATCTGGGTTACTTGTATTTACTATTTGGACCAAGTCATACACAGAGGAGGCTCTCAGGCGTTTTCCTGCCTGCTTTAAGCGCATCCATTCTGTCACAGTGGTGTCTTTGTCAAGTTGCAAGATGGCCTCATATTTCTTCAGAATGCTGCAAACTGTTGTGTTTCCAAAACTGTGGAGATCTTGCATACCATGAGGCCATGTTGAAGGATCAAATACTAAGAAATTATCACATGACTTGAGGGAGTCATATCTGGTTTCAAATTCTTCAATTAACCCCTGAAGTAGTTTTTTCTTGTCATTGTCTGCATCAGCATTTGAAACATTGTGTGCCCTGTGGCCTTCTCCATCATCATCAAGCATAAGTGTGAACTGTCCAATGGCCACCATGAGGTCATCCTTGCATTCTCCAATGGTCAGCTTTTCCTTCTGGAACCTAATGGATGTGTTCTTCAAAATGTTGCCTATCTCAAGCATGTGTGACAAAAAGCACTGGAAACGCTCTGTGAAGATATGCTGTAAGTCACTGTTATCACTTGTAGCTAGTTGCATTTTAATGGCTGGCAGCAATCTTGATATCTTTAACAGTGTTTCATGCCTCCATGCAGACCATCTGATATTATGAAACTTACCCAGTTTCACAAAGGCGATTCCATTTCCTTTACACAGCTTCTTCAATGCAGTAGTTTCTTTTGCTCCACCTTTTTGCAAGTAAAATTTCAGCAGCTTGACCATGCATTGATTAAATGTCTCACAGTAGGGAACGTTGCGATCAGCTGATTTCGCGCAGTTCTCCAGTGTGTGTGCTGTGCACAGAACGTGCACAAGGGAATCTCCAATAGCAGCGAGCCGTCGTAGTTTTGGTACAACACCATTGTAGATACCAACGTTGACAGCAGCCCCGTCTGTGCATACAGCGACCAACTTTGTTGCCCAGTCATCCAAGCCGGTGTCCTGGAAAAGTCTCACAAGCCCGTCTGTTATGGCCTGCGCGGTTCGGTCTGCACCCAGTTCTATCAGTCCAAGAAAATCCGAGGTAAACTCTCCGTTGTTCGACACAGACATGATGTAAACGATTTCCTGCTCAGTTTTTGTGATGTCCTCAGATCCATCAAAAAGCAGCCCCCAAAATTCAGCAGACTGTAATTTGTCATGTAACTCTCTACTGATGCTGCAAGCAATGCTTTGCATAATTCGTGAGCCCCCTTCACGTGAATGATATGCACCTCCAACATTTACTCCTAGCCGCTTTAATAAAGGGATATCCTCGGAATAGGAAGACATAGGATGTGCGCGTTTAGCTTTATGGAAGGCGAGGAGAAAAATATTGCACAGAGCTTGTCGCTGTTCCTCATTCAGTTTATCTCGTCATCTGCTAAGTAGGCGACTGGACAGTTCTTCTCGGCTAGCTTGTTTATTAGCAATGGCTTGCACCACATTCGTATGCTCTTTGCTCTTTTCGTGCTTGTCAAATAAAGGATGGTTGAAATTGTTTGAACCTTTATAAAACGCACCTGTTTTATCTGCTAGGTGTGGATGTGAGCGGCAAAGCTTACACCACATTTCAGTGCGTTCATCATTAGCTTCAAGCCACTGCACATCTTGAAGCCACTTTTCCGAAAAAAGTCTTTTCTTCGGCTCTGGCTCCGGTTGGTGTTTCTTTGTAGGCGGGGAAACGCCAAAGAAGCTGCTTAATGTCTGTTGTTTTTTAGACATCTTTGACAGTAGTTGGACTTGGACATGTGTAAGATTGATATGACACGATCGGTCAAGTCAAGTGGGCTACGCAAAGGCGCTCAGTAACTGAAGTGGCATTACGCATTCGTTATTTTTTGCTGCGCATGCGTACCAGCGTACCAGTTATGTGCACCCCTGTTTATAACCCATTTTCGGGCATTTATGGATGTGAGATCAAAGCAATTCTCTATGTGTAACTGTTGGCCCCTGTAATATTAATCATTTGGTTGTAGAAATGATTTAATTAAGCTTTTAGAGGGGAGTTACTTAAGGTGGGAGGGGCGAGGGGTGTATAAAGGTGCGCCCTGCCGCTCAGCACCTGGTGAGTCTAGTCTCTACTCTCGTCGTGTCTGGTCGGGTCATGTCTTGTCGTGTCCTGGCTACAATGAAGGTAGTGTTTCGCTGGAAAAGCGAGGGAGCGAGCGAGCAAACGACTGAGAGACTAAGGGAGAGTGGAGCGAGAGCTAAACCAAGAGACTTGAAGGAGAAGTCGACCTTTTTGCCTGCCCTTGAAATAGACCTTTTTTTCCACTGTTTCACTGTAAATATTTCCTGCACACATTTTTGCACCTGTTTTTCCTGTGCTGCACTGTGGAATAAAACATCCTAAAACGAGCATCCCAACTCAGCCTGAGTGTTTTGAAAAGGACCCCGTGACATAGCGGCTTATAGTCCGGAAAATATGGTAAATCTAAGTGAGAACTACCCACCTGTGCTTGTAGAACACTGACAAAATAAAACACTGGTTTCACTTACAGTTTAGAAAGAACTCATTTACATCTAAATATTCTTCATTGTTCCTGATGATGCAGGTAAATCGGTCTCATTTAAAAAGTTGACATGCATTAAAAATGGGTTCAACAAGAAAATATTTGTTACCTCAATACTGAAAAGTGAATTTGATCCATTTAAGTTTGTAAAGAGATTTAGATCACAAGGAGTGAAATATCTACAGTTTTATATAAATGCCAGTCTCCTACCACAATTGAGGATTAAATCACCTGAGCCAGCTTTCTCTTTTACGTGCACACGGGGGACCAGATGTGCGCTTCTCTAGAGCCCACGTCAGAATCCCAAGTCCGCATTCTTGGCACGACTCTTTATTGTCTCATTACAATACATCATGTCAGTATACATAATTTTGTTAGGCTTACAATAGACAACATGGTCAAAGTATATCATGGCTAGGTTTACGTTTCATCAGATAAGCATAGATATATGGTCTCGGAACCTGAAGTAGAGTTCACAAGAGGTCACGCATCTGGTTTTTTAGCAGATAGCTGCATACCTCTTTAACAAAGGCTCTTTCATGCCAATTGAGACTACCTCTTAACTTTATGTACATTTTTAATAACTTCATCATTATAAGAATTTTATTCTAACAGTTTTGATGAACATTTATGGAACAGTTCAAAGTACTGATTCGTGCCAGGAAAGATACTGCCTTTGTGGCCCTGGAGCACAAAATGATCCATTGACTTCCATTTGAATCACTATTTTTCCACCTGCCGTTGTACAAAGTGTAAAGCATGAAATCTGTGAGTGTGAGATATTTGCTGAACCCTCTGACTTCAAATGAGTTTTCTGACATCTTTTCTGAACGATGAAGTCATTTGGACCTCATATGGTCAGTGGGTGAAATGCATCTCATTTTGCATTGGGGACATTGGCCCTAGCCCCTCCCCTCAGGGCTCCATGACGTCAGGTGGATGTGACTGGGTGAGTGTTTGTGGAGCTGCAGGAGTCCCAGAGAACAGAGACAGAGTCTTTGACTTTTACTCCATGGATTTGGAAGAACAGCAGAGGTTCAGTATCAGATACGTCCTAAAGCTCCTCCTCCAAACACTTATGGAAAATATCAGACTGTTTCATTCTGTCCAAAAGCCTTAGTTTAGTTAGGTGGATGTGACTGTGAGAGAGTTTGTGGAGCTTTTAAGGACAAACATAAAGCTTCTGAGTGGAGCAGTTTAAAGCTTTATTAAACTTGATTTATTAAACTGACAGAAACAAATATAGAAACTGAGGAACAACAATGGAGACTTTTCCATATAAGGTCAAAAATGTTCCTTTCCACAGTTAAAGGATTTGATCCATTTTCATGGGACAATGTTTGTTTTTCTTTTGCATTTTGCTCGGGCACATAATATGATCAGGCCCAATAAACTCAAGTAAACATGTATTAAACGCTAAACCCCAAAAGACTGGACTCCATGTTCAGTGATGCTTTTCATATGTTTGTATTATTATTCATGCTTTATTATCATGTCTTTATTTGATTCTTCACAGTGTCTCTATAAGCAGCATCTATATTTCTATGGACGTGAAGCACATCATGTGTTCTTTATTCACATGTGTTCAAGGGCTGAACTAAAGTCATGTTTTGGACAAATGAGTTGAAGCTGTGGGGACTTGGTGCAGTGAATGACAAATAGTGTGTTAACACTGGAGAAAAAGTGTCATATAAGATGTATAACCACATCATGTTTTCTTTATTCAGATTGTTGGACTGTGGTTTGTCAGACATGAGCTGTTCCTCTCTGGCCTCAGCTCTGAAGTCCAACCCCTCACATCTCACACAACTGGACCTGGGCGATAACTCAAACCTGTGTGATTCAGGAGTGTCTCATCTGTGTGGTTTTCTGCAGAGTCCAGACTGTCGACTGGAGACTCTCAGGTCAGTTCTGTCTCTTACTTGTGTCGTGTTTCAGAGCTTTCACTAAAGAGCTCGGCCATAATAAGCTCTAGTATTTACTCTGGACTTGGACTCAGAGATGGTAGAGTAGCAGATGACTGTACTCGAGTAAAAGTACTATTACTTTCAGATGACATTACTCAAGTAGAAGTAAAAAAGTGGTGGTCCAAAAATGACTGGAGTAAGAATGAAGATATTTGAGGAAACTCCTGCTCTTCAGTCAGTGGAACAGAGGAATTGTCTGGAGATAAATGTAGATTTATAATTGGAAGTGAATGTCACAGACAAAAGTGTTTATTCTGCTATTTCCAAAACAGACCATAAATATTACAAACACTTCATCATATCTGAAGGGGCAAGAAACATCTTTACAAATCATTTGATATTGTCAACATCAAACTTTAGTCACTTCTAAACATGGAACAGTGAGAAGAGGAATCCAAACTCTGAGCTAAGAAAAAGCACTGTGACTTTAATACAAATATTACTCAAGGAGAAGTCAATGTTTGGCTCAATAAGATGATTAGGAAACAAAAGAAAATCCTATAAAAGGAAACACAAGTAAATCTAAGTGAGAACTACCCACCTGTGCTTGTAGAACACTGACAAAATAAAACACTGGTTTCACTTACAGTTTAGAAAGAACTCATTTACATCTAAATATTCTTCATTGTTCCTGATGATGCAGGTAAATCGGTCTCATTTAAAAAGTCGACATGCATTGAAAATTGGTTCAACAAGAAAATATTCGTTACAATCTGACCTGTAATTTGGCTTGTGCCCTGCTCGTCTCCATGGCGATAGATAAGTTTAATGCCTTAACGTGGAACAGTTGAATCACATTTCCATGGAGACGAGAAAGGGAGTGAACCCTCCGTCCTCTTGAAGTCAGAGCACTGTTACTTGTAAATGATTTTCCTGGAGTAGAAGTCAAAAGGACTGGTCCAAGAATGACTCCGGGCTCAACGGGGAGAATTGTTCTGGAACATTTGGACTTCAGTATCAATATTTACAGTCTCCTTAAATGATGCTCTGACAAACTCATGATGGGACGAACTGTTGATGTAAATGGACCAGGAAATATGTGACCACGTTTAGAACAGTTCTCAGGCTTTTCATGTTTTTAGTATGAATATTATCCTGGATTTATTTGATCCTTCACAAAGTCTCTGTAAACACAGTTTATATTTGTCTGGACTTGAACACATCATGTTTTCTTTATTCAGATTGTGGAGCTGTGGTTTGTCAAAGAGGAGCTGTTCCTCTCTGGCCTCAGCTCTGAAGTCCAACCCCTCACATCTCACAAAACTGGATCTGTTTGGTAACAGTCTGAGTGAGTCAGATGTGGAGGAGCTGCTGGAGCTTCAACAGAGTCGTCACTGTCGACTGGAGACACTGAGGTGAGTAGTGACTTTATGGGGCTGTTTTGAGCCTGGAGCAGTCGCACACATTTCCTTCTGTCCTCAAACGGACTCATGGAGCGGCTCCTTACAGTTTTTTGATTCACTTTGACACACTTCTCTATTGAACACTGACATTTACTAAACACCTCACACAGAACTCCAAACAGAGTTCGAGTTTTCCTAAACTGAAGATGATCCCAGCTAAATGCACTTTAACAGTGAAACTGATCAGTCGTCCTAAAGCCAGTTTTCCCGTCCAAACTCTCAGACTCTTCATGTGTTGAATCTGGGCCACACACAGTTGTGTTTTTGTCACACAGTAAAAGCACATTACAGATCTGAGGACTGCACTGATCTGATCAACTCTGTTTATGCTGAACACAAAGAAGAGATGTCAGATGAGCAAACACATCCCAGTGTTTCTCTAGATTCTGGGGACACTATGGCGGCACTAATCATTTCCACTGGAATCATTTCATCTTCTACAATGAGTGGAGTCTAAATGAGCTTTACTGCCTCTATTTCACCTTAAAGAAGTCCTTTTGGCCCCGTCCACTTCCTTTAAATGTTTAGAATAAGACAATGGGCAACAAAGTGTGATGTTGTGCTGCCAGTGTAAAGTCCAGGTGTTTTTAGACTATGGGAGAGAAGTTTAGACTATGAGGGCCACCGTAGTCTCCTCTCTGAATGTGAAACAGTGCATGAGCGCTGCTTCTGCTGCGTGTGACGTCTGTGTTCTGGAGAATCAAGCAAGGGTTAGGGTGAGGGGACATTTGCAAAACAGCTCCCACAAAATCCTAAGCACCCAACCACTTTAACCTCAGACTGTGAGATGCTCATGTGTTTTCTGTGCTCTTTCATTCATGTGGCAGAGCAGGAAACTGCAAAGGACATTTTGCAGTATTTGATCCCAAATCTTTCTACTGAAGTAAATGTAATGGTGTTGGAATAGTAAAGCCATCACCAGTACTTTTGTCCTGTCATATGTCCTGTACTCTTGAAAAGACATGTGCACATGTCACAGTGTGTATATGTGTGTGTAGTCTCTATATTCACACAGTCTGGACTCACTGCTGACACCTTCTCCCTGTTGGACTCACCAGTGAAATCCTTTGGTGTTGGATTTTAGGGCCACAAATTGTAGTTTTTTCTGTTGTGTTTGAGTTTCTATATTGTGTGTGACAGAGTTTGGGCCAAAGTCCTTTAGCACATGAGAACAGAGCTGTAGCACAGAAAAAACAAGGAGAATTCACTGCTCGTGTGTCTGTGAATGAGCTCAAAGTGCTCTGTTTCAGATTCTGTTGGACGTTTTATTGGTTGATTTTATGAGCCATGCACAGTCTACATGAGCCTTAACAGGATCGTTGTTGTAGGTTGAAGCTCTAGAGCTAATTTCCTCCTGTCGTCCCCGGTGCAGGTTTTTTAGGTTTGCAGGTCGTTCGCTTCCAACATGATTCTAGTGAAAGGGTGTGGAGTTTAAAAACACAGTGGAGCACTTCCTCCATCACCACATGACATCACAAGGTGGAACAGAGTCCTGGTTTAGCGCTGGTTTCGTCCAGGTTTAGTCCTGGTTTAGTCCAGGTTTAGGCCTGCTTTAGTCCTGGTTTAGTCCAGGTTTAGTCCTGGTTTAGTTCTAGGTTAGTCCAGGTTTAGTCCAGGTTTAGTCCTGGTTTAGTTCTAGGTTAGTCCAGGTTTAGTCCTGGTTTAGTCCTGGTTTAGTTCTAGGTTAGTCCTGGTTTAGTCCTGGTGTGAACAGGTTGACTTGAATCATTTCTGTTTCTCTGCAGGTTCTGACTCTGTTGTCTTTTGGTGGACCTCGAATGGATTCTCGCTCTGTCCAGCCCCAATATGGCTCCACAGAACAAAAACAAAGGTAGAAATGAGCTGTGGAGTGATATCGTGACTTAATAACTCTAAACCCCATCGTTTTGAAGGGTGAAGGGCAAAGGTGCTCGAAAAGTTCAACCAGGAGAACTCATTCACTGGACTTTTGTGCGAAGTAGAATTCTTTGGTCAACATGGAGAGGAAGGAGGGCATCTCTTTGCCTCTGTGGATTCCATAATCTTCTGAAACTGCCTCGTAGTTGGAGGCCACATCTCCTTTTTAACTTTCACTTATGACCCTATGAACTTTAACACTTAGAAACAATGTCAGAGTCACTTTCACAGTTTTGTAACATCCTCAGTTACAAAAACGGGAGCTTAAAATAACTGTACTTTAAACTCAAAATGGCGCCCGTGCCGTCACCTTGACCTGTCTTTTCACGTCTTTTTACATGGCTCAAACTCGACAAAAATACAGTTCTTACCACTGATTTATACTCTCACAATTAGCTGTGTTTGTTATTAGTAGTTTAAGACCAATATAATGGTGTTTTTTTACTTCACTACAAACCTGTAAAACACAGGGAAAGAATGAAACAGGCGATCGTGAAGTTGCTCTTTGCTTCGCTTCTGCCTCCTGACTACCAGGAAAAAACAAATTGTCACATTGCATTTTTATTCCCCACTCTTTGTAAGGTAATTAGAATACTGAAAACATTTTTGGAAACAAAAGGTTTTATTTTTAAGATATCATGAGTCCACTGCAGTGGACATCAGAACGCCACATGTGAAATGGAACCTTGATGGCAACGAGTTAGTCCCACAGAAAATATCAAAAAGGTGTGACGCACACAAAATGTGCAGTCACATTTTATGTTATTTGGTAATTTGGATATTTGTATTTGTATTGATATTAGCTCCCTTACTGAAAAAAATGCATTAAATCATCAGGATTTATTTAGGTTTTGTTTGACTTTGAGGTACTTTCATTCCCGGGGTGCGCCAGAAGGTGGCAGTATAGTGAGTCAGTCGCGGGTCTCTCAGCCAGGGCCCTTCTTGAAGAGTCTGGTGCCGCTCCCCTTCATACAATGAAGCGAGGCTGCACTGAACCAAAACTCACTGCCTGTTGTCTGTTTATTTTTCCTGTTTATTCAGGTAATCTAACATGAAACACTTGCAAAATCCATACAAAAGGACTGTATATTATTTTGGTTGATTAGAGGCGATATAAGAATGGTTTTATAAAGATGGACCACGGTAGTTCGTTGTTCCTAAGTTCTGCTAGGCTTTGCTAGGAGAGCACGAGGTTCTGTAATGGCGGCGCCCCTCCGTAACTTGAACTCACTGGCGTAATAAGCATGTAGTATCCCAGAATGTTGTGCTGTATTGTTTAGATGTCTCATTTGAACAGTTAAGGTAAATCAGGAATGTAAAAGACCATTGAGGTTATTGTTGCAAATATAAAATGTGTACATGTGTAAGCCAAGCTCTAAAAATATGAATATTATTTCAATTTAGACTCAAGTACAAAACTGAGCTTGTTTATTGTATAGTTATACAGATGTACATGTATTTCAGCAGAATAACATTGTAATTAGTGGACAAAAATGAATGGTGAAACGCAATGTAAAAAAATGTAATTTTGATTATTTTGTAAAATATACAATGACGCGAGGCTGCACTGCACCAAAACTCACTGCCTGTTGTCTGTTTATTTTTCCTGTTTATTCAGGTTTTTCTTCTGTGGGGGTCTGCCCCCTAGACCGGACCTGTAACAAAGGCAACATAAGGATGAGTTTAACACCCACATAACTGGGAGTGGCTCGCACTCATGCCTCACAGCAAGAAGGTTCTGGGTTTGATCCCCAGGTCGCTGTGTGCAGTTTGCATGTTCTCCCCATGTCTGGATGGGTTTACCCCATCAACCCAAAACATGCAGCACCCATGAACAGAAATCAAGAACCATGACGTCACTCGGTGCCCGGCCGGGCTCAGCCCCAGAGGAAACATGGGGCCACCCTCCTGTGGGCTCACCACCCGAAGAGGGGCCCATAGGGCTCAGGTGCACAGAGGACTGGGCGACAAACTGCTGGATAAAACGGGAGAAGATGGATGGATAACTGTCCATCATCAATTTTGTTTTGTTTGGCCAAGGCAAAACTTCTGCTTATTTGGTGTGACACTTCAAAAAGCCACTCCCCTTCTTGGAAACACAAAGGAAAACCTTGCACTTTGTGCACATCACGTATGTTTTACTCTTGCAGCCGGATCTGCTACACCTTGATGCATGTGACTCCTTTTCTTTTCATTTGAAAAACAGAATGAAAGAACAGAATGAAAGAAATAAGCACAAATGTCCACTACAGTGGATATTTGTTAAACACTTGTATACTATACTAAAATACAGCTAAAATCATTCAGAAAATGTTTTAATTTGAACTTAAGAGACTTACATAAAATATGCCAGCGACATTTCAGGCAAAATTTGCTCAAGAAAAAATATGATGCACTCACTTTTCCTTTTCCCATAAAATGGGCTTTGCACTGACTGATGCCATTTTCCAGAAGGAGGAAGTGAAAGGTACAAAAGCCCCTTTACATTTGGTATCATTGAAAAGCCCCAGATGTGTCTGTAGAGCAAAAGGACTTAATGCTGTCGTCTGCTGTGGGTGGAGATATTCAGGTTTACAAATGTCTCCACGGAGGACAAATGTGAACTCCTGGTAGTCAGGAGGAGGGCCTCTGACCTCACAATACCGTCACCTACTGGCGGGAGGGTGTAACTGCAACTACTTAAATGCTCAAATTAGACTTTGTCAATACATACAACACAAACACATTACTGTGTGTCACAAATACATAGAAGCAGCGCCAGTGTTCTGAGCCTATGGAGCCATTTTGGGACTGGACAGAGCGAGAATCAATTAAAAGACGACATGTTTCACTTTCACAAAAAGAGTTGCAGCATTTTTAGGATCAAGGTTCATTTAGAAACTGGTAAGTTCAGAGTTTTTGGTTTGGTCTCTACCTGGTCTTGAGATTTAATTTTTACACAGAAGAACTGTTAGATGCCATTTTCACATTGTAATTTAGACTCAAATAATTGTATTCATATTTAGTGATCACATGTCATAGTATATTTAGGATTACATCACGTTTGCATTACTATATTTCATCATTTGTGTAATTTTCATTTAGCTTTGAATTAGTTTAGTTTAATTAGTTTAGTTTTAGAATGTCCAGAAATGTGCAGCCAACAAGAGCTGGCGCCAATATTACGCACTGAGCTCGTGCATTCATAGAACGTAAAAACACTGTTTCTGTATCTTGTGTAAGAATTTCAGTGAAGACCGAACACACTGTTTTCTACCATCGTACAAACCTTAAACACGAGGAGGAGGATATGATCTGGGAGCGGTTAATTGCATGAATACGTTAAGAAGAACTCGCTGAACACAAGAAGGAAAATTTTGCCACTTCAAGAACCTTAAAGTTGAACTCGGGCACGTTTGAAGCTAAAGTCGACAAACTAGTGCAGTGATGGGGGCAAGTTCTTCACTTCCACGTAAAACGAAGAAGCTTAACACCACTTTAACCTGACAACAGCCACGAGTCGAAGGTCTTTTATTGGGGTTATGTTTGGTGAACTGGAGTAAACCAGAGAGGGCACTGACATTATCCAACAGGTGAGTGAGTCCAAAGCCAAAACAAGACTCAAAACCCACGTCAGAATCTGTCAAAATACGATTTCACAATGTTTAAGGATCGAAACAGGAAGTGTGAAGTTAGGGGCAAAATAACCAAGACAAAAATGCAGTGTGTTTGTCTCAGATTCAAGATTCATATTTTAATACAAATTTAAAACCTCCTGAACCAAGACCAAACCAGGACTAAACTAGGACTAAACCAGGACTAAAACAGGAATAAACCAGGACTAAACCAGGTCTAAAACGGGACTAAACCGGGACTAAACCGGGTCTAAACCGAGACTAAACCGGGACTAAAACGGGACTAAAACGGGATTAAAACGGGACTAAAACGGGACTAAACCAGAACTAAACCAGGACTAAAACAGGACTAAAACAGGATTAAACCAGGTCTAAACCAGGACTAAACCAGGACTAAAACAGGACTAAACCAGGACTAAAACAGGACTAAACCAGGACTAAAACAGGACTAAACCAGGTCTAAACCAGGACTAAAACAGGAATACACCAGGACTAAACCGGGACTAAAACAGGACTAAACCGGGACTAAACGGGGTCTAAACCGAGACTAAAACGGGACTAAACCGGGACTAAACCGGGTCTAACCTGGGACTAAACCGGGACTAAAACAGGACTAAAACAGGACTAAACCAGGGATAAAACAGGACTAAACCAGGACTAAACCAGGGATAAAACAGAACTAAACCAGGACTAAAACAGGACTAAACCAGGGATAAAACAGGACTAAACCAGGACTAAAACAGGACCAAACCAGGACTAAAACAGAACTAAACCAGGACTAAAACAGGACTAAACCAGGGATAAAACAGGACTAAAACAGGACTAAACCAGGGATAAAACAGGACTAAACCAGGACTAAAACAGGACCAAACCAGGACTAAACCAGGACTAAAGAGGACTTTTAAGTTCTTTTCTGATAGATTTAAGTGTTTAGATCTTTAGATCAATTTTGGTCATGTTTTCTTTTTTTGTTTTTATTTTTGCAGTGTGTAGCGTGGTCTGGTTCAGTCGTCATGACGATAGTTTTCATTTCTATGATCGAATATATTTGATTATTACACACACATACACACACATACACATATGCAGACACACAGACACACACACACACATACACACACACAGACACATACACACACACAGACACATACGCACACACACACACACTAATTTCAGGCTTTTTGGGCACATGAATAAACTGTGAAACATTCCAGAAAAAGCAAAAACATCTCCATGGAGACAAGCGTTTGACGGAGCCTCCACCGAAAACATTTTCATACAGACGCAGCTTTTTCCCGAAATCGATGACCAGGTTCAGCGTTCGCGGATTTATTTATTTTTCGAGTAAAACACAAAACAAGGCCCAAGTTGCACAAATGTCTGAAAACAAACAAAGGAATGGCCCCTTATCACAGTCAAACACACAGAGGTTAATCCCGCCTGCTGCGCCGGGATTGGTCGCTTTGGGCAGGTGTGTGAACGGACATCCTGAACAAGAAAATCAAAGGTGAGCGCGACACACACACACGCACACGCACACACACAGACACACACACACGCACACACATACACACACACACACACACACATACACACACACATACACACACACGCACACACATACACATACACACAGACACACACACGCACACACATACACACACACATACACACACAGACACACACACGCACACACACACGTACACACACACACATACACACACACGCACACATACACACACATACACACGCACACACACGCATACACGCACATACACACTCACACACACGCATACACACTCACACACACACATACACACACGCATACACGCACATACGCACACACATACACACACACACACACGCACACACACGCATATACGCACACACGCACACATACACACACACGCACACACATACACACACGCATACACGCACATACACACTCACACATAAAAAGATGAAAAAGTACAAAAATGCAGGAAGTCGCTCTGAGTCTGGGGTGACCAGAGCCCTGCACGACAAAAAAGGATTTTCTAGCATAGTTAAACTGACTTGAATTCAGCAGATTCATCTTAAAAGACCAATTTTAAGATTTTTTTGCTTCATAAGATGAGTTTTTTTACTTGTTTCAAGATATTCCATCCTGATTTATCTTATCGAGATATTACAACTTATTCTAAGCACTTTTTATATGAACTCAGTCCAGGTTAAGCCTCTTTAACTTCCTTCTCAAACCAATAAGGTGAAAAATCTTGCCATAAATACTTGAAACTCGTGTTTTCTGCTTAGAACAAGATTAGTATTTCGTCGTGTTTTATTTATTTATTTATTTAAGAGACAATGCACATTAATGAACATCAGTACAAAAATACATGTGTAAATGTGCCGAAGTTAGCGTACAGCTAATTTACATTCCCAGTCTCTTGACATTTAGGACAGTGCAAAACAAACACAACAGTTAAACAGTTCTACAAGTCATCAAAATCACATTCACTCAGGGCATCAAGTGCCTATTTTCTAAAGTGCACTTACCAAGTTTTCTTAAAACTTGGTAAGTGAAAATTTCTATCTGCATTGGCAGATAATTTCACTTAAAATAGGCATTTTTACCTCAAAATTGGTATTTTTTCTTATTTTCGATAGGCCTTTTTGCAGTGTGTGTCCCCTGTCCCAGCAGATTTACCCAAAACCAGTGATTTGTCCCAGTTTTATTCAAGAAATGTCCCAAGTGTCCCTATTTTTAACCAATCTGAAACCTGCCAACAGTAAAGATGAGGTGCATATTGTCATTTGTTTCGGTAAAATACAGAAAAACTGCAGAATCCCGTCCTAAAGCAGAATCCCCCTGCTTAAGGAAATGTGTATCCCAAATGCAGAGACAGTTTACGCACAGGGACGGACGTTTTCTGACCGTTTAAACCTTCATTTAACCAAATAAAAGTGTGATTTACAAGCGTCGAATAACAACTACTTTTGTTCGAGGGAGTGTGTGCAGCCTGAGCTCTTACTGTTTTACAAAAGGTACAACTCACTGTGACCAGAGAGCGTTTATGGAATGGACTTGGAGATAAGAATAAAAAATGTGCAAATATTCATCTTTTTTTTCAAACGTACAAAGGCAACTTTTTAGAGACGCAGATATACAAAGTTATTATTGATCATATATTAAAAACCTGTGTCTATTTGTCATGTTTTAATGTTTTAACGTTTTAATGTCAAAAGTGTAAAGATACTAGGCTGGTCCAAAAACGTTTTTCTCTCTTTTTTCTAGATTTAAACCCGGCATTAGGAAGTGACACCTGTGTGAAGTGGCCCCATCAAACGCAAACCTGCACAAAAACTATGTCAGTCGTTTGTGCTCCAAAAAGTTTAATTTGTGCTGCTTTAGTATTGGAGAAATTAACGATTCTTTTACAGGTCAAATTGGGGTCAGCTCCACAGGAAGCTTCAAAATGCTCAAAAACGCCCAAAATGGAGTCAGTCGTTTGTGCTGCAAAAAGTTTAGTTTGTGCGATTCTGGTTCTTAAGATATTTGCAGTTTTATTTTCGGCCGTTGGTGTCATCCAGCTCCTCGAAGTGTTAAATAGCCTCAAAACAGCAGAAAATTATAGAAAACATTTGTATTTCATTTGTGCTGTGACAATTTTCTTACACTTCCCTCTGTTGGTTTCCCACTGCACCAAAGCCCAAAAGACTCGACTGTCGACTCCACCAGCAACAAGTGAGAATCGACTACTGACGGTGAAGAAGAAGAGAAACTGAAAGTTGTTGAAAGAAAATGGTTCAGGAATGCATTTTTTTTTTTTTTAGCTTTTTCCAAAAATATAATTCAGTGGTAAATAAACAGGATTAGAAACGACGTCAGTGATCGAGTCTTTTGGGCTTTGGTCTGTGCAGTGGGAAATCAACAGAGGGAAGTGTAAGGTGCTTATAAAGTTGTTTTCTAACGTTTCCAGACACTAATGAGTGAACCAGGCAGAGCGTTTTGTTTGTTAGACTCGTGGCTGTTGTCAGACGGGTTAAAGTGGAGCTAAGCCCCTTCAGTAGTGTTTTACGTGGAAGTGAAGAACTTGCCCCCATCACTACACTAGTTTGTTTCCTTGACAGACTCAGATCTCCGCCGAGGAAACACTGATCTGTGCCGTTTTTTGACTCCTGACAGAATTCGACCTCCTCTAGAAACGGACTTTAGCTTCAGATGTGCCCGAGTTCAACTTTAAGTCTGTTTATCTCAAACTGAGCGTCCGTAAACTTATTTCCAGCCCACGAAAACTCACAGAGACGCTTCATTCTCGTCTAGAGGTCGTTTATTTTAAGAGAACTCGTCGAGTAAAATGATCTTGCCGCATGGACAGATCGTTTCACTGCTTTTACGTTATTTTCTGACATATTTAAGTGTTTAAATCTTTAATTAGACAAAGCTATAGCATTGCCATGGAAACAAGCAGGTGAAAGTTGAAGTTAAAATGCTAAAGGACCATTTTTTTTGCATTCGAATTGATTTATTTTATGTATTTACTCGTCTCTCAGTGAAATGAAGTAAATGAAAAAGAAAAAGGTGTGGCGCTCTGGTCGGTCGGGGGCAGGTGCGAGCGACAGATCTGAAGCACGGAGATTATTCTGGGCAAAAACACTCGAGCCGCTTATGTGAGGACGGAGAGAAAGAAGAGAGGGAGAAAGAGAGGAGAAAGAGAGGGAGAGAGGAGGGAGGAGGGGAGAGGAGAAAGAGAGGAGGACAGGAGGGAGGGAGGAGGAGAGGAGGGAGGGAGAGAGGAGGGAGGAGAGGAGGGAGGGAGAAAGAGAGAAGAGGAGAGAGGGAGAAAGAGAGGAGGAGGGAGGAGAGGGAGAAAGAGAGGAGGAGGGAGGAGAGGGAGAAAGAGAGGAGGAGGGGAGGGAGGAGGAGAGGAGGGAGGAAGGAGGGGAGGAGGGAGAAAGAGACAAGGGAGAAAGGGATGAGAGGAGAGAGGGAGAAAGAGAGGAGGAGGAGAGGAGGGAGGAGAGGGAGAAAGATGAGGAGCGAGGGAGGGAGGAGGAGAGGAGGGAGGGAGAAAGAGAGGAGAGAGGGAGGGGGAGAGGAGGGAGGGAGGAGGAGAGGAGCGTGGGAGGGAGAAAGAGAGGAGAGAGGGAGAAAGAGGAGGGAGGGAGAAAGAGAGGAGAGAGGGAGAAAGAGGAGAGAAGAAAGAGGGAGAGAGGAGGGAGAAAGAAAGAGAGAAGAGAGAGGGAGAAAGAGATGAGGGAGAAAGGGATGAGAGGAGGGAGGGAGAAAGAGAGGAGGAGGAGGGAGGGAGGGAGGGAGGGAGGAGAGAGGGAGAAAGGGGAGAGGAGAGAAAGAGAAGAGGAGAAAGAGAGGGAGAGAGGAGGGAGAAAGAAAGGAAGGAGGAGAGGAGGGAGGGAGAAAGGGGAAAGGGAGAAAACAGAGAGAGGGAGAGGAGGAGAAACTGAGAGAGGAAGAAGGAGAGGAGGGAGAACGAGACAGCGAGAGGGGAGGGAGAGCGATAGAAAGAGAGAAAGAGGGAGGAGAGAGACTGAGAGAGAAGAGAAGGGGCCTCAGCCTCATGCAGAGACGACAGGAGCAGCTCACGTTTCTCAAACAAGACAAACCTTCTTAAAGTTTTTCATCTTTCTCCTTTGGCGTAATGTTGTTCCTTCATCAAACCCACGTCTGAGGAGGTTTAGATTTCAGCCACGCACCATTTTTGTCACAAATACACGAGAGCAGGACACAAAACTTCACAAACCTGCGACATGTGCAGCAGGTTGTGTTGTGACAGCGCTCTGAAGGGGGAGTGAGTTAGCGCACGGTCCCGGTGTTTGCACTTCACTCTTTTGTCCCTAAATCAAGATATGACGACTCTGGAAAGAAGGAAAGACTTCGGATCACTTGGAAAACAGTAATTCTGTCTTTTGTTTGGCCTCGTTTCAGTGTGCGGGACAGAGCGTGAGCTGTGTGCAGATGCTCCTGGCACAGTGTAATATATGAAGCCCATAGGAGAGTCCTGACCCCAGAGCTCCACCCACACACCCTGACTCCACTTTCCTCACCCCCAACAAACTCAAACCTGCACAAAAAACTGTCAATCGTTTGTGTTTCATTTGTGCTGCTTTAGTTTTGGAGAAATGAACGATTCTTTTACAGGTCAAATTGGGGTCAGGCCCACAGGAAGCTTCAAAATGCTCTAAAACATCCAAAATGGAGTTAATTATTTGTGCGTCGTTTGTGCTGTTTTGTGCTGTGACAAGTTTCATTTGTGTGAGTTTATTTCTAAAATTATTAATTATTATTTTTGCGGTAATTACAGGACGTCATTTCCGCTCAGCTGATGGTGACAAACTCCACAAAACTAGTGAAGAGAAACGACCTGAGGCTGTGGAAAAGTCTGTCTTATTATAAAAAGTGTGAATCAAAGCCAAATTACGAAAGACTGAGACTTTTCCACAGCCTGAGATTGTTTCTCTTCACTAGTTTTGCTAAAGTCGCCGCCGTCAGCTGAGCAGAAATGACGTCCTGTAATTACCACAGAAATAATAATGAACAATTTTAGAAATAAACTCACACAAATGAAAATTGTGACAGCACAAAACAGCACAAACAAAATACAAATGTTTTCTTTAATTTTCTGCCTGTTTTGAGCCTATTTAACACTTTGAGGTTCTGGACGACGTCATTGGCTGAAAATAAAACTGCAAATATCTTAAGAACCGGAATTGTTTTGCAGCACAAAGACTGACTCCATTTTGGGCGTTTTCGAGCATTTTGAAGCTTCCTGTGGGTCCGACCCCAGTTTGACCTGTAAAAGAATTGTTAATTTCTCCAAAACTAAAGCAGCACAAATGAAACTTTTTGCAGCACAAACGACTGACGTAGTTTTGTGCAGGTTTGTGTTTGATGGGGCCACTTCACACAGGTAGTTTCATCTGTGTGTGAGTAAAATAAACCTAAATATAAATGTAAATCTGAATATATACACGTAGTGAGATGTGGGGTGGACTCGCAGGTGTCTGAGGACAGGACACACCTGGAAAGCTCTGGGAGACTCGTATTGTGTTATACAAAATGGACTTTTTGGAGCTTTCCACCTTGTTAAAACGTTGTTCCCTCATCAGAAACGTACGGCACCAGCGTGAAGTCGGCCCCATCAAACGCAAATCTGCACAAAAACTACGTCAATCGTTTGTGCTGCAAAAAGTTTCATTTGTGCTGCTTTAGTTTTGGAGAAATTACCGATTTTTTTACAGGTCAAATGGGGCCAGCCCCACAGGAAGCTTCAAAATGCTCGAAAACGCCCGAAATGGAGTCAATCGTTTGTGCTGCAAAAAGTTTTGTTTGTGCGATTCTGGTTCTTAAGATATTTGCAGTTTTATTTTCGGCCGATGGCGTCGTCCAGAACCTCAAAATGTGAAACAGCCTCAAAACAGGCAGAAAATTATAGAAAACATTTGTATTCCGTTTGTGCTGTGACAGTTTTCATTTGTTCGAGGATATTTCTAAAATTATTCATTATTATTTTGGGGGAAATTATATAATGTCATTTTGAAGCTTCCTGGGGCCTGACCCCAATTTGACCTATAAAAGACAATGATATATTAATGATTTTTTTTAAATCAAAACCTGACGTCAAATTGACCAAATCACATGAGCAAAGCAGGAAATCAGACGCACAGAACTGACAGATCTGGTGTATTTTCAGAATAAATAACAATATATAATAACAAATGTAGGCGTCACGTCATTGAGCCATGTTCAGTGTGTGTGTTTGGGCCACTGACATGTGCGAAGTGAAGCCATTTTCACACTAAACATGTGGTATAAATAAATATACAAAAAATATGAATTTGGGGAATAAATAAACGGCCTTGAACCTTGAAGCAGGTGTGAGCCCCGCCCCACAGATTGAGACACACCGCTGTAAACCTGCGCTGGTCGACAGCAGCCGAGAGGACGGGTTATCTCCTTAAAGAGACACTACCTGATCTCACCTGGGTTTTGTCACTCAAAACATTTACTGCTTTTTTCATGGTTTGGGTGGTTCCTGCGACTTATATGTTAAAATATATAATGTCACATGTTTGTTATTTTCACACTGACAACCACGAGGGGGCGCTCTAGGCTTGTGTGCCAGTATCTGCTACTCCTGTTCCTCCTGTAGCACAGTTAAAACATCAACTTATAAAGATCACTGAACACAAAAAGAAAATCATATTCTGCAGATTAAAAGCTGCAGTAGTGAAATTTGGAGGGAGAAACGTGTAAGAGACTAGTTAAAAGTGGAGGATACTCGATCTGCAAAGGAGAAAACAAAAAAAGCCGTTACTGCTTCGTCCAGAAACAACCACCTCCATCAGAGCACGAACGACGATGTCCCAAAAACTGCAGCAAGTGTTGAAATGTCTGTTCTTGGTTTTGGATTTTATAAAATAAAATTACCCCACAAAAATGCGACTTATATATGTTTTTTTCTTCTTCATTATGCATTTTTGGCCGACTTATACTCCGGAGTGTGAATCTTTGAATAAATATGTACGGTAATCCAAAAAGCTTTGGTAAAACGTAGAACAGCGCTTTCATCACACATAAAAATGAATATCAGTGGTCGTTTCTATAGCACATTTCATCAGCAAACATTTTCCAAAGTGCTGCACAAATACAGAGGAAGAACAACAAAAAAGAGCAAAATCCACACGCTCAGATGAAATCCTACTGGTCATAAAACCATAAAGCCCAAAATTAGAAAAGAGAAAAACCATAGAATAGCAATAAATAAAAGTGACAACATAAGTAAAACATAAATAAAAGGCACAGAAGACGACAGAACTCACGCGCTGTTAAAAGCCGAAGAATAAAAGTCTCGTTTTAGGCCCTCGGACGTCAGAGCACGTGCGGGGATGTGAATTTGGAGGAAATATATTGTGGGGCCAGTCCATTCAGAGCTTTAAAAACAAATAACATTTTAAAATCAGTCCAGTATTTGTCTGGTAGCAGCATTTGGGAGTAAGTGTGGTGACCTGTTGATGGAGGATTGTGGGAGGCCTGAATAAAGCGCGTTGCAGTCGTCCAGTCTATTGGTGACAAAAACGTGCCGTGTATGATGTTTCAAAGTTATTGCTTGTCGGTTTTAATCATAGACCGTATATATAAATGGACAGAGCTAACATGTTAGCCGCCGTGTGCCAAACAGGAAGTTCACATGCGGCTCTTCCGGCTCCTTCTGACTCCGGCTCCCATTGACTCACATGGAGATGTTGTGGCTCTTCTCTCTGCACCTGCTGCACTGAGCCTCGTCATTTCGGTCTTAAAATGTTCGTATAAACGCGCTCTACAGGATCCTGATTTTTTTTTTTTCGCTATTCCTAACAGAGCCTGGGTGCAGATTCGCTCCTGTAATCGTGGCGTCAGGAGCCTCATTTGAACGTCGCTGAACACTGTGGGTGACGTCACACTCACTTCGTCCACTTTTCCTACAGTCTATGGTTTTAATTTGGCCATTTACCTTAGCTGAAAAAAGCTAGTTTCAACAACATTTGAGATTTGTTTCTCAAAGTTTCAAAGACAGGCCATAAAAACACCAATGTTCTTCACAGAACTGCAAATTTATAGCAAGAGGCCCAAGGTCAGACGCTACTGCGAGAACAGCTGCAAACACAGAGCCTGAGACCCAAACGTCGAAGAAGTGAATCTGTGCAGCAGCTGAACACCGGCCGGTCTGAACGTATCCGACATCCATTTATTTGTGCACCTAAAAAAAGAAAAAAACGCCCAAACTCAGTGAACGTAGCCCAAATATGATCTGCCCGCCTAAAGCTTCCCCTCCCCACCCGACGTAGCCAGAAGAAGCCCAGTTGGACACGCACCCGCCCAATCTGGCAACACTGGTCTTGCCCCGGTCTATTTCATAGTCCAATGATCAGGAAGTGTGTGTTAGCATTCTAGTTGTGGCTGTGAAAGTTGTGAAAAGTGCTGATGAACTCAACAATTATAACACAGTGAAAGCATAAGGCAAGTGAGGACTAACTTTGGACCACTGCAAACTGATTAAAGGTGCATTGTGTAGCTTTGCTGGGGTAGGGACAGTATGGCTTTAAACCTTTCTATTTTCATGGAGACCAAAGCAGACAGAGTTACAGGTCCGATCTGCGGAGAGGCGAACCCGCTCACAGTCAGAACGCCTGTTTTTCTTGGTATTTTTGAGCTCTAAAACCACCTGTGATTGAATAAATGTAAAGTAGAGCTGTTTAATGTCACACTGCGGGACATTCCAGGCAGAGGAATAACACATCCAGGGAAACCCAAACTATTAAAATGAACTGTTTTCTGTTTGTCACGTTTTTCAGACTGTAAAAATCTGATATAGCACTTTTAAAGACTTTTTCCGAGTAAACAGAGACCATCGCCTCCTGAGATAACTCCAGATAACCCCAGTGAAGATAACACATGTGCAAACACTTTGTGGAAATTTACCAGAAAAACACACACGTCAATCGTTTCTAAAAATGACAAGGCACAAAATTTGACATTTAAAAAACACAATCAGTAATTAAAGGTACAGAATGTTGCATTTTTATTTCAAATTTACCAAACGTGACCTTTTTGTGTCCCCATATAAGAGGCTGACATTTTAAAATCAATACCGCTTTTACTCACAACTGTAATACCGATTTACTCTGCTAACTTTTCCCGTGGAGGGTCCGTCAGATGCTTTTCTCCAAGTGACAGGTCAGATCTGTGGAGAGGCGACCCCGCTCACAGTCAGACTCCTTGTTTTTCTAGGGTTTTTTGAGCTATAAAACCACCTGTAACTGAATAAAAGTAAAGTAGAGCTTTTAATGTCACACTGCGGGAGAAAGCGATAACATCTCCACGGAGGAAGCATTTGACGGACCCTCCAGCGGAAAAGTTACGCGATGCACCATGACGTTGTGAGGTGGAATGGAGCATTTTGCGCTTTGGAGATGTTTAGACTAATCATAAAGGGCTGCTCAAACATGTGTGAACAAAATAAAACACAATAAAAGACAACTCCGGGTCGTCTGTCTACATCTCTAAAGCTCCAAACGCTCTGTTCCACCTACTGATGTCATGAAGCGGTAGTTTTCAAGTTAACATCTACCTTTTTTGCCTTTAGTTCAGCAGAAATCGCCAGTTCCAGGGCTGAAATGATTCAAAACACAACTCCAGGTCTGTTTGTGATAAGGAAACTACATTAGAACATAAATTAGAAAATAGCGTCATATGAGCCCTTTAAAGTTGAACTGCGGCACGTTTGAAGCTAAAGTCTATTTCTAGAGGTGGTCGAATTCTGTCAGAAGCCAAAAAACAGCACAGATTAGTGTTTCCTCGGCGGAGATCTCACTGTGGCAGTGAGTCTGTCAAGGCAACAAACTAGTGTAGTGATGGGGGCAAGTTCTTAACTTCTACGTAAAACACCAAATTGCACAGAAGAGGCCACACCTCTTTCTAACCCATCTGACAACAGCCACGAGTCTAACAAACAAAACGCTCTGCCTGGTTCACTCATTAGTGTCTGGAAACAATAGAAAACAACTTTATAAGCAGCCTTAAACTTACCTTTGTTGATTTCCCACTGCACAGGCCAAAGCCCAAAAGACTCGATCGCCGATGTCATTTCTAATCCCATTTATTTATGAGTGAATTATATTTTTTGAAAACGTAAAAAAAAATTAAAAAAAACATTCCCGAACCATTTTCTTTCAACAACTTTCAGTTTCTTCTTCTTCACCATCAGTAGTCGATTCTCACTTGTTGCTTCTGGCGGCTCGAGCCTCTCGCCGCCGCTGGAGTCGACAATCGAGTCTTTTGGGCTTTGGCCTGTGCAGTGGGAAATCAACAGAGGGAAGTGTAAGGTGCTTATAAAGTTGTTTTCTAACGTTTCCAGACACTAATGAGTGAACCAGGCAGAGCGTTTTGTTTGTTAGACTCGCGGTTGTTGTAAGATGGGTTAAAGTGGTGTTAAGCTTCTTCACTGTTTTACGTGGAAGTTCAGAACTTGCCCCCATCACTACATTAGTTTGTTGCCTTGACAGACTCACTGCCACAGTGAGATCTCCACCGAGGAAACACTGATCTGTGCCGATTTTGTCTTCTGACAGAATTCGTCCTCCTCTAGAAATGGACTTTAGCTTCAAACGTGCCGGAGTTCAACTTTAAACTGTGGTTTGTGGTACTTTGTGATCTCTTTTTCTTGCCCATTCACATTCTTAAAAGTGTAGCTGTCAGTAAATGTACCTACTGATCTACTACTCTTATGGATCGCTGCACATCACACTAGAGCAGTGTGGTTTTATTTTTCACATTTGGACCAAAATGACAACGCGACTACTGCCCAATCCTACATGTATCACCCATTATAAAAAAATAAAACTGGAGAAGGAAGTTCGTATGTCACAGTGGACGGTGAAAACAGGAGTTGATTTGCAAAATGAGATAGAAAATGAGCGATGAAAGATGACTCAAACGTGCACGAACCGCTCCGAATACAACTTCAGAGGGTCAAAGAGAACAAAATTACTATAACATGGAACTGAAAAGTCCAGTTTACAGAATAGGTGTGCTTTAGGACAGGCAGGTGCCAGACGCTCCACCAGAAAAGTTACACAATGTGCCTTTAAATGGGTAGGCTATGTAGTACACAGTCGTTCATATCACATGTATTTGTAAACATTAGCTTTACTGCCTGAGTGCGTGCAGCATTTTGACCTTCCTCTTTGGTTCTTTCAGTAATAACAGGTTAATATTTATCCAGACTCTTCAGTGAGCCCCAGAGCAGACCTACTTCTAAAGCTGCACTGTGTAACTTTTCTGGTGGAGGGTCCGTCAAACGCTTTTCTCCATGGAGATGTTTTGCTTTGGAAGGGAATGTTACACAAATATCTATGACACTGAACCTTTCTATCTTCACGGTGACAGGTTACAGGTCAGATTTATGGATCACAGTCAGAATGTCTGTTTTTCTAGGTATTTTTCAGCAAAAAATTTAATAAATTGAATAAATGTAACTGTTTAGAGCTGTTTAATGTCGCACTGTGGAACAGTCCAGAGCAATGACATCTGTATGATCCCAAACAAAACATTACATCGAGTAGATTTTTTAGGTATTGTACTCTGGATTTTATCTTATCTTGAGAATAATTTTGTTTTTTAGACTTTCTAGAAAACCGAAATATGGTGATGTCGTATCGTCAGAGGTCACAATATATCGAATCCCAAGCCTCTTTGCTTAAATGAACAGTTATGATGCAGGAATAGCTAAAGAAAACAGAGGGAACTACATAGACCATGATCCTTTGCTCCGTTTCAGTGCAGACGACATGAAGAAATCTGTTCTAAGCACTTTTACATCTTCATTCTTTGGATTAAGTCTTGTGAAGCATTTTTAGAGGAAAAAGTCACAGATTCACAGTTTTGTCACAGTCAGTAAATATCGTACGGCGAGATGTACATGGTGAAAATATCGTACAGATTTGGATATCGTTTCATCCCTTGACAATAAATGTTGTATCAAATGACTGGTCAAAGCATTTTAGAGTCAGTCTTGTTATTGTGTAGAATATCATAATATCGTGAGCTTTCCTACAATGTCACAATAAACATCGTACTGTGAGGTTCGCACCGTGAGGTTCATACCGTGACGATATATCGTGACACTTGGATATCGTTACACCCTTGTCTCACTTCTCTGTTCCTTTACTTTTCACATTCTTCTTCCCATTCCCATTCACTTCCCGCTTGATGCTCCTCGCTTGTTCCGTTGGAAAATAGAATCCCGTGGTCACTTCTGTTTTGGCTTTTTCTTGTATTATGCATTTGTATTGGCGTTGCAGCGTTTGTATTTGTGTTACGGCATTTGTATTCACGTTCTGGCGTTTGTATTTGTGTTACGGCATTTGTATTCACGTTCTGGCGTTTGTATTTGTGTTTCACGGCATTTTGTATTCACGTTACGGCGTTTGTATTTGTGTTCTGGCGTTTGTATTCACGTTCTGGCGTTTGTATTTGTGTTACGGCGTTTGTATTTGTGTTATGACGTTTGTATTTGTGTTACGGCATTTGTATTTGTGTTACAGCGTTTGTATTTGCATTACGGAGTTTGTATTTGCGTTATGACGTTTGTCTTTGCGTTACGGCATTTGTATTTGTGTTACGGTGTTTGTATTTGCGTTACTGCGTTTGTATTCGCGTTATGGCGTTTGTATTTGTGTTACAGCGTTTGTATTTGCGTTATGACGTTTGTATTTGTGTTACGGAGTTTGTATTTGTGTTACGGCATTTGTATTTGTGTTACGGCGTTTGTATTTGTGTTACGGCATTTGTATTTGTGTTACGGCGTTTGTATTTGTGTTACGGCGTTTGTATTCACGTTACGGCGTTTGTATTTGTGTTACGGCGTTTGTATTTGTGTTACGGCGTTTGTATTTGTGTTACGGCGTTTGTATTTGTGTTACGGCGTTTGTATTTGTGTTACAGTGTTTGTATTTGCATTACTGCATTTGTATTTGCGTTACGCGTTTGTGTTACAGCGTTTGTATTTGCATTACTGCGTTTGTATTTGTGTTACGACGTTTGTATTTGTGTTACGTTTGTGTTTGTGTTGTGCCGTTTGTATTTGCGTTGTACGTTTGTATTTGTATTCTGGCGTTTGTATTCATTCGGCGTTTGTATTTGTGTTACGGCATTTGTATTCACGTTCTGGCGTTTGTATTTGTGTTCTGGCGTTTGTATTCACGTTCTGGCGTTTGTATTCGCGTTATGGCGTTTGTATTTGTGTTACAGCGTTTGTATTTGCGTTATGACGTTTGTCTTTGCGTTACGGAGTTTGTATTTGTGTTGCAGCATTTGTGTTTGTGTTACAGCGTTTGTGTTACACCGTTTGTATTTGCATTACTGCGTTTGTATTCGTGTTACTGCGTTTGTATTTGCGTTACGGCGTTTGTATTTGTGTTACGGCGTTTGTCTTTGCGTTGTACCATTTGTATTTGCGTTATGCGTTTGTATTTGTGTTACGGTGTTTGTATTTGTGTTATGGCATTTGTATTTGTGTTATGGCGTTTGTATTCACGTTACGGCATTTGTATTTGTGTTACAGTGTTTGTATTTGTGTTACAGTGTTTGTATTTGTGTTACGGTATTTGTATTTTTGTTATGGCGTTTGTATTTGCGTTGTGCCATTTGTATTTGCGTTACGACGTTTGTATTTGTGTTACGTTTGTATTTGTGTTACGTTTGTATTTGCGTTATGACGTTTGTCTTTGCGTTACGGCGTTTGTATTTGTGTTACGGCGTTTGTATTCGTGTTGTGGTATTTATATTTGTTGTGAGCCCTCCCGGCTTCCGTAGTTTCTTATTCTGTAAAGCACTTTGAATCACTTTATGTACGAATTGTGCTGGACAAATAAACTTCCCTTGTCCTCTATCTCTCCCTCTCTTTTTCTACTCCCCTCTCTCTTCTCTCTCTCTCTTTTCCTCTTTCTTTCTCTCCTCATCTTTGTTTTTTTCTCCCTTCCCTCTGTTCTTTCCTGTCTCCCTATCTTTCCGTCTTACTCTTCCTCTATCTTTTCTCTCTCTTTCTACTTCACCCTCCCTCCTTCCCTCTCTCCCTTTCTACTCTTTTCCCTCCTTCTCTTTTATCTCTCTCTCCCTTTCCCCTCTATCTCTCTTTCTTTCCTTTTTCCTCCCCCTTTTTATCTCTCTCTCCCCCCCTCCTCACTTCTTCTTTCTTTCTCTACATCACCCTTTGTCTCCCTCTCTCCCTACTCTTCCCCTGTCTCTCCTTCTCTCTTTCGTTCTACTCTCCCTTCTGTCTTTTTCCTCCTCTCCCTTTATCTTATCCCCTCAAGTTCTCTTTCTCTTTGTCTGATCCTCTTTCCTCCCCCCTTTTTATGTCTCTCTCTGTTCTCCTCCCCGTGTCTTTCTTTCTTTCTCTGTCTCCCTCTCTCCCTAGTTACTCTTCCCCTCTATCTCTCCTTTCCTTCTCTTTGTGTGGTCCCTCCTCTCTCTCTTTTCTCTCCTTCCCCTTTTATCTCTCTCTTTATCTCTCTCTCACTTTGCCCTCTATCTCTCCTTTTCTCTCTCCCCCTCTCTTTATCTCATCATGTGGTCCCACCTCTCTCTCTTCCCTCCTCCCCCTTTCCTCTGGCCCCCTCATCTCTCTCTCCCTCCTCTCGTCCCTCCTTTTCTCTCTTCTCTCCCTCCTCTCCTCCTTCTCTCCCTCTCTCCTTCTCTCCCTCTCTCCTTCTCTCCATCTCTCTCCCTCCTTTCTTCCCCCTCCCTCCATCTCTCTCTCCCTCTTTTTCTCTTTGTGTTGTTCCTCCTTCTCTCTCCTCCCTCCTTCTCTCCCTCCTCTCTCCTCCCTCTTCTCCTCCCTCCCTCCTTTCCACCCTCCTCTCTCCTTCTCTCTCCTCCCTGCCTCCTCTCCTCCTCTCTCCCTCCCTCCCTCCTTCTATCTCCTCCCTCCCTCTTTCCCTCCCTTCTCCCTACCTCCTTCTCTCCCTCCTTATCTCCTTCTTTCTCTCTCTTCTCCCTCCTCCCCTCATCTCGCTCTTTCCCTCCTCTCTTCCCTCCTTCTCCGTCCCTCCTCTCCTCCCTCCTCCCTCTCCCTCCTCCCTCTCCCTCCTTCCTCCCTCTCCCTCCCTCCTTCTCTCCCTCCTCTCCTCCCTCCTTCTCGTTCCTTCTCCCTCCCTCCTTCTCTCCCTCCTCCTCTCCCTCCTCTCTTCCCTCCTTCCCTCCCTCTCTCTCCACTGTTGTGCTCTGTCGCTCCTCATGGCTCATTTCCATGCTCTGCACCGATAGGCTCAAACCTCCCCCCTCCTCGCTCCTGATTGGTTCGAAGCGCTGTCAGTCACGCCCACCTCGCTCTCCCATTGGCTGCCGACTCCCAACCTGCTGCGGGGCTCCGGTTTTTACCAAAGCTCTCCTCAATGAACGCTTTATTTTCCGAGGAACGGGGCCTCACTCACACTTCACACTGCAGCCTGCGCAATTTGACGTTTTTTTGTTTTTGTTTATTTGGTTTTTTTGCACTAAACACGAGGCATTTTTGCGCTTTTGGACACGTTTTGCCGGTAAACCAATGCGCAAAAGACGCACGGAGCTGAAGTAGAGATGCAAAGTTTTCGGTTGGATGATTTCATCGCGGGATGGATTGGAGGTAGGCGACAGATTTTCTCATAAACTAACCACTATCTGCAAATGCGCAAATAAAAAGTTATATGCAAACTATTAAATATTACGTTAAGTTTACCTGCAATACGTGTTTTATCCGTCGCTTTGTACCGATCAAAACAAAGTGCTGACCAGATTTTCCAAATTAAAAACTGGGACACTGGGTTGGGATGGTTCAATATAAATATATAAAATAAAAATAAAACGGGCACAAACGTGTAGCTTTGTCCCTTCGCGACACACGTAAAATCTGAGACAAAATACAGAAGCGCTTCATCGGGATTTGGGCGAAACAAATGCAATTTAAGGTTTAGACCTGGTTTCGACCTGAAATCGTCCTGGTTTAGCCCAAGTTTAGACCTGATATAGTCCTAGGTTAGCCCAAGTTTAGACATGAAATAGTCCTGGTTTAGCCCTGGTTTAGACCTGGTTTAGACCTGAAATAGTCCTGTTTTAGTCCTACTTTGGACCTGATATAGTCCTATTTTAGCCCATGTTTAGTCCTGGAATAATCCTGGTTTAGATAGTCCTGGTTTAGCCCTAGTTTAGACCCGTTTAGACCTGATATAGTCCTATTTTAGCCCAAGTTTAGTCCTAGAATAGTCCTGGTTTAGCCCTAGTTTAGACCTGGTTTACTCCTGGTTTAGCCCTGGTTTAGACCTGAAATAGACCTGAAATAGACCTGATATAGTCTTGGTTTATTCCTAGTTTAGACCTGGTTTAGACCTGATATAGATCTATTTTAGCACTAGTTTAGACCTGATTCAGTCCTGGTTTATACCCAGTTTAGACCTGATTTAGACCTGAAATAGACCTGATATAGTCCTGGTTTAGTCCTAGTTTAGTCCTGGTTTAGACCTGAAATAGTCCTGGTTTAGCCCTAGTTTAGTCCTGGTTTAGACCTGAAATAGTCCTGGTTTAGCCCTAGTTTAGACCTGATTTAGACCTGAAATAGACCTGATATAATCCTGGTTTAGTCCTAGTTTAGTCCAGGTTTAGCTCAAATTGGCCCAAAACAAGCACACCTGGGACATTTCTTTTATAAAACTGGGACAAATCACTGGTTTTGTATAAAAAAAACAACATGTTTTTTTCTCCATTATTTTGCACGTCAAGTGTTTTCCACCTGTTACTTGGAACAGTAGGCCTACTTTTATTTTAACATTCAGGAACCCTTAGTGAACCTGTAGTTGGAGTGAACGCTGCTCTAATTCCTTAAATGCAGGAGTGTTTTCATACTTCACTGAGGAGGGGGCAGCGCGTTGGTTGTTTATGTGTCGGGCAGTGGCCGCTGGGGGCGCTGTTGCTTCACTGTTAGTTGCATAAACACTGAACGGACCGAGTTCATTCACTAACTTACATTTGACTCGAGCGATATGAACAGGGCGACCAGAGCTTCAGAACAACAAAACAAAACAAAACTGGGACATCCTCGTTTTTTCTGGTGGTTGGTAATAATAAAATTGTGAAACGATTGCAGATTTAAGGAAAAATGTTCTGCAGAGACCAGTATAGTCACATTTTCTTTGTGTTTGAGTCATTTTTAAGCAGATTTTCTGTATTTTACCTGAACTAATGACAGTTTATGCCTCGGCAGGGAACAAAGTGGTCAAAAATAGGGACACCTGCAAGATTTCTTGTACAAAACAGGGACCAATCACTGGTTTTGGATACTTAAGCAAAAGTACAGATACAGGAGCGTGATTAATCTACTATAGTCACATTTTCTTTGTGTTTTGGTCAAAAATAGGGACATATGGGACATTTCTTGTGTAAAACTGGGACAATTCACTGGTTTTGTATACATTTGCTGGCACAGGGGACACAGGGCTCAAAACTGGGACTGTCCCGGGTAAATAGGGACATTTAGTCAAAAAATGTGAATAAATGTTACTTAAGCAAAAGTACAGATACAGGAGCGAAAACTACTCAAGTCAGAGTAAAACTATTGAAGCACTCATTTTAAAATGTACATAAAGAGTAAAAAGTACAAGTATTTTGCGCTGATTTGGAGATCATATTTTTTTCCTCGCCGTTTTCATCTTTTGCATATTTTTGTTTACTCGAACTTGTAAAATACTGAAGATAAGGAAGATAAAATGCCCTGACTATGCTGTATCCTACTATATCGTTCAGCCCATGATAGAAGATAGAACAATATTTTTGGATTTCAGCATTTATCACGAGTACTTTTATTTATTTATTTTATTTTGCACTGCTGGGAAATTAATTTAAAGTCCATTTTTCTGGATAGATGATAAGATTTAAGATGTAAAAATTGAGATGAATAACCTCTATGACTCGTTACAGATGCAAACTAAATACTAAAAGTGTTTTATGGTCAACGGTCTGCACACCGTCCACTCTGTGTCTTGCCCAAGGACACAACGACAGCATTCATAACGCTGTACTACTGTAGATTCAGAATCGTTTTTTGTGGTTTTAATCTGTTTATTATTGTGTCAGTGCAATAAATTCAAGTAAAAGTGTCCACAATTTTGACCTTAATACAGGTTGTAGGTGCAATTCTGGAGTTGGGGTTGGTTTTCCAGAAAATTCCGACAGATTTATTTATTATTTAGCTTTCTATCGTTCTGTTTTTTCCTCTCTTTTTTTATTCAGTTGACCCATAATAGAAAAGCACAGTCTAAGAGTCTGGGCTCTGCTCCAACTTCAGCTCCTGAATGAAACTCGAGAAAGAAAAGTGAAAAGTTCCACAAGTTTAAAACGCTAAGAACAAACTCACACATATTAGTCTTTTCTTTTTCTTTTCTTTCTTTTTTCCCCTCATTTTAAAAAGGTTTGAAGCCTTTGTTTTCATTTTCATCTTCATTTTTTATTGTCTTTATTTTATTTTCTTATTATTGTGATGTGATGTGTCGCCTGAAGTTGTCAATAATAAGACTAATAATAAAAATAATAACAATACGGAGATCACAGTGTGTTAGAAAACAACTTTATAAGCACCTTACACTTGCCTCTGTTGATTTTCCACTGCACAGGCCAAAGCCCAAAAGACTCGATCGCCGATGTCGTTTCTAATCCTGTTTATTTATGAGTGAATTATATTTTTTGAAAACGCAAAAAAATACATTCCTGAAACATTTTCTTTCAACAACTTTCTCTTTTCTCTTCTTCTCCACCATCAGTAGTCGATTCTCACTTGTTGCTTCTGGCCTCTCGCCGCCGCTGGAGTCGACAGTCGAGTCTGAGGGAAGTGTAAAGCTGCTTATAAAGTTGTTTTATAAAGTTTCCAGACATTAATGAGTGAACCAGGCAGAGCGTTTTGTTTGTTAGACTCGTGGCTGTTGTCAGACGGGTTAAAGTGGTGTTAAGCTTCTTCAGTGTTTTACGTGGAAGTTCAGAACTTGCCCCCATCACTACACTAGTTTGTTGCTTTGACAGACTCACTGCCACAGTGAGATCTCCGCCGAGGAAACACTGATCTGTGCCGTTTTTTGGCTTCTGACTTCTCCACCACCTCTAACAAAGGACTTTAGCTTCAAATGTGCCAGAGTTCAACTTTAAATACCGCTTGTATGAAGTGTAAAGAGAAAAGTATTTTTTTAACTCTGCCTATTCCTCCTAATTCACCCCTGTAACGTCAAGCCACGATGAGCTTCATTTGACTGAACGCTGTGGGTGACGACACACTCACTTAGTCCACTTCTTTATACAGTCTGCCGTCCAAACTTTTGACCGGAAGTGAAATTCTAGGAGGATTTATTTCTGTCCAGGTGCAGACTGTGCTTTCTCCGACCTATAATAGTCCCTACAGTAACTGGATCAAAACGTTTTTATTTTCCTCTGTCTGAAGCTCGGTTAGACGTTAATCAGAGCTATAACTTAACACAATCCGACCATAAAGAACAGTTTTAAATGGAGCTGCCACAGTTGAGCTGATTTGTGCTGTTAAACAAGTCCCTCTCAAATAACGTCACAGTCACAAGCTAGCTAGCGTTAGCATTAGCATTAGCATTAGCGAACAGTTTTACAGCTAGTCGTCGCTCAAACCTTTTTGGCGAAAATCAAACTCCTAAACGAAAAAAATGTGCTCTTTAAATCCAAAATTGTAAATTGTTTTTTTTTTTTTCATTGCGTTTTCAGATTTATTTAAAACTTATTCGACAGCTGTTTGTTTGCTAGTGTGTGCATTGTGTCTCCATGGTAACTGTGGACATTACACCGATAGAAATACATGTTCGCTGCCAGGAAGCTCGGCCAAAATTGAAGATATAAACACTTAAATCTATCAGAAAATGACTTAAAAGTAGTGACATGATCTGTCCGTGCAGCAAGATCATTTTATTTGACAAGTTCTTTTAAAATAAACTACTTCCAGACTACAATTAAGCCGTTTCAGAACTAGTAAGTCGATAATAAATCTGAAAACGAGATGAAGAACCTGATATAAGTTTTAAAATCTTGGCCAGATGATTGATTGATTAGACCCCATAGCGTCACATCACTGCTTAGAATCAGTAAAATCAAAATAAATGGACGCAATTTTTGACATACCGTCATTTCCGCCATAAACGACGTTATTTACTGGATTTGCGGCCTAAAACTGCAAACCCTGTAGTTTAGAGCTGTACAAACCCGTTCTGAAATGCGTTTCTTGTCTTAGTTTGTCAGGTCAGATTTCAGTCTTTTTGTCGATTCTTCTGGACGTGTTTGAAACGTGAACTTCGAACAGAATCCTTTTATTGAAACCTAAATTGCAAATCTGATCGCAGTCATAAAGTGTGAAGATCTCGGTGTATTTCTCGCTTTGTTTAATCTGTTTTTTTCCTGTGTTCTGACCTCAGGAGCGTCCAGTGTGGTGGTGGGACATCCTCTGGACACGGTGAAGGTACGAAGCAAAAACTCACCACTACTCCCCATGCATCTGCCATCGGGTTTAGACCGGGTTCAGTCCTGGTTTAGACCGGGTTCAGTCCTGGTTTGGACCTGGTTCAGTCCAGTTCAAGTCTAACTTGAGTAACAGCTTCAGACAGAGCAGTGCTTACAGTTAGCATCACACCAAATAAACTCAAACTTGGCATTCAACGATGTACGGGCTTTTCTGCACAAGTTTACAACATCATCACAACATATTTCAATCCGTCTTATGACAACACATGTTTCAGAGCGAGAGACTGAGAATATAAAGGCATTTTAAATAATTCTAGGTGTATTATTTTTATTGTTTGTTTATCTTATGATGTTTTTTTGCTTTGTTCAGACTCGACTCCAGGCCGGAAAAGGCTACAAGAACTTACTGCACTGCGTCCTCACCATCTACAGGAAAGAGTCGGTAAGAAAAACGCCAAGACAACGGCACACCGCGTGTAGCCGCTGGTGCCCAGACGGAGAGAAGTCAGAATCAGAATCAGAATCAGAATGTGTTTTATTGCCATATGAGTGAACAGGTTCACAACATTAGGAAATTGCTGCGGTACTTGGAGCAGGATGTAGACAAACAACAAATAATAGAATAAAACAATGCAACAAATAATAGAATAAAATAAAGCTATAGTATAATATAACAAAATTTACAAATTTACAGGAGTATAATAATATAGAGTATGAGAGTATGAGAGTCGGTGCATCAAACACAAACCTACACAAAAACTACATCAATCGTTTGTGCTTCGTTTGTGCTGCAAAAAGTTTTGTTTGTGTTTCTTAGTTTTGGAGAAATTTATGATTCTTTTACAGGTCAAACTGGGGTCGACCCCACAGGAAGCTTCAAAATGCTCTAAAACGTCCAAAATGGAGTCAGTCATTTGTGCTTCGTTTGTGGAGCAGAAAGTTTCATTTGTGCGATTCTGGTTCTTAAGATATTTGCAGTTTTATTTTCAGCCGATGACGTCGTCCAGAACCTCAAAATGTGAAACAGCCTCAAAACGGGCAGAAAATGATAGAAAACGTTTGTATTTCGTTTGTGCTGTTTTGTGCTGTGACAATTTGCATTTGTGCGAGTTTATTTCTAAAATTATTAATTATTATTTCTGCGGTAATTACAGGACGTCATTTCCTCTCAGCTGATGGCGGCGACTTTAGCAAAACTCCACAAACCTAGTGGCGATAAACAATCTCAGGCTGCAGAGAAGTATGTACCAGTCTTTGCTTTTGATAAAATTTGCTTTTGATTTATATTTTATATAATAATACAGACTTTTCCACAGCCTCAGATCATTTATCATCACGAGTTTTGCGGAGTTTGCAGCCGATTCATCCGATTTCATGCGTTTCCATGTAAACCTTTAGTGGAAATTAATATTTACATGTAAACTCGAAGGAGAATAATTTAATTCTGATCTATTTAATTCAGAATTAATTAACTCGGATTTAAAATTCTCATGTTACCGGGGCCAGTGTTACGCAAGTATCAGATATAAACACGAGGTAGATTCTGGTCCATGTAAAAGCCCGGTCCCCCTCTCTTTCTTTTTCATGCTCCGTTGTTTATGTTGGCTCGAATCACACGATCTGTCTCAGCGGGACATGCCCAAGTCTCCCACTGTGGTCTCCACGGAAACAGAGACAAAAAAGTCAAACATGTGGACGCCGTTCTTCACTGCGAGAAGTTCTTGTTCCACACACATGTTTTCCTCTGTGTTTTTATTGGTCCGTTTCATGAAGACAGACCTGGAGTTTTGTTTTGTTTCATTCACACATGTTTAACCCTTGGAGATCTAAGGGCAATTTCAGTACATTTGTCCTCACCTGGATTTTTTTTCTTAATTTTGCGATCAAAACAGCCCCTTTTACCCCCTAATGAAGTGTTATACATCATTTTTTTTCAGTACAACCTGTTATTTCAAAATCTGCTGCTGTAGTTGTGTCCTATGGCTGTAGGAAAAGCTACAGGACCAGAAATACAAATGAAAAAAACAACAAAAACAGAAAATAAAATAATATTTAGTGCTGGTCCAGTCATGGTTTAGTCTTGGATTAGGCCTAGTTTAATCCTGGTTTAATCGTGATTTAGTCCTGGTTCAGGCTTGGTTTAGATTGTTTTCAGTCCTGATTTCACCCTGGATTTTAGTCCTGGGTTAGCCCTGGTTTAGTCCTGATTTAGTTCTGATCCAGGTCCTGGTTTAGTGTTGGATTGGACCTAGTTTAATACGGGTTAAAACCTGGTTTAGACATTGTTTAGTCCTGGTTTAGACCTATTTTAGTCCTGGTTTAGACATTGTTTAGTCCTGGTTTAGACCTATTTTAGTCCTGGTTTAGACATTGTTTAGTCCTGGTTTAGACCTATTTTAGTCCTGGTTTAGACATTGTTTAGTCTCGGTTTAGACCTATTTTAGTCCTGGTTTAGACCTGCTTTAGTCCTGGTTTAGACATTGTTTAGTCCTGGTTTAGACCTATTTTAGTCCTGGTTTAGACATTGTTTAGTCCTGGTTTAGACATTGTTTAGTCCTGGTTTAGACCTGCTTTAGTCCTGGTTTAGACATTGTTTAGTCCTGGTTTAGACCTATTTTAGTCCTGGTTTAGACATTGTTTAGTCCTGGTTTAGACCTATTTTAGTCCTGGTTTAGACATTGTTTAGTCCTGGTTTAGACATTGTTTAGTCCTGGTTTAGACATTGGTTAGTCCTGGTTTAGACCTATTTTAGTCCTGGTTTAGACATTGTTTAGTCCTGGTTTAGACATTGTTTAGTCCCGGATTAGACCTGCTTTAGTCCTGGTTTAGACCTGCTTTAGTCCCGGTTTAGACATTGTTTAGTCCTGGTTTAGATATTGTTTAGTCCCGGTTTAGACCTGTTTTAGTCCTGGTTTAGACATTGTTTAGTCCTGGTTTAGACATTGTTTAGTCCTGGTTTAGACATTGTTTAGTCCCGGATTAGACCTATTTTAGTCCTGGTTTAGACATTGTTTAGTCCTGGTTTAGACATTGTTTAGTCCCGGATTAGACCTGCTTTAGTCCTGGTTTAGACCTGCTTTAGTCCCGGTTTAGACATTGTTTAGTCCTGGTTTAGATATTGTTTAGTCCCGGTTTAGACCTGTTTTAGTCCTGGTTTAGACATTGTTTAGTCCTGGTTTAGACATTGTTTGGTCCCGGTTTAGACCTGCTTTAGTCCTGGTTTAGACCTGCTTTAGTCCTGGTTTAGACATTGTTTAGTCCTGGTTTAGATATTGTTTAGTCCCGGTTTAGACCTGTTTTAGTCCTGGTTTAGACATTGTTTAGTCCTGGTTTAGACCTATTTTAGTCCTGGTTTAGACATTGTTTAGTCCCGGTTTAGACCTTTTTTAGTCCTGGTTTAGACCTGCTTTAGTCCTGGTTTAGACATTGTTTAGTCCTGGTTTAGACATTGTTTAGTCCTGATTTAGACCTGCTTTAGTCCTGGTTTAGACCTGCTTTAGTCCCGGTTTAGACATTGTTTAGTCCTGGTTTAGATATTGTTTAGTCCCGGTTTAGACCTGTTTTAGTCCTGGTTTAGACATTGTTTAGTCCTGGTTTAGACCTATTTTAGTCCTGGTTTAGACATTGTTTAGTCCTGGTTTAGACCTGCTTTAGTCCTGGTTTAGACATTGTTTAGTCCTGGTTTAGACATTTTTTAGTCCTGGTTTAGACATTGGTTAGTCCTGGTTTAGACCTATTTTAGTCCTGGTTTAGACATTGTTTAGTCCTGGTTTAGACCTGCTTTAGTCCTGGTTTAGACATTGTTTAGTCCTGGTTTAGACATTGTTTAGTCTTGGTTTAGACATTGGTTAGTCCCGGTTTAGACCTATTTTAGTCCTGGTTTAGACATTGGTTAGTCCCGGTTTAGACCTATTTTAGTCCTGGTTTAGACATTGTTTAGTCCTGGTTTAGACATTGTTTAGTCCTGGTTTAGACCTATTTTAGTCCTGGTTTAGACCTATTTTAGTCCTGGTTTAGACATTGTTTAGTCCTGGTTTAGACCTGCTTTATTCCTGGTTTAGACATTGTTTAGTCCTGGTTTAGACATTGTTTAGTCCTGGTTTAGACATTGTTTAGTCCTGGTTTAGACATTGTTTAGTCCCGGTTTAGACCTGCTTTAGTCCTGGTTTAGACCTGCTTTAGTCCCGGTTTAGACATTGTTTAGTCCTGGTTTAGACCTGCTTTAGTCCTGGTTTAGACATCGTTTAGTCCTGGTTTAGACATTGTTTAGTCCCGGTTTAGACCTGCTTTAGTCCTGGTTTAGACCTGCTTTAGTCCCGGTTTAGACATTGTTTAGTCCCGGTTTAGACCTGCTTTAGTCCTGGTTTAGACCTGCTTTAGTCCCGGTTTAGACATTGTTTAGTTCTGGTTTAGATATTGTTTAGTCCCCGTTTAGACCTGTTTTAGTCCTGGTTTAGACATTGTTTAGTCCTGGTTTAGACCTCTATTTGTGGCGCGTTTGATGATGACACATTTGTCTTTGTTTCTTGCAGCGCGTTTTTCTTCATTTGCGCCACGTTCTTTGTTTGCACCTTGTTTAAACTTGTGTTGGAGTTTGTGAATTTGCGTCGTTTCCGTGCTTGAAGCTGTTTTCTCTGACCGGGATGCAAAGGACCCCCCCCCCAACCAACCAAAAAGGTCCCCGGTGCAGCTTTGACCCGGTTTTGCGTGTTTTCCAGGCGATGGCGTTCTTTAAGGGCATGTCCTTTCCCCTGGCCTCTATCACGGTGTATAACTCCGTGGTGTTTGGGTTCTTCAGTAACGCGCAGAGGCTCATCAGTCAATACAGATACGGGGACGGACGGCACCCCTGCTCCCTCGCAGACCTCACCGTGGCCAGCCTGCTCACCGGGCTGGTCTCCGTGGGGCTGGGGGCTCCCGTGGACCTTGTCAAGATCCGACTGCAAATGCAAACGCAAACTCTGCTCACAGGTAAGGGCATCGACCTGGTTCAGACCTGGTTTAGTTCTGGTTTAGTCCTGTTTTAGTCCTGTTTTACTCCTGGTTTAATCTCGGTTTAGTCTTTATTTAGTCCTGGTTCAGTCCTGGATTAATAATAGTTTAGTCCTGGTTTGGTCTTGATTCAGTCCTGGTTTAGACCTGGTTTAATCCTGTTTCAGTCCAGTTTCAGTCCAGTTTCGGTGCAGTTTCAGTCCTGCTTTAGTCCTGTTTTAGTCCTGTTTTACTCCTGGTTCAGTCCTGGTTCAGTCCTGGTTCAGTCCAGTTTCAGTCCAGTTTCGGTGCAGTTTCAGTCCTGCTTTAGTCCTGTTTTAGTCCTGTTTTACTCCTGGTTCAGTCCTGGTTCAGTCCTGCTTCAGTCCAGTTTCTGTCCTGGTTCAGTCCTGCTTCAGTCCCGGTTTAGTCCTGTTTTAGTCCTGGTTCAATCCTGCTTCAGTCCTGGTTTAGACCTAGTTTAATCCTGGTCTAGTCCTGGGTTTAGTCCTGTTTCAGACCTGGTTTAGTCCTGGTTTAGACCTGGTTTAGTCCTGGTTAGGTCCTGGTTTAGACCTAGTTTAGTCCTGATATAGACCTAGTTTAATCCTGGTTTAGTCCTGGTTCAGTCCTGGTTTAGTCCTGGTTTAGTCCCGATTCAGTCGTTGTTCAGTCCTGTTTTAGACCTAGTTCAGTCCTGATTTAGACCTAGTTTAATCCTGGTCTAGACCTAGTTTTATCCTGGTTTAGCCCTGGTTTAGTCCTGGTTCAGTCCTGGTTTAGACCTAGTTCAGGCCTGATTTAGACCTACCGTAGTTTAATCCTGGTCTAGTCCTGGGTTTAATTCTGTTTCAGACCTGGTTTTAGTCCTGATTGAGACCTAGTTTAATCCTGGTTTAGTCTTGGTTTTAGTCCTGATTTAGACCTAGTTTAATCCTGGTTTAGTCTTGGGTTTAGTCCTGATTTAGACCTAGTTTAATCCTGGTTTTGTCTTGGTTTTTAATCCTGATTTAGACCTAGTTTAATCCTGGTCTAGTCCTGGTTTTAATCCTGATTTAGACCTAGTTTAATCCTGGTTTAGTCTTGGTTTTAATCTTGATTTAGACCTAGTTTAATCCTGGTTTAGTCTTGGTTTTAGTCCTGATTTAGACTTTGTTTGGCTTTGGATTTGACTTTTCACCTTAGAAATAGGACACAAATGTTTGCCCACTTCCTGACACACAGAGATAAGCAAACACACACACACACACACACACACACTCAGCCACTGTAAAACACTTACACCGCAGCCGCGAGTCATAAACATAAACTTAAATGAGTTCGTAAAAGGTTCATCAGTAACTTTGAAACGCTCCAGTCACTTTTCATTGTTGTGTTGTCCGGAATGTCCTCACCTCGGAATGTGGGCCGGCCGGAAATATCGAAAAATCCATGTTAAAACAGCATCGAAACTAGTGTTCTCATCCTGGTTTAGACCTGGTTCAGTCCTGGTTCAGTCCTGGTTTAGACCTGGTTCAGTCCTGGTTCAGTCCTGGTTTAGACCTGGTTCAGTCCTGGTTCAGTCCTGGTTTAGACCTGGTCCAGTCATGGTTTAGTCTAGGATTCAAGTTTAGTTTAATCCTGGTTTAATCGCGGTTTAGTCCTGATCCAGGCTTGGTTGAGACCTTTTTAAGTCCTGGTTTAGCCCTGGTTTTTAGTCCTGGTTTAGCTCTGGTTTTTAGTCCTGGGTTAGCCCTGGTTCAGTCCTGGTTTAGACCTGGTTCAGTCCTGGCTTAGTGGTGGTTTAGACTTGTTTTAGTCCTTGTTTGGACCTAGTTTGATCCTGGTCCAGTCCTGGTTTAGTGCTGGTTTGGATCTGGTTTAGACCTATTTTAATACTGTTTAAAACCTGGTTTAGACCTTGTTTGGTCCTGGTTTAGACCAGTTTTAGTCTTAGTTTAGACCTGGTTTAATCCTGGTTTAACCGTGGTTTAGTCCTGGTTCAGGCTTGGTTTAGACCTTTTTTAGTCCTGGTTTAGCCCTGGTTTTTAGTCCTGATTTAGCTCTGGTTTTTAGTCCTGGGTTAGCCCTGGTTTAGTCCTGGTTTACACCTAGTTTAGTCCTGATTTAGTTTTGATCCAGGTCCTGGGTTAGTGCTGGATTGGACCTAGTTTAATACAGGTTAAAACCTGGTTTAGACATTGTTTAGCCCTGGTTTAGACCTGGTTCAGTCCTGGATTAGTTCTGGTTTAGACCTGTTTTAGTCCTTGTTTGGACCTAGTTTGATCCTGGTTTAGTCCTGATCCAGTCCTGGTTTAGTGCTGGTTTGGATCTGGTTTAGACCTATTTTAATAATGTTTTAAGACCTGGTTCAGACCTTGTTTAGTCCTGGTTTAGACCTTATTTAGTAACGGTTTAGTCCTGGTTTAGACCTATTTTAATAATGTTTTAAGACCTGGTTCAGACCTTGTTTAGTCCTGGTTTAGACCTTATTTAGTAACGGTTTAGTCCTGGTTTAGACCTGGTTTAGTCCTGGTTCAGACCTTGTTTAGTCCTGGTTTAGACCTTATTTAGTAACGGTTTAGTCCTGGTTTATTAATCCTGGTTTAGTCCTGGTTTAGTCTTGGTTTAGCCCTGGTTTAGGCCTGCTTTAGGCCTGGTTTAGACCTGGTTTAGCCCTGGTTGAGCCCTGGTTTAGACAGGGTTTAGCCCTGGTTGAGCCCTGGTTTAGACATGGTTTAGCCCTGGTTTAGCCCTGGTTGAGCCTTGGTTTAGACCTGGTTTATACCTGGTTTAGCCCTGGTTTAGCCCTGGTTTAGCCCTGGTTGAGCCCTGGTTTAGACATGGTTTAGACCTGGTTTAGCCCTGGTTTATTAATCCTGGTTTAGTCCTGGTTTAGCCCTGGTTTAGCCCTGGTTGAGCCCTGGTTTAGGCCTGGTTGAGCCCTGGTTTAGACATGGTTTAGACCTGGTTTAGCCCTGGTTTATTAATCCTGGTTTAGTCCTGGTTTAGCCCTGGTTTAGCCCTGGTTGAGCCCTGGTTTAGCCCTGGTTGAGCCCTGGTTTAGACCTGGTTTATACCTGGTTTAGCCCTGGTTTAGCCCTGGTTTAGCCCTGGTTGAGCCCTGGTTTAGACATGGTTTAGACCTGGTTTAGCCCTGGTTTATTAATCCTGGTTTAGTCCCGGTTTAGCCCTGGTTGAGCCCTGGTTTAGACATGGTTTAGTCCTGGTTTAGACATGGTTTAGACCTGGTTTATACCTGGTTTAGCCCTGGTTTAGTCCTGGTTTAGTCCTGCTCCAGAACAGTCCACTTTGATAACACCAGTCAGGCTCTTTTTGATTGTTTTTCAAGTTTTATTTCTGTCTCTCGTCTCCGTGGTTGGACTTTGACTCGTCGTGCAGTAAAACCCGGCGTTTTTATCGCGTACAAACCGACTGAATCTGAGAACCGGAGCCGTCGTAAATGTGGAATCACTGTTATAAAGTGATTCGACGCCGTATTAAAAGATAAACCACAGCAGGTCAGCGAGGACACAGTGAGTTAAAGCTACACTGTGTAACTTTTGGATTGGGGCTCCGTCTTCTGCTTGTTTCTATGGAGATGGGATGTTCCACAGTGTGACATTTATTCAATTAGAGGTGGTTTTACAGCTCAAAAATACCTCGGTAGACCTGGTTTAATCCTTGTTTAGACCTGGTTTAGTCCTTCTTTTAGACCTGGTTTAGTCCTGCTTTTAGTCCTGGTTTAGACCTGGTTTAGTCCTTCTTTTAGACCTGGTTTAGTCCTGGTTTTGACCTGTTTTAGTCCTGGTTCAGTCCTGTTCTAGCCCTGGTTTAGACCTAGTGTAGTCCTGGTTTAGACTTGGTTCAGTCCTATTCAGTCCTTTTTAGTCCTGGTTTAGACCTAGTTTAATCCGAGTTCAGTCCTGTTTTAGTCCTGGTGTAGACCTAGTTTAATCCTGGTTCAGTCCAGTTTTAGCCCTGGTTTAGACCTAGTTTAATCCTAGTTTAGACCTAGTTTAGTCCTCGTTCAGTCATGTTCTGGCCCTAGTTCAGTCCTGTTTTAGTCCTGGTTTAGACATAGTTTAGTCCTGGTTTAGTCCTGCTTTTAGACCTGGTGTAGCCCTTTTGTGATCCTGGTTTAGACCTGGTTTAGTCCTTCTTTTAGACCTGGTTTAGTCCTGCTTTTAGACCTGGTTTAGACCTGGTTTAGTCCTTCTTTTAGACCTGGTTTAGTCCTGGTTTTAGACCTGGTTTAGACCTGCTTTTAGACCTGGTTTAGACTTGGTTTAATCCTGGTTTTGACCTGTTTTCATCCTGGTTTAGACCTAGTTTAGTCCTAGTTTAGACCTAGTTTAGTCCTCATTCAGTCATGTTCTGGTCCTAGTTCAGTCCTGTTTTAGTCCTGGTTTAGACATAGTTTAGTCCTGGTTTAATGCTGCTTTTAGACCTGGTGTAGCCCTTATGTAATCCTGGTTTAGACCTGGTTTAGTCCTTCTTTTAGACCTGGTTTAGTCCTGCTTTTAGACCTGATTTAGACCTGGTTTAGTCCTTCTTTTAGACCTGGTTTAGTCCTGCTTTTAGACCTGGTTTAGACCTGCTTTTAGACCTGGTTTAGACTTGGTTTAATCCTGGTTTAGACCTAGTTTAAACCTGGTTCAGTCCTGTTTTAGTCCTGGTTTAGACCTGTTTGGGCAGTAGTTTTCCGTGAGTTTATTGGCGTTTTTGTTAAATTGTTAATTACCATGACAACGGTCCTTATCATTCCGAGGCTCATGGACAGCTGCATTTATTGCTGTATTTTTCCACATGTACTAACCTGACCTCTGTTTCTCTTTTTTTCTCTTTCTTCTCTCTTTCTTTTCTCTCTCTCTCTTATTCCTCTCTCTCCCCCTTTCTTTCTCATCTATCTATCTATCTATCTATCTATCTATCCATCTATCTCCTCTTTCTCCCTCTGTCTCCTCTCTTTCTTTTTCTCTCTTCTCTCTCTCCTTCTGTCTTCCTTTCTCTTTCTCTCTCTTTCATTCTCTTTTCTGTCTCTCTCTCACATACACTCTTTCTCCTCTTTGTACTTTTCTCTCCTCTTTCTCTCTCCTCTGGCTCTCTCTCCTCTCTTTCTCTCTCTTGTTCTTTGATCACACACTTTTTCTCTTCTCTCTCTTCTCTATTTCCTCTTTCTCTCTCGTTCTTTCTCTCCGCTCTCTTGTCTCTACTCTCTTTCTCCCTCTCTCTCTCTCCGCTCTCTTTCTCTCTCTTGTTCTTTGATCTCTCTCGTCTCTCTTTCCTTTTTCTTTCTTTCTCTTTTTCTTTCTTTCTCACATGCACACACACACTTTTTCTCTTCTCTCTCTTCTCTATTTCCTCTTTCTCTCTGCGCTCTCTTTCTCTTTTCTCTCCTCAGAAAACCTGCACCTGGCCGGTAACACCACCATGGCGGTGCACTCCGTGAGCCTCCCCTCCTCCTCCTCCTCGTCCTCCTCGTCATCGTCCTCCCCCTCTCGTCTGTACCGCGGGCCCATCCACTGCATCAGCTCCATCCTGCAGACAGAGGGCGCCGCGGGGCTGTACCGGGGAGCGGGGGCCATGGTCCTCAGGGACGTGCCGGGATACGCGCTGTACTTCATCCCGTACACGCTCCTGTGCGACCTCCTCCGCCCGGACGACTCCTCCAGCCCGCACCCCTGCTCCATCTGGCTCGCGGGAGGACTCGCGGGTAAGAGACGGGCGCCAGGGACGCAACGATACTCGATATGGTCCGGGGGTCGTCCGATACCGATACCGGTGTCACTATTCGATACTCGTGAAAAAACAGGGAAACGGTTTTCCCTGCGTCCTCCTCAGATACAGCAAAAAAAAACAGCTCTGTATGGACTTAGAGCTGAAATATACTAACAGAGGAGGGGGAGTAGAAGTAGGAGTAGTAGTATTAGCAGTAACAGTAGTAGTAGTAGTAGTCGTAGCAGCAGTAGTAGTAGTAGTAGCAGCAGCAGCAGCAGCAGCAGCAGCAGCAGTAGTAGTAGTAGTAGTAGTAGCAGGAGTAGCAGGAGTAGCAGCAGCAGCAGCAGTAGTAGTAGTAGTAGTAGTAGTAGTAGTAGTAGTAGTAGTAGTAATAGCAGTAACAGTAGTAATAGTAGTAGCAGTAGTAGTACTAGTAGTAGTATTAGTAGTAGCAATGTGAAATAACAGCAACTAATGGCAATAGTAGTATTAGTAGTAGTAGTAATAGCAGTAACAGTAGTAGTAGTAGTAGTAGTAGTAGTAGTCGTAGTAGTAGTAACAGTAGTAGTAGTAGTAGTAATAATAGTGGTAGCAGTAATAGTAGAGTAGTAGTAGCAGTAACAATAGTAATAGTAGTAGTAGTAGTAGTAGTAGTAGTAATAGCAATAACAGTAGTAGTAGTAATAGCAGTAACAATAGTAATAGCAGTAACAGTAGTATTAGTAATAATAATAAAGTAATAATAAAGCAGCAGTGTAGTAATAGCAGCACTAATAGTAGTAGTAGTAATAGTAATAGCATAACAATAGTAATAGCAGTACCAGTAGTAGTAGTAGTAGTAGTAGTAGTATTAGTAGTAGTGGTAGCAGCAGTAGTAGCAGCAGTAGTAGTAGAAGTAGTAGTAATAGCAGTAACAGTAGTAGTAGTAGTAGTAGTAGTAGTAGTAATAGCAGTAACAGTAGTAGTTGTAGTAGTAGTAGTAGTAGTAGTAGTAATAGCAGTAACAATAGTAATAGCAGTAACAGTAGTAGTAGTAGTAGTAGTAGTAGTAGTAGTAGTAGTAGTAGTATATAGTATTGGTAGTAGTGAAGTAGTAGTAATAACAGCAGTAGTAGTAGTAGTATAGTAGTAGTAGTGGTAGTGTAGTAGTAATAGTAACAATGGTAATAACAGTAACAGTGGTAATTAATGGTGGTAGTAGTGGTAGTAATGGTAGTAACAATAGTAATAATAGTAACAGTAGTAATAGTGGTAGTAGTGGTGCTAGTCGTGGTAGTAGTAGTGGTGGTAGTGGTACTTGGCACTAATAGTAGTAGTATTAGTAATAGCAGTAACAGTAGTAGTAGTAGTCGAAGTAGTAGTAATAGCAGTAACAGTAGTAGTAGTAGTAGTAGTAGTAGTAGTAATAGCAGTAACAGTAGTAGTAGTAGCAGTAGTAGTAGTAGTAGTAGTAGTATTAGTAGTTGCTAGTGAGTAGTAGCAACAGTAGTAGAAGTGGTAGTAGTGCAGTAATAATAGTAGTAGTAGTAGTAGTAATGGTAGTAGTAGTTAGTAATAATGTAGTGCAGTGGTAGTAGTAGTAGTAGTAGTAGTAGTAGTAATAGCAGTAACAGTAGTAGTAGTAGCAGTAGTAGTAGTAGTAGTAGTAGTATTAGTAGTAGTGGTAGCAGCAGTAGTAGCAGCAGTAGTAGTAGAAGTAGTAGTAATAGCAGTAACAGTAGTAGTAGTAGCGGCGCTAATGGTGGTGAGTATTAATGGCAGTAGTGGTAGGTGGTGATGAAGTAGTAGTGGTGGTGGTAGTAGTGGTAACAGGTGGTAGTAGCAGTAACGGCAGTAGTAGTAGTAGTAGTAATATAGTGGTGGTGAGTAATGGTGGTGGTATTAGTAGCAGCAGTAATGGTAGTAGTGGTAGTAGTAGTAGTATAGCAGTAACGGTAGTAGTTGATAGTATATAACAGCAGTAGTAGTAGTAGTATAGTAATGTAGCAACAACAGTAGTAGTAGCGGTAACGGTGGTAGTGGTGGTAGTGGTAGTAATATAGTAGTGGTACCAACAACGGTGGTGGTAATACAGTAATGGTAGTGATGTAGTGGTAATAGTAATAGCAGCTAGCTGCTGTACGGCTGCAGCGGTAGTAGTGAGTAGTAGCAGGATATTATCGGAATTGGTAGTATAGTGGTGGTGGTGGTGGTGGTGGTGGTAGTGGTAGTCAGTAGTAGTAGCAGCGGTAGTAGTAGTAGAAATAGCGGCAGTAGTAGTAGTAGCAATAGTAGTGGTAGCAGCGGCAGTGGTAGTAGTAGTAGTAGTAGTAGCAGCGGCGGCAGTAGCAGCAGTAGTAGTAGTAGTAGTATAGTAGTGGCATAACGGCAGCAGCATGAGCAGTAGCGGTAGTAGTTGTAGTAGTAGTAATAGTATAGTAGCAGGAGTAATAGGAGTAGCATTAGCAGTAGTAGTAGTAGTAGTAGTAGTAGTAGTAGCAGTAGTAGTAGTAGTAGTAGTAGTAGTAGTAGTAGTAGTAGTAACAGTAGCAGTAGTAGTAGTAGTAGTAGTAGCATGAACTCTTTAACACTTTAGAATCACTTAGGTCGGTGACATTTCAGTCCAGCCAGTACCAAGATGGCGTCAGTATTCACGCCAACAGGAAGTGGAGTATGACTCTATGACCCACGGCGTTCTGCTCCAGTCAAATGAAGCTCACCGGGGCCGGCAGTTTTAGGAGTGACTTTAGAGCTCTTCTCTCCTCTCCTCCCTTGTTCTTCTCCTCTTTCAGGCTGCGCCCTTCTTCTTATCAGCAGATGCTTGTTTCCTCCTCTTCTGCTCTCTCCTTATCAGCCACTGTTTGGTCTCGATACAGTTGTTTGTGT